>OZ005743.1:101545051-102145051 GCA_963930735.1 Dioctria linearis
AGATTAATTCCTGCAAGCAATACTCGCGCTGTAAGCCGCGCACCTACTTTCACCCCTCAAAATACCGTGATGCTTTCCTATCCCGAACTGTGGAAATGTGGAATAGTCTACCATCTTGTGTTTTTCCTGGGGCTTACAATTTGCGAAAGTTCAACATACAACAGCACCTTAGCCATTTTCCTCATATCCCCTAATCATTTCCGTCCTTGCTGCCATGTTGTGCATCATAGGGTATCCCCTGAGCTTGGCTTAATAATATATTAAAAAAAAGAACTATCTACTGATGTTTGTTTGACTTTATTTACGTGACTTTATTTACGTTATAACTATATACTATTCTCCATTTTAGTTATATATCACGTCGTAAGTGTAAGTCGTTATGACTGATTGTGTTACGTGGATCATGCGCATTTTTTCTTCCTTGTTTACTCCTCTTTGGAGCATAGAGCTTCCACTAGCTTTTCCGTCTGAGTCTGTTGTGGGTTATGCTTTTGACTTCTGCCTAGGTTTTTCCACTTCCTTTTTTTCTTTATTCACTGTTTCTTCTCCATGTATTCTTTTGGTCGTCCTACATTTCTTTTCTCCTGTAAATGCCATTCAAATGTCTGAAGAGTAATTTTTTGTGTAGACCTTTTTATCCTATCGTAGAAATAAGTAAGATAAGGAGAATCATGTAGAACATCAGAAGTAAAATGTTTTCGCATTCAAATGAGCTCGTGTGATGCCTCCACATAAGCTCCTAATTTTATCCTTGTGCGAAAATTTATTTTATTTTGCATACCTGAGTGCGACTACGTAGGCCTGCGCCTGCCTGTTATAGCCACTGACTTATAACAATGGAGTGAGCGATTTGCTATTTCATGTGGCACATGTTATGGTCGTAGCGTATTGCATATAGCAATATGCTACACGGAAATACTGCAGCATGTACGCCGGCCCTCAAGTAGAACCACGTACTGAGCGCACCTCGACGAAGCAATGCTTCATCAAGCTCGCGTGACATGCGGGGACGACAGATTATGACTGAAAAGAAGAAGAACTCGTCTCTTTCCGCTGTCAACCACTTCACACGATACACAAATATTGCGTTTCTATATATCACCGTTAGAGCACCCTTTAAAACGTTTACTACATAAAAACATGTAGAACTCAACCAATCAGATGAAATTTTACACCCGAAAAACGAATTAAATTAAAAAAATATGTTTTCTTGGGCGCAACCGCGCAAGTGATATTTTAATCGCTTATAAGAAATTAAACTAACCCCCGATTCTACAAAGAGACGTTTAAGAGATCTCTTAATCTCTTAAATTTTTCAAGTAAGAGATTTTAGTAGAACTAGTATACTACATAAATTTTTGTGGAGAAATATTAACTTTAAGAGTTTAAGACGGTTTGGAGAATCTTTCAGTCAGCTCAGATGTTTACTTTCCTAGAAGTAAGAAGAAGAAGTAATGTTTTTGGCGGGGCGATGATGGCAATAACACCAACCCACCCGCAGCTATAATTGTGTGCGTCTTTAATCAAGTTACAATTATCGATATAAATAATAATAAATGATAAATTCACAGCACGTAATGATAATTGATTTATTATTTTAATACCTAAATCTCAGATAAAGAGTTCCACAGCCGTCGTTACGCCCAACAGGATTTTCATATAAACCTGTAGCAAAAAAATCAATTGTTACCAAAATTTTAAAGTGACGATAATATTGTCGAGTAATGGCGGAGTTTATCGTAAGGCTATGTCATTTCTATCACTTTAAAGGCAAAAGATTTTAGCATTCTGGAATTCTATACAGCCTCAGAAATAGCAAAATGATTCAAGTTGTCTCTCATATTGTCTCAGAGCTATCCTCTGTGCATAGCTCAAATTGTATAACTATTTTATATTTCACAATCTTGTACATATTTATATAATATATACGAACTATATAAATATGTACTTACTTGACAGTATTTTTATCCAAAATTTCGGTATTTTAAACAAAACAATTTCTGCGACTGTCACGATAAGAGATTTAAGCGTTCCTCGGTGAGGAGCTCTTATGTTAAGAGATATTTGACAGATATTTTTGTTTGCTTGAATACCAAATCTCTTAAAATAAATCTACACAAAAGTTAAGAGATCAGCTGACGTCTGACATCTCTTAACGTAGAACACAATGTCTGCTAATGGGTTTCGACAGCCCAGTTAAGAGGATAAAAGGGGGGGGGGGTTCGACTTTAATTTTCAAAAGTTATTTTTACCTGAATCCTGCGAATGGGTAAGAGAGATGGAGCGTGGTAAAAATATTAAATGGCATAAGAAAACGTAAGCAATATTTTGTGTTGGTAAATCCAACTCTGCTATAGGGCGAAAGAGAAAACTGTGAAACTTGTGCCATTATTTCCTATAGGAAAATGGCAATAGTTACGGTCAGTACATTGTTATAAGTCAGTGGTTGCAGCCATGCAACCATGCACAAAAAATCGTGTCAGTATATGTCGATCTACTTTCGATCGATTTGTATGTAAATTTTTCTACTACTAGGCTCATCACAGGTTTCAATATCCATGTACATATTTAATAGACTTATATTGGACGAGGAAATTGTAGAAGCTTTCCAGATAATTTTTATATATTTTGTTGTTTGTTGTTGGGTGTTTGCATTAGGATCTGCCCTTTAGCTGAAGAGAAAAATAGGAAAAGACATTTCAAAATTTTAATTGTGATCTGTACCGACGAGGGCATACTACAAGAGAAATTTCTTGAGCAGCTGTTCAATACACCCTTATTCGCCAGTGTGTAAAAAACAACAGTGAACCACTACATCCTTATTCACCAGTGTGTAAAAAACAACGTGCCTGGTTATTGAAAAATGTAAACATTTCTACTTCACATAAAACAAGTATATTTCTCTTTGTCACACACATGCTCAATTTCCTTAAAGCTACATGCAATTCTTTCTTTCAAATATTATAATCATTTTTTTATTTTATGTTTTCAAATGATGTCCTATTCTCGTGGGTAATCTCTTTCTATCGATCAGCTGTTCAAGAAATTTCTCTTGTAGTATGCCCTCGTCGATCTGTACATCGTTATATAAATGCGATTTATAGCAGTGATCAGATTGTAGCGAATATAAAGAAAATAAAAAGAGTAGTGCAAATAACTATTGACATAATTTTTTTAAATCAGTTTTCTAACTATATCTGAATTCGAAAGAATTTTTATTTTAAAACTGGGTGTTTACTTTTTAATAAATAATTGATTTCCTAATAATTTAAAATAAATAAATGTTTGTTTTCGCTTGAAATTTATAATTTTTTCGTTTGAATTTTGAACTTTTTGTTTTTACAATAAGGCAACGAGAAAACATGTGAAAGTGTGTAGTATAATCCTAAGGTGAAAAAAACCGGGATAATGTTAATTTGCATGTCAGTATGCATTATAATATCAGAAGAATTGGTCTTACACGAATTCGAGATTTTTTACTTGTTCACTTTCTTTTCCATTTTTTTATTCTTAATAAATGGTAATAAATAGTAATAAATAATGGTAATGACAATGTGTGAACATACAAAAATTATATGGTACATTACAATCAGAATTCTCGGAAGATTTTTATATGATGACCGCATTCACTAAAATAAAATTTGTCCAAGCAATAAGGTGCCACAGTGCGCACACATTTCGTTCGCTCCTTGCCTGGAGGTGATTCTGAACTTTTGTCGTACTATTGAGTGTTGAATTTTGACATATTTTGTCGTACTTTTTCTTTTAACACAGTTCATTTTGTGTCTTCACTATTATCTACCACAAAATGAACTATAATGAATTTTCGGTGAACATACGTCAAAAAACACGCCTAAATATACGACAAATTAGTCAACTGCTCCCAGAGGTTCTGACAATAATTTTACACTGGTCAATGGAAATTCTACATCTAATTAGAGCATTACAAGTGCTTAAATTCGAAATATTATTTTGAATTTGTAATGTGAAGTGCCATTATCAGTTCATTCTATGTCATCTATGCTGATCTGAATAAAAACACGAAAAACTCAGTAGAAAAGTTCATTTCATTTAGGCGATCAGAATCACCCTCCTGCTCTCACGCAAAACATTTTATAAGTTGCAAAAAGCGTCTATGAAAAATCTGAGAGCCAAATGTAAGATCTCGTCATGCCTGTAATCCTACTGCTCTGCAAATGCCCGCAGCGAAATTCCAATACACAAAAATATCACAGCATCATAATAGCTGGAAAAATGTGTAACGAAAGGGAAGCAGCGATTTCTCAAATAAACCATAAATGCCTACAAGTATGCAAAATAAAAAAAACTTTTTACTCAAGTATAAAATTAGGAGCTTATGTGTGCGATGCCTCGCACAATCAATTGCGACGACCGACGACTATTGCCGTAATAGGAACAATTTTCTCCAAGAACGTTTTATGGAGCGTATATTACATAGGAATCTGCAGTTTTCGTTGTCGTTGACCACTGTATTGAATTAATTCAATTACGACGACCAGAGAGGCCGACGAGCGACGACTATTGCAGCAGTCATAGGAACATTTTATGGATATTGCATAGGAATTTGTCGGTCGCTCTATCGTCGCATTGTGTTTAAGGCTTCAGTTGAATGCAAAAGCGTTTCACCTCTGATGTTCTACATGATTCTTCTAGTCTTTCTTATTTCTACGGTCCTATCCAATTTCAATTTCTTCGTTTTACCTAAACCGCCATTGATTCTTTGTAAGATCAGCACTCCTAATCTGATTTGTCAGGCATTTATCAATGAACACTTAGATTTGATTCTTGGAGCTATCTTTCTTGACATGACACATATGTAAAATTACACATAAACTATATACATATATTTAAGTAATTACATACTTACATATTAAAATTTAATTACAATCATTTATAACTAAATCAAATTTTATACATCTTCATTCTACCATTAGATTATAACGGCGTGGTCTCTTCAATGCTGTTACAACTTACAAGCCAATTCTACTGTATTTAAATAAATGCTTTAAAAATGTATTTCACATATATTATAGTTGTAAATCTACTGCATTGCAATATCTAAATTTTTGAAGCATGCAATTATTTTCTGGTATTTTTATACCCGTATAGGCTCATAACCACATGGTAATGAGGTGTTATACTCAAAATCCATATCGTAAATTCGTCAATTATCCACCTGATCCCATATTTTTCGTTGACGATAAAAAACCACCTCTGAGCTCTGACATAGTAGTAAAAATGTTCACACTGCTAGAAATAAATAAAAACAAACAGATTCTGTTGCTACATTTCTACACATACGCATAAAAACTTAAGCTTGAGAAACCCCAGTAATCCGACAACAACAAATCATTTCTATAAGCCTGACACAATTTCCTCAGTGACATGAAAAATTTGCAATATTATTAGGTTTTTCTCAGTTTAGTTCGGGGACAGGCGATTGCCTCAGATGTTCGCTTACTTATGCGAATCACCCTTATTTCTTTGTAGTCCTTTCATAATCATATTTTAGGGGTCGTGAGGCAATTCTGCAAGAAGCGTATCTGGAATCCCTGTAATTGTTGTCCGCTGCCTTCCTTACTTCCTCTCCCCCATCATCAAGTCAATATTAATATTTACAAGTTATTCATGTACCGCAAAGTAAAATCAATTATGAAGCATTTAAGAATAATTTTAATCGTTTATTGTAATACCTGTATGTGTGTGTGTATATGTTTGAGAGAGCATCATGGCTAGATCTTTTCATATGATAATAAAATTCGTGAAATTCTTGGCTCAGTCTGTTGAAGAAATATTTAGGGGCTTACAATAATATGCATCGTTTTGTTTTTAAACTACTTGGTGGAGTCATATGTCTTCTTCCACTATATGCTTTTTTTTGCTCTTTGAATACGTACCTAACCCAACGTAGATTAAGATTTCTTCAAGAACTTATATCCATATGAATACGTTTTATTATTTGAAAAGTATTACCTGCAATGGATTAGGCCCACGATTGTTTTGATTCCTCGTAGGCAGTGGCGGATCCAGCTAGCTGCCCCCCCCCCCTGAAGACCAAAAAGAATTACAGTAGATATTCTGATTTTTCCGCACTTTTTCTAAAAAACATAAAAATTTCTGTAAACGTTCAATTTGAAGCAAGGCTTTTCGGGTGAAAGCGATGAAAGATTTGTTTTAATTAAAAGAACTGCCAAAGTTTCATTGGTGCGTCTGCGATGTACAGACGCCTCGTTAGAATATTTTCGGCGGTTCAATATTTAAAGAAACAATTACAACTCGTAACTGGAGAAATTCAACGAAACTACACAACGGCAAACAAATCCTTGTATATTGTTGTATTTAGATATTACATTTAAAGCAAGACATTTATTTTGGAAAAGAAAAAGTTTTATTATTTCGTAAAATGCAATAGTAGAATATTTAGTGAATTAGATTGGTCGGTCTGTTTTTCTTCAAGGGATGTTGATGAATGCACATTACAACTTAGTGACATACTTAGTCTTGGCATGCATGAATACATTCCTTATTCTTACAGCAGGTCTCAACAACAGGAAAATCACTCTTGGTGTCACGATAAGTTCAACCAAGTAATAAAAGCGAAAGAGTCTGCTTTTCGCGCCTATTAACTGCATCCATGTTCAGAACTGAGACAAGTCTACAAGACCGCACGGAGCATCTGTAAGTCCATTATCAAGAGAGAACAATTTCTTTTTGACCAGAGTGTGAGACAAAGAATCTTGGCAAGCCACAAAGGCAGCAAAGATTTGCAAAGATTTCTGGTCTCTGGTCAAAACCATCAGGAACAACTTCAGCAGTTCCTCTATACCTTCACTTCTTATTAATGGTGAAGTGGTTGTTGACTTCCTGGATCAAGCTAATATTTTGACTGATAGATTCGCTTCAAATTCCCTATAAGAGCCACTACACATCTGTGAAGCCGTAGTCCTGATGGTTTCTCACCCCTGTGTATTGAAAGCTCTGCCTCGTCGTTAATCGCCATTATGGCTTCCGAACTGGATGCTCATCTGGAGATTTGCTGACATTTCCTACGGAACATTCGAACCATAATCTTCACAATTTTGGTGAATACAAAATCGTTGATCTAGATATTTATAAGGTATTTAATAGCGTCTGGCTTTCAGCCATTTTAGTTAAACTTAAAGCACTTGGTCGCTCTCCTCCTCTTCTATTATAGATTGAAAGTTTTTTACCTGTGTAGTGCGCTAAGGCATTGAAATTGATTGAGTCATTACCCAGCAAACAATTTGGCGAGGTTTTGTCAAAAGTAAGGAATGAGCAATAGTTGTGAAACAGGGACAGCATTATTGCAATAAAGTGTGTATATGATTGCCTCTCTTACCAGCCCATTTCTCGCTTTTAGCAAGCCTCGTGCAAAATTTTCTTTTATTAAATTCGTACTTATTAAATTTTTCAAAAATGCTTTTTACAATTTATTACAACTTAAATTGTAATATTATAATAAGATATTGTGGAAATATTTAAAAAAAACATTGCCCTTACATTTGTGAATTATAAAATGGCAATCCAGACATATTAAAAATAAGTTGAAATTGGTAAATTAAAAGTAATTTACTCAACCCTCGCAATTGGCAAGTAAATAAAATATATAATATACTTGATTTTGGTAAGGAATAGGCGAATTACTTATAAATTACCTTTTTTAGCTTGCTTTTTTATGTCCGTTTAGTCCGCCGCCTAACTTACAAACGAGCATTCGGCAATATCGATTTCGAGGGCAATGCTTGCCCATGGCAAGTCTCTTTCGAGGTATTTTCGATTCACTTTGTTTGCTGGGTATCTACGTATGCATTTTGTTATCATTTGTCAGCATCACGTCTCGCCTGCTATGACAAAAAAAAACATCGATTATCGAAGTTCGTGCAAGGTCTCGTCAGACGCATTGAATTCGAGTCAGTCGTTTTACTCAACAACAGCATTGGTAGTTAGGGGGCCCCGCGTGATTCCATTACAGTACAGTTTGATTTGAACTCTTGTCAATTTTATGTTTTAGTTTTTAGTAAGTAGTGTGTAGAGATATAACCCAGTGAAGTAAAGATTGATTAAAAGAATTTAAATAGAAATAGAATTGAATCCAACCTAATAGCACAGTACAACCTGTTCGCATAATACCGGTTGTACTAGATGGGCTTTCACCAGAATCCCTCACTAGAAATTCCGATATGCTCCAGGGGTCTGTTATCTTTCCATTTATCTTCTTAAGTAGCATTAAAGATCTACTTCCCCTTACTTTTAATCCCATCCATGGTTTCGTCTATGACAGTAGCCTTGATTTCGCATACTCTTTGACACTCTTGGGAGAGAATCCCACATCTGTCAAACGAGGTTCAATGATTAGATCAATGCATAACGACCTTTGTCATATCCTCGCTTGCAATAAATCGATTCGCATCAAATTCAAGCCAGTTCAAGTCCCAAAGCTGTCTCATCTCTGGTGCATCGCAAATAAATGAATGGATATTTAGTGCGTATCCTTTTCCATCGAACACAAATGGTTTACATAAAACTTCTTCCATGTCTTCCACAAAATCAGTTAGAAAATCGAAATTGTTTGCTGGCTTCGATTTCCCGTGAAAGCAACCAACTATCATAACATCAGAAAATGCTAAAATGTTTACTAAAATGGGCCAAAGCTCACTCCTCCCATTCTTTGGCGTCATTCTTTGGCGTTAAGGGAAGACCGTCAATGCCAAACTGCAATTCAAAAGACGTTGTATTCTCTGGAATATTACTTTTATAGCAGAAATCAGTTAAACAGTTAGCAATCCCGTAGTGAAAGTATTTTCCATTTCCAAGTACCTTCACTCCACTTTTTCGTGGAGTTTGCCTTAACGACCTAATATCCGTACGTAACAGAGGATGAATTTCTTTTAATAATTTCACCAAACAATTTGCAGCTCTAGTTGAAATATTATAATCGCTAAACCATTTTGTTAATTTATCCTCAAACGAAATTATTTTTGGTTCTACACTTTCTTCATAATCAGCACCAAATTTGCTCTCATTACAGTTCAAATCAACTTTTTCTTGTATATCACTAAAATCAACATCACTCTTTTTTCTTTTCTTTTGAAATAGTTCTTCCAATTCTTTACCAATTCTTTTATTAATACTTTGCCTGGACATGATTGACTTACCGCAAAACTGCCGAGGAAATATGAGATGACATAACTCAAAATTGCAACGTAATACGTTTTAAAGAAACGTTAAGAAAAAGATAAGAAAACGTTAATTTTACATTAAATTTTAATTTAGGAATAAATGGCAAGAAAACGATAAGAAATTGTTAACTTTATATTGACGTTTTTTTGAAATAAAATGCCCTTCTTTGCGATAAGAAAAACAGAGGAAAACGATGAATAAACGTTAGAATATTAGTTTCCTAAGTTGCCTAAGAATTCTCCAACTAATTCGATTTCCCCAGTTCACGTTTTTTTACCGAATTTTCGTTGGCGGTAAGACCTCTCGTTTTGTGTTCATTGGGTTATTAAAGAAACACACACACACACACACACACACACAGGCAGGCTGGCAGGGGCACACACAAACACGCGCGTGTGTGTGTGTGCCCCTGACAGCCAGCCTGTGTGTGTGTGTGTGCGCTCGCCCGCATGTGCCTGCGTGTGTGTGCCTGCATGTGTGTGTGTGTTTCTTTAATAAATGCTTTTCTATTCCATTCTACCTAAATGCTGCTTACTATACATCAATTGAATATTTGTAATGAATAAAAAACGCAATGCTGGTAACCCGAATGTTCGGAAGGTATGTATTGCCTTCTTGTTTCTACTTAAAAGAAGAAGAAGCGTATGTATACATGCACTTATAAGTTGAGTTGCATTCTTGCTGCTACCTAAAAGAAGAAGAAGAGTAAATTAGTTGTGAATTGCAGTACAAAGTTCGGGAATTTTAAAGTCGATTATCTCTGAAACTATAACTTTCCGCGAAATTTTGTTTTCATATTTGTGGTTTGTTAGTTAAAAGGAACTAGTGTGCAAAGTTTAAAGAAATTCGGTCCCGTTTCGCAATCTGGACCTGTTTTAAAAAATTAAACTTTCTTGACTCTAGTGGGGGTAAAGTACGTAGCGCTTTACTTCCTCTATTTTGCAAAGTTACAATTTATGATGAATTGAACAAAATGTGTTTCCCTATTTTTACTAACTAAAATGGATGACTTGGAAGCTTTACACTTCCATCATTTACAACCCAAAACAAAAATCAATTTCACGAGTAGCAAAAGTTGAACATTGAGCAGCTCTCTTCGTTCCAAGTGGTAGCCACTCACTTCTGTTCGACAGATATGTTTTAAATGATAAATTTTGTGCATTTGACATTTGCCAGTGGTAGCGAGTGTCTTGGAACCAAAGTTCACCTAATGACAAGTTAGAAGCAGGCGAGATTTCCGAGTGTTTTACATTTAAAATGCACACGGCAAGAAAAGGAAGAAAGAAAGAAAAAAAGTAAAAAAAAATCTAATTCTCTTTAAAACTTTTATGAATAAAGATAAAAAATCTGAAAGCGCAAGTTGCATGCACCGAAACAGAATGGCAAATATTTCATTTACGTAAATAAATGAGAAGGGCGGAGTTTTCACGTTTTACTCTCATAAAATGCTCCCGCGCTTTTGTGAAAACAGGTTTTTATGAAATATTGATAATGGTTGTTGCTGTAAAAGGTAACATGTTATACTATGATATTTGAACAGCACGTGTTTCTGTTTACATTCGTTTTGCGAGATTAATTGGGAGAAGTCATGCTGGATTCTCTGATATTTTCGGGAAAAATGAGAATTTCATTTGAGAGGAGTTTTACATCTCCTTTCAGCATCTGAACCAAAGCGGAATTTATCTTTTTCTTAGTGTGACCTGTTGTACAGCTTGATAGCATTCTGAGGAATTCAATAAGATTTTGTCGTTCGGATAATCCTACGTTCTCCCGATTTTTGTTTTTAAGTCGTTGTCTCAGTTGCACTACAATAGTGCATAGCCAAGTTCTTTTCCCCCATTAATGCAAAAGACGAAAGTACATGCAATTACATTAAAGAATAACAAGTAAAAAAGCTAGAATTGTTCCAAGACCAATTCTTATGATACCCTAAGATGAATGCCGTTATGAAATTTCGTGTTGTCACCCTTCTGTGCAAGTTTGATTTTTGAAGTGGTTTTTCGCATATATTTTTAGAACGGTTTGTCGAACAGAAAAAATGATTAAAACCAATTTTATAGGATTTCGTATTCTGAAGAAGTTTTTAGTGTAATAAAAATGTCTTGGACTGATCGTTTTCAAAGTATACGTAAAAAACCTAAATTTTTATACGGCAACACCAAAAAGGAGTTGCCCGATTTAGTCAATTTTTTTAATTTTATTTGCTAGTATAATGAAAACACCATGTACTAAATTTCAGCTCTCTACGTCAACGCGTTCTCAGCCAGTGTCCAATTATATAGCGCAAAACGAAATTTTTGTTATGGCAGCCACACGAAGGAGTTGCCCGATTTATCTCATTTTCGAACTCAATTTAACTTTTTTTTTAAAGTCCGTGTACAAAATTTCAGCTCTCTAAGTGTATGCATTCTCGAGTTATCGTGCGCACAGCCGGACGGACTGACATGCAAAAATCAAAATAACTTTTAATATTATGCGTGGGTGTCCAATCCATTTTGCTCTACCATCATTATTTCGAGGTGTTACAAATGAAATGAACACGACGCGTGTCGGGGGGCATAGGCAGCTGACCTGTTAACTCCTCACTCCTAAAGTATCTGCGTCCCACAGATCAAAAATTGACTTTTAATGGTTGCAAATTTGGGATGTTGGGTGTGCTTGCCAATGGGATTTTTGGCTGGATGATTTCCAGTTTCCTGCTCTTTCCTTCAAACTTGTAAACTAGAAATATACCAGATATTATAATTAGGATTGTGATTAGGCTAATATCGGTTATGAAGGATATTCCATGATTGGTACGGAGATATTGCAGTTGTCGTCATTGCTTAGATGTAGGTCATGAAGGTAATCGACGACCAGTTTTAAACTACTCTCTTCTGGCCTGGCATGGTGTGCTTTAATTTCTTTGTTTACAAATTTTATTTTTAATTCTAATTGTTTCATTATTATATTGAATTATAAAGGTTCCATTTAACTGCTTGTTTCGATTATTTTGAAAAATCTCTCCATTATGATTGTCAAGAAATATCGTATTATCATTTATTGCTTCAATTTTTTCATCTTCACTCACTGATAGTCACACTCGGCATGTCCTCCTTTTATTAACTGACTGATTTACGATTTTGTTATACTGCTGTATCATTTGGGTTGTAGATTCCATTAATTTGTTGTTGATTTTATATTGCTCGTTGTTATTTGAGATTATGTCGTTTTGGCTTTTGATGATTGTATCCCAGTCAGTGGCATGGGATGAACCTGCTATCCATTTCCACGCAGATCCTATCCAATTGATAGGCCTCTTTTTCTTTGGTGGTACTTCCTTTAGCTTGAATAAACTGCATGCAATGGTCAATCGGTTAAAGAGCACCTGTCCGTAATGTAAGTTCCATTAAAAGCTGCTTGATTTAATGGTTTACACTTCCTGAAATTGGGGCAATCAACGTTTCCTGAATTGTATTATATCTGTCGTTCGATCGTGGGTATAAGAGACAATATCAGTAACGTGTCGAATAATGTTCTCGTCTAGCTGACTTAACCATAAAGAAAGAACAATTCAACTTGGTGATGAAATGAGTCTGCAGACATAAACAAATACCCTGGTTCAAGATTTTTTATCTACAGACTCATTTCATTAACAAAAATAAACGCATATAATTGAAGTACATGGTCCATATTGTGTTCGAAAAAGGGATCAACTTTTTAAATTCTTAAACTCAATTTACTGATAAATCCTTAACGAAACTAATTTTTTTAGAATATAAGCAGCCAGAAAATGGAATACCATCACCATCATACGTGCTTTGGAGCAGGTCATGGACAGCAAACGCAAACTACATCTTATCTATAAACTCCAAATTGTACTACCAGAATACAGAATGCAATTTTGGAGAAAGTTATCAACAAATTATAATAATAACTACCTCTGAATTGGCCAAACCAAATGGTTTATAAAAATAGTAATTTTATTGTTTGAAAAGTGGATCATACTATTATCAAAACAATGTACATAGCTTATCATAAATATTTTTAATTCTTTTAATTATATTTTTTGAAATTATTAGAAAATTAAAAATATATGAACTTTTAAATATTTTTAAACCCTTCTTATTATGCAATTACTTTTGCTTCTGTTTCGGTTTGCAAAAGCGCATATGTGCAATATCTGTGTAATCCAATGGGCCTCGCAATTATGCTTAGAGTTGGATATTTGCGCAGGAATATTATAGTTTCACGAACTTAATTTTGCTGAAGAAATCCAAACGCGGTAATATAAAACAGAAAAACTCGATTTTCCCGAAAGTGGATAAATGCTGATATGCCCTTCCCTTATAGGATGGCAAAGCAGGTGCTTAGAAAATCCTCTGTAAGGAGTTGCTTTAAATTACCTTTTTGGGTCTTTTGAAAATACAAACGACTTACAGGGCATTTGATTTGGTTTGCTTTTCTCAACTCACACAAATTACTCCGTGACGATTTATCCTGGTGAACTGGAACAATTCTAACACATACATAGAATCAGGACCTCCTTATCATTGTTTTCTTTATTAAATAAATTCAAGTTTAAGTTAAAATAATACATAATAAATTACATAAATATTAGACTAATGCGCCCTTTTATTCACTACTTCCGCCTAATCTGCGGCTACTCATAACATTAGCGCAACCTTGGTGAAAGTACAACGTTCGGCCTCGGAAGAAGTTTGAGCACTTTTCTAGACCTGTCTTAAAGTTTACAATATATAAATTATTATAAAAACAATAAAATTACTTATTTACCTTACAAATAAAACACTTATAGTCGTCCTCCTCTTTGCTTGTTTTCTTTACACTCTCCGCTTCGCACATTCGGGTACGTAAGTCCTCGAATGCTGAATATTTGCTAGGTGAATCTGCTTGTTCGGTACTTGTTACTTGTGGTTCTGATTGCCGGTCATCTTCAGGAGAATTATTTTCAGACCTAATTGTGTATTTGTACAATAAATATATATTATATATAATATGTTTTTTTTTATTAATTGTTAAATAATTCACATAATTCTTTGCAACATTCAAAATTACATTTTTTTAAGCATATTCGAAATTAACTCAACTACGTTTCATAGGGTGGTACAGAACATCTGATTGGTCGACCCTATGTTATTGAGTATGTTGAAAAAGCAAAAAAATTGCATCCGCGAAGATCAGAAAATTGTAATGATTCGACATTCACAAATGCTCAACAAATTCAAAATTTCCAAATTTAAACTCAGTTTTTTTTTATTTACTTATATATTTATAAAAAAGTACGTCATTAATATTAGTCCAGGCACCGAAGAAGGCGGCATTTACTACAAAAGTTCAAGGAGAGTTCTAATTTGGTAGATTTATACAGTTTGGTGTCTTCATTAATATGCCGAGTTTGCGATCTTGAGTGAAAACAAGATTTTCGGGAACATCTTCTCCCCATCATCACCAAAGTTAAAAATTGCTCCTGCAAAAATTATAGAGCATGAAATTTCCTGCAACTTTTGTAGGAAACCTTTTTCAATCAAATGAATTGTTCACGAGTTGCAGTCAAGCTCAGCAAATTTCTACAATTCGCAAAATCGCAAATTCGTTATTTCTATGCCCTCTTGACGGTCCAGGCTCCAATTGTCAGGGCTTCATTCTCATTGTCGTCTATTTCTTCTTTTTCTCCAGAGCCCGTAAAAAGCTCTACCCAGTTTCAAATGAATTCAACTTCGCATTACAATTCTTTACGTTTGCCGACACATTGATCGTTAACACGGCGATCAGTACGTCAGCATCGTTTAATTCCGTATTCATAGTAGGAGAAGATGTAGATCTTCTCATCCTACTAACAGCATTGGTAGGGGGAAAATAGTTGAAAAAATTTACTCTCGTCGAAGTCTACAGTGAGCCGATGTAGAGGCGGACCATATATTGTTCTTCCATGCGTTCAGCGATGGTGACACTACTTCTGCTGTTTTCAACGTAGAAAACATAAGTTTACAAAAACACTTGAAAGAACGAATATTTAAGTCTAACTATACAAGCTTTCAAAGAGCGAAACGCAGATACCAAGGTCACTGCTGCTGCAGGGGAACGCTTTTTTATCGCTCTTTACGGCGTTTCCAACGAAAACACAAGTACCTTGCTGCATTCCTCCTACTAGAGAAGCTGCATAGCGACATACACTTTAGACCAAAGACCAAGTTCAGCCTTGGTGTATGATATAAGTTAATCTTTTTACTTGTAAAGACTTTAAAAAAAACAAACACCAACAATAAAATAAAATTTTATACTATTTATTTCTTGATGACCGTTTACAAACCCCGTGTAACAATAACTCAACTAATTCTAACAATTTTACATTTTACTACCTAAATTAATTTGCTGAAATTGCAAGTCCCACGATTTCGCTCAACTGACGGCACCTGTTGATAAAACGTGATGCGGTGTCTCGTTACACTGCGCTAGATATGTACACGAGAGTCCATAGCAATTGGGGTTGTAAAAGAAGCAATATCCGGAATATTCCAGTTAAAACAACAAAAGATCCGGCCTCCGAAGCACTCATGAAATTCACATTTCGTGCAAGTGCAAGAAGGGGTGCGAGGCTGTGGGCTTGCGGGCTCTGGAGAAGAGGAAGAACAAGAAGACGACGACGAGAATGAAGACCTGACCATTGCGAAATATTTGGTACACGAGATCGAAGAAGACAACAAAGATGAAAACTTGGATGAGGAGGAAAGAAGTTTCCAAGCAGATATTGATATCAGGACCTAGATCACAGGGCATCGAAACGGAAGAATAGACATCAGTAAAAAAGGAATTGTGAATTGGGGATACCACATGCAAAAAAAAACCTGCCTCTCACTTTACGTCATGGTGTTGCGGAAATGAGTAAAAAACGGTAGTACGTATTAAGTAACCGGTATTTACTGAAATTTCGAGAAAAAATGTAGCAATTTTGCGAATTGTAGAAATTTGCTGGGCTTGACATAAAAATTGCAGGAAATTTCATGCTCCATAATTTTTAACCCAGGTGACGATGGGGAAAATATATTCTCGAAAAACTGGTTTTCGGTATCATTTTTGCCAATATGGCGGCACGAGCGGCGTTTGCTGAAGGTCGCAAACTCGGAATATTAATGAGGACGGTTTTTTAAAGAGACTGTTGTGGAGTATCAATATTCACACTCTTCTTAATTATTTGCTCCATATACATATATGTATATATAGATATATCAACAGTAGGCATGAAATTATATCTTCTTTCTTGAGCGAATGCAACCATGCTATACAGACTACATAGCATGCCCAATAAGTTTTGATGACATTTAAGTGTGTATATAAAGTAAATAAAGAAGTACCACTCACAAAACATGTATAAATGCGATTATTGGTACATAGTTAATTAGCAAGCGAGACGCTATATGTATAGTTGTACTCCATGGTTTTTCATATTAAGCACACATTTCATTTTGTATACCTTGGATTACAGCCTCGGTCTTACTTTGTTCTGGTGCAATTCAATATTAACTAGCGTCGAAGTAATGTGTTCTTATTCTGACCAGTACCCTTCGTTCTTAGAATGCGCCTCCCTATTGAAATTTACTTTAGTAGTTACTCTATTACAGTATGGCTAGTTTTTGCTTTCACGCTTTCCCCACAGAAGGCGTCACATTCGTTAAGCGGGTTCGAGCAATGGCTAAATGTGTTGTTCGTCTGTGCCTTGGGTCTGGTCTAAATTAGTGTTGCGCCTAAATTTAGGCTTTTTTACAGGTTGATAGTGTTGCGCGTAATTTCGGGCTTATTAAGGTTGGTTTTGAATTCATATTAAATTCAAGCTAACCCTAAGTTATTTTTTGTTCATGCCAATGGATTCTAGTAGGTTGTGGTGAACGTATTAAGGGGACAAAATTTTCATCAGAAATCCTCTACGGGCTATGCTTTCGAGATATTAGCAATTTTACCTTTTCTGATACAGTTAATATTATTACTAATTCAAGCTACCTAGGATATGGCAGCAGGTCTGATAACAGCTTAACAGCTTTTCAAACAGCTCTGATAGCAGCTTAAGAGTAGTTTGAACAAATGTTTTGATAAACATGTTTGACAAATAAGTTTGGTAAACATGATTGAGGAACATTTAAATTTTGATACCCAGACCCCCACTGACATCTTCTATAATCTATTGACATGAGCAAAAATGTGTATTATTACTAATATTAATTATATCTGAAATGGTATAATCGCTAATATTTTGGAAACCATAGCTCGTAGAGGATTTCTGATGAAAATGTTGTCCCCCCTTTAACCCAATACCCTAACTGACTTCTTCTAGAATCTATTGGCATGAACAAAAATATCAAAGATAACTTGAATTATTAATAATATTAACTATATCTGAAAAGGTAAAATCGCTAATATCTCGAAAACCATAGCCCGTAGAGGATTTCTAATGAAAAGTTTGTCGCCCTAATAGCCCCACCCCCACCTTCTAGAATCGATTGGCATGAACAAAAATATCCTAGGGTTAACTGGAATTATTACTAATATTAATTCAAAAACAAGTGAAAAAGCTAGAATTGGTGTAAAACCAATTCTTATGATACCCTAGATGAACGCCCGTATGAAATTTCCTATGGTCACCCATTTGAGCAATTTTGATTTTTTCCATTGCTTTCTCGCATATATTTCTAGAACGGCTCGTCGGACAGAAAAAACGATTATAACCAATTTTATAGCATTTCTTATTCTGAGGAAGTTCTTAGTACAATAAAAATGTCTAGGACTGATCGTTTTCAAAGTATATGCAAAAAACCAAAATTTTTATATGGCAACACAAAGAATTAGTTGCCTGATTTAGTCCATTTTTAAAATTTTATTTGCTATTACTATGAAAACACAATATACGAAAGTTCAGCTCTCTATGCCGACGTGTTCTCAGGTAGTGGCCAAATATATAGTGGAAAACGAAATTTTTGTATGGCAACCCCACGAAGGAGTTGCCCGATTTGTCTCATTTTCGAAATTAATTTTACTTTTTTTTTTAATCTCCGTGCACAAAATTTCAGCTTTTTAAGTAAACGCGTTCTCGAGTTATCGTGCGCACGGACAGACGGACGGACGGACGGACGGACGGACGGACAGACGGACATGCAAAAATCAAAATAACTTTTAATTTTATGCGGGGGTGTCCAATCCATTTTGCTCTACCATCATTATTTCTGTGCGTTACAAACGGAATGACAAACTTAGTATACCCTATAGATTTCATCTAGGGTATAACAACCTATAAAAGCATAAATTTAGGCGCAACGCTATCAACCTGTAAAAAAGTCTAAACTTAGGTGTAACACCATGTAGTTCATACTCAAGGATACACGCCACATTTAGCCATGACTCGAACCCAATTAGCGACGGCGGTGCCATCTGTGGGAGAGTCGCGTAAGCAAACCACTGGGTCACCGTACTATCATAGATTAACGACTTTCTTTCCATATAAACGTAGTGACCGCGTTTCCGAAAATTCATTTTTTATTTATTTATATTCTTAAATATAACATTTGTCACTCTTTCGAATATTTAAATCGTCTTGCAAATAACCGATTCTGATTCAATTAAGATAATTAAACCCAGTATTCCAATGCGTATAAACAGGTATGGTCAGTAAACTATAGATATACTGGGCACAGCATCAAACAATCTTTTGTAATACTCGTATTAAGCAAATTCCATAAAAGTGAAGTTAGGAGGAGAATCCAACAAGCCGCCCAGATCAGTGAGTTATTGGGGTTTGCTAAGAGGTCTTCTCTTACATCACTTTGTTAGTACAGCCGTTGAGATCTGCGTATTTCTTGTCTGTGGTATGAGCAAGCTTAATTCACTCTATGGGATTTTTTCTATTATATAAAAAAATAAAGACAAGTAGATAGAAAACTAATGCGAAAACCAAAGATCTAATCTGCAAACCCAAATAAAATTAACTCCAAAGTTCCAAACAGGTAGCAAACCAACGTGATTATATTAATAAGCGAAGTTTAATTATACAAATGTCTACAAGAAAATTTTGTGAAAAGCAATACCAAAAATAATAAGAAGCAGTCAGAGCAGTTAGTGCAAATACAAATGAACATAAATATAAGCTAAATACTAGCACCATACAATCGGAAAATGATACACATATACTAAAACCGTGAAGTAATTGTGTGATCCGATATTTCTATTCTTTACATTATTTATTAAAAGATTTGGATATATTCGCTTAAAGCGCAATGGTGAGTATAAGATAACCTTTACGATTGCATCAAAAAAATTTTTAAATAAATGGTGCCCGATGAAAATCACCTCTGTAGGCTTTATTTCTTTGTAATACTATTCTACTACAATACATCAAAATTTCGTAAGAATCTGTACCTGAGCTCCTCATCAAATTTCCTTTTTCTGCAAATTTTAACACTATCGTCATCAACGATTACATCTTCATCGCTATCATTATTGCACGTATTTGGCTCCGAATCCTTGCATCCCCTATCTCCACAGGAATCAGCATTGTATAGTTGAGGAGTAGTTGACGATAGCTCGTTTCCCATTTTTGCTGTAAAAGACAATTCAAATTTTCTCAAATATATTACTAATTAGAATTAAATACCATTGAAATTAGATATTGAATCCCAGCTGTTTGAAACATCTTCTCCAACATCTTTGTTGATCAGACATACACTTTTATATAACATTGCTTCCACTTTGTTTGTGTTAATTACTTCCGAACCAGAATCGGGGACTTCGTCACCACAGCTCTCTACATCAACTGTTTCAATCTCGTCTTTAACTGAATTATCTTCCTAAAAAATCAATTCAATAATTGAATTAAGAGATTATGTATTACAATTATATTTACATCAATATTTTTTACTCCGTCTAAAGGCAATTTTCTTCTACAGATCGGACATGAGTTGCAAAACAAATTTTCTAAAAAATACAGATCTCCACACTTCCTTTTTCGTACCTTAATTCTAAGTCGACCTTGCCTATTAGATCGTATCCTTTGGAAAGTCTATATAAGGGGAAAATTTATGAATTTTATTTTTGAAAGACTTATATAAACAAATATATATGCAATTAGAATATGTGCCCACCTCCCATCTGCTTTGACTAGTTCTAAATGAATTGTCCTGATTGGTACAGGATCCGAACAAAAAGTCTGACTGCATATTTGAACGATCCATGCCAATACTAAGTTTATACAGTCTATCGAGTTCTGTGAGAAAATGTGTGTTCCATTCTTCAGCTGAAAGTTGTATCCCACAAACTGGACATGATTCAGGTATGACGGAACGGTTAATATTTGATTTGATATGTACATCTGAAAGTAATATAGGTTTTTACAAGCATATTTGCTTTTAAATCAAGATATAACTGTTACGTCTTAACAGTTAACAGTTTCTTAGATTTCATTTGTATTTTAAGAACAATCTGCTTAGGCTATTCATTGTTACTTAATTTGTTTTCTTATTTCTACAATCACAGATAAAGTTTTCGTTATTTCTTTAATCAACGCCAAGAATTACAAATAACTGAAATTCAATCAAATTAATTTATTAAAATATTTCTATATCACAGCTGAAATTATAACAACAAAGTTTAGCGTTTTCCGAAAATCTGGGAATAGAGAAAACCCAATAGGAATTGAATAAATATAAGGAAACGCGTCCAAATGTGCATGGCTTTACTTTACTTTACTTAAAGAATGAAAGAAGTAAAAAAGATATATACATATATATAAACCTAAGAGAGAATACCGTTTTAAGAATGGGAAACTTCAGTCTTCTAGTCTTTATATTTTATAATCGTTGGTACGTATGTCAGTAGTTGTGTAACTTCTGAACGACTTGATCGACACAATCCCACAGTTTTGTCGAGACGATGGTTCATAACTATGCTAGGACCCGTAGGTGGTGCTTAAACATTTAAATATAAAAATATTTACGGTTAATGGGAGCACTACTTTATTCTGAAGTTCCATAATATTTTACACGGAATAAGCCATAAGAAAAAGGGAGCCACGCAAACGAGGTGTTTCTGTTAGTTCTTATGAAGGAATTTTTGCACCAAATACATAAGGGCGATTACACACTGTTCATAAAAAACAAGGGCAGTGATTTTATTTACGATTACTATTAATAAATGTACGGGGACCATCATCATACGAATATATGAAAAAAAATTAATGGCCAATTATAAGCTATGCCGAGAACTGTCGTCAATTATTCGCCATATTGTTGACATCGTGTTTTCCAACAATCTCAACGGAATTATGGGAAAAATATAAAGATTTAATGTGTGAATATATACTACACAGAATTCGTACAACAAATTAAGACACCAGAAATGATAATCGAAGACATTTGCACAGTCATCTCGAATGAACCACTGATTGGGAATGTTTTCACCTAATCAAACACCATCTGACTTAGTTAATAATGACGTGCAACATGAACGACAATTTATTACTAACGATATGGCTTCATTTGTTACTACAAATGAACAATTGTTGTCAAATGAACAAAAAGCCATTTATAATAGGATTCTGTTTGCATTTGCAGCTAAAGAAGGAGGCTTCCACGCACCAGCTGGAACTGGTAAAACGTTTTTAATTTCGCTCATCCTTACCAAAGCTAGATCTCAAGATCGCACTATAGCAATTGCTTTATCTGGCATCGCTGTTACTATCTGGCGAAGTGTTCATCAGTGCCACTCACAATAAACAATTTATCCCCTGAAGAATTTTCCACATAATTGCTAGATATTGGTAATGGAAAAATTGGTTTTACTGAAAATATACAATTAATTAAATTGTCTGAAAATTTCTTCAACATTGGTGATTCGAAAACGCATTAATAGAAAATGTATTTCCACATATGTATATGTGACAATTATCGTAGATTCTGACTGCTAAAAATGTCGATGTTGACGAAATCAACTTCAAAATACAAGAAACTTTGCCCGGCGAATTAATTTCCTTTAAATCAATTGACACAGTGTGGTTGATGAAAATGAAAGTGTAAACTATCGCACTGAATTCTTGATTTCACTCGATTTATAAGGACTTCCATCACGTTTGAAAATTGGTTCATCCATAATTTTACTTCAAAAGTTAAATGCACCCAGATCTTGAAATTGAACAAGATTAGTTATAAAAAAAATTAGAGAATTGTCATTGGAGCGACCATATTAAACAAAAATTCAGAGAAGACGACAATGTTTTAATGCCGCCCAACCGATGCACCAATTCATTTCAAATGTTTACAATTTCCTATATGTTTGGCTTTTGCGATGACCATAAATACGTCAAAAGGACAAGCAAGGACCATAATTTGCGTGTTGTATTTAGAAAATCCATTTTTTCTCACGGCATGTACACGTGTTGAAAATTCATCAATTTTCATTTTCTTTATGCACCTGATGGACTAACAAATTTAACGTTTAGATAAACAAAAACTAAATTATATATCACTAATCAAAATTTATTACATTACAACGTAATTATATAAAAATGTTTATAATATGAAATAAATGTATTTATTTTTAAGATTTTTTGCATCAAATCATTATAGTGATAGTGGAAGTATTTTGAATATTCATTTCCAATGTTTAGTTATAACAAGTAAAATAGCTAGAATTTGTCTAACAAGGATAGGGACCCTACAGTACTTACATGTTGAGCTTGACTAGAAATGAAAGTGACGCAAGGAACTCCAGATAGCCGACCGAAATCGAAATAATGCGTAATGTAAGGGAACCCGGAGTTAAAATCAACACTTTTCGGAAAATTTTGATAATTAGCATCTTGCGGGTATATTAGCAACATTTAAGCTACTTTCTTTTCGTTACAATTATTTATAATCTGTTATATTTCACATACAGAAAAACATAAGTCATTACCCCAAATAGTTTAGGAGCATTTTCCAAAATAAGATTCCGAGGTTTGCTAAATTACTTTCAACTTACATTAATTAGCTGCATATACTGCAAAGCTACCACCTTTATTTCTCGGCCAAACTCCAACCGACTTTCAAAATTCTTTTTGCTAAGTTCATTGTGAGTTTTTTATGATTTTTTGAAATTATTACGAGATTCATACAGCAGCGAGTTACAGAGTGGTAGCCCGTGGTGGGTTACTTATATGTTATTATAAAAAAATAAAAAAATAAAAACATAAATTATTTTTGAGGGTATTTATTTTATATTCTACCATCTGTATAGAATATTCGTGCACAATCTCATCAAAATCGGATGATAAATTCAATGCCAAAAGGTCATTCATATACACCAATGGGAAAAAGTTTCTCATTTCCCGAATTCGGGTGTTCTCAGGGAGGTGGACTAAATCCAATCCAATTTGCAAAATTTCTTTTGTTAGTGTTTTCGGATTTTTTTCTGATCTTTTCCCCTTCTGATTAAGTTGCGAAATTTAATTTTCGACGGCCAAAATTCTGTCTGAAAAATTCATTTCAAAATGTTTTTCTACAACTTATCGATTAATCCATTTTTTTGTTTTTTTATGAATGCGCTTTTACTAAGTGATTATCTGTACAAAATTTCAGGAAGATCGGATGTCATTTACCTATTTAAAAAAATTTAAATCTATAAAAATTTTGGCTCACACTTTTCGCCACCTACCGGCGATCTTGAAAAACATACGGAAATGCCACTTACAGAATTGGCAATCTACATATCTCCTCTATGGTTGGCATTTTAATTGAATGAATTTGCCGCTTTTGTTCAAATTCTGTTGCCATTTAACTGCGACAACTCCCGCGAAAATTTGCAAATTTGACCATTTTCCAAGGAGTAAGCCTACAAAATCCCGGGCGCCCCTACAGTATGTATTATTTCGGTTTCGCTTGATCTTCTGAAGCTCCCATTTGCGTCACTTCATTTCTAGTCAAGCCCTACTCATACTGTGAATTTGGACGAAATCGGTGATGACGAGTAGGCACCCTCTCCTTGTAAGACCAATTCTTATAATACCCTAGATGAATGCCCTTATGAAATTTCGTATTGTCACCCTTCTGTGCAAGTTTGATTTTTGAAGTGGTTTTTCGCATATATTTCTAGAACGGTTTGTCGGACAGAAAAAATGGTTATAAATAATTTTATAGAATTTCGTATTCTGAAGAAGTTTTTAGTACAATAAAAATGTCTTGGACTGATCGTTTTCACAGTATACATAAAAAACCCAAATTTTTATATGTCAACACCAAGAAGGAGTTGCCCGATTTAGTCCAGTTTTGAAATTTTATTTGCTAGTACAATGAAAACAACATGCACCAAATTTCAGCTCTCTATGTCGACGTATTCTTAGGCAGTATCCAAATATATAGTGGAAAACGAAATTTTTATATGGCAACCCCACGAAGGAGTTGTCCGATTTGTGTCATTTTCGAACTTAGTTTTACTTTTTTTTACGTGTACAAAATTTCAGCTCTCTAAGTATACGAATTCTCGAGCGCAGAGACGGACGGACATGCAAAAATAAAAATAAATTTTAATATTATCCGTGGGTGTCCAATCCATTTTGCTCTACCATCATTATTTCGAGGTGGTACAAACGGAAAGGCTAACTTAGTATACCCTTTAGATTTCATCTAGGGTATAAAAGTATTGATTTGAGATTTTCATTTTGGCGATTCTCTGCTTGCAACCTACAGTTTTTAAATTACTTTTAAAAATCTCAATTTTGATGTGTCATACTTAAATCTAGGATTTTATTTTCAATATTCAGGACCGTAAACATCAGCGAGGATAATCTTATTTCCTGTGTAAAGATTATTCCTATCTGAGAATAACCCCGCTTGCTTTGGATATAAACACCACCTTGTATAAAACCATGTGGTTTTTGTTTATGCGGCATTACTTTCGGACATTTTCCGTATGTCGAAATAAAAGAGTAGGTATTATGTTTTAAAACAAGAAATGTTGAATAAGCAATATAATGAAGAAAATTAATGTAATTTTTAGTTTTCTTTGTTACATGCTACTAAAAACAATTATTTAAGCAGAGAAAAAAGTCGAAATCAGTGCATCTCTAACCAAGTATCGTTGCCACGGAAACGTGCTATTCTTTGTTGTCTGCTGTCATTGTCGCTTAAATTCGAATGTGATTCATAATTGCCTTCTTTATTACAGGTCGTGGCGATATAAAATGCACATGTATGAGAAACGTGCTGTTTGAAAGCTTGTAGCATTGCGCATTATGGAAAAACAAACACGTTTCAAGTTTAAAAATTTATGTAAAATAAACAACGCCTATTTATAGGTCAAAATGTTTACTTTTAGGGAAAAAAACGTAATTGTAATTATTTGAACAAAATTACGAAGTGTTTCTGCATTTTCCTAAACTCTACCCAATTCGTTGTGAAATGAGAGTAAAACTTTCGCTCAAGACGAAAGTTAGTTTTTTAAACTTGAAGCCTATTTCCCCTGCAAATCATGAATATAGTTTTCTAATGAATGACAACATCAATTGCATAATAATTAAACTTATGAATTAAATGTAATAATTAAATAATTATTAATAATTACATTTCATTTGTATGTTAGACTTTATAAAACCATTCATTTTAAGTTTTTGACCATCAAATTGACATTCTCTAATTTAAAAAAATAATACAGAGCACTCCTCGAATTGCAGCGAAAGATTTTTTTCTTTCACTTTTCGCTTCTAAACAACTTTTCAAAATTACAAAATTACATATTGGAGGTCAAAAAAAGTGAAAATTATTGTTTTGTGAAGTCCAACAAACAAATGTGATGCAATTGAAAGAAATTTAATTATTATATTAAAATCATACGTTTAATTATTATGTATTTAAATTTTTCATTCAATAGAAAATCATATTCGTGATTTTCAGCGGAAAGAGACTTCAAACTTAAAAAAGAACGTTCGTCTTGAGCGAAAGCTGTACTCTCATTACACAGCGAATTGTGTAGAGTTTAATAAAATGCAGAAACTCTTCGTAATTTTGTTCAAATAATTAAAATTACGTTTTTTCCCTAAAAGTAAACATTTTGACCTATAAATAGGCGTTGTTTATTTTACATAAATTTTTAAACATGAAACGTGTTTGTTTTTCCATAATGCGCAATGCTAAAAGCTTTCAAACAGCACGCTTCTCATACATATGCAAGTAAAGAAAGGTTTTAGCGCCACGGCCTGTAAAAAGAAGGCAATGGATTCATTCGTCATTTATTCGGAATAATCCTCGCATAGAAATTATATCCTTGCTAAATCTCGGATAAAATAGTACACCGGTGTAATACGATGAATTAAATTATTTTTCTTCATTCAAATAAAGGGCAATTTTGTGCGCTTATACGCGCTTGATCATTGACGCGGCTATTTTGCGGTCCAGTCAGCTATCCAAATCAAATTCATCGCGCCACCTACTGGAAAGAGCAGAAAATGCGTTGGTGGAATTAAATGTTTAAAAGTAAAAAAACGTATGGATACTGCGCAAAGTGATATTACGAGCAAATTGTATTATTAAATGAGAAGTTCACAGAAATTATTTTTCCGAATACTTTTAGGGTGGGAGGGGGGGGGGGTAGGAACTTCCGGAGGGACGGTGGCTCCAATACGGCATGTTGCATAGTAAATTAAAGATATCGCTGAATACTATTCGGTTGTGCACGATTTTTCTATTTTTAAAAATTTTACTTGCAAGCTTTACCAACTTTTTATTACTACCATTTCAATAATTTTCAGATTATGACGAAAACCGAAGAAACTTTTCATAGTTTTTAGACTTTATAAGTTTTGTTCTGAAACCAAGAGAAAGTCTAGATAAAAAATTCTATTGAAGGGTAAGCTAGAGCAAATTTGTCTATAAAATGAACGTGATTTTTTTTTGTATTACCTTGTATTGTGTTACTTATATTAGTTGAATGCTGGCCTCTGGTTCTAATAACCTAAGTTGTAACACGTTTTATTAGTAAAATTTTCCTGCACAACAATAATTTCTTTTGAGGTCTTTAAGCAGAAGGTGCGTACTTTCAAGTAATTAATTGTTAACAGATGTTCGGTATGTTATAGTGTCGTTATGTTATGTTATTAGATAAAACAAACCTAATATGAAAATTAAATATTTTAAATTTAATTGAAGCTCCTGCCGAAAGATATTTTAGTTACATATGGATGCAAAAATTCAATTACGTTTGCTATACTATATATATGCATTTATATTATTTTGAAAAAACAGTAAAATTACTGAAATAATTCTTTGATTTAATCATGCGATTTTATACCAAAACCATATCAATAGTCATGAATCATAATGGATATCTTGAATTGCCTGAACTAAAAGTACGATGACACATAACACAACCATACCATAAAATCATAATAGAGGCGCATCACTGGTACCACCCTTCCCTCTAATTTGGGGTTAATGTTTTGCCTAATCTATTGAAATTAATATTTTAATTTTTTTTGGGGATAGGAGATCCCAACCCAAGTACGGAGGACATGGCGGCTCATTGGGCTATCCTGCTAAAAGCCCATTTACCAAAACCTTCCTGTCCTCTTAATGAATCGCATCAGGTCATGGTGAGGAAGGTTTTTCAGCTCATCTACAGATAGAAGGGCAGACAGTGGTGTATTTTCTAAGTTTCTAAGTGAGTACTCCATCCCAATATCAGGTTCAGGAAAGTACGCACCCGCCCTAGCTCCCTCATTAGTGAGAGAGCCGTCGATGAAAATTTTTAGAGCGGATCGGGGAAGGCTCGATAAGGCCATTCCCTCAGTCCACGACTCTCTTACAGGAAAACTCACAGAGAAACGACGCCCAAAACGAAGCTCTCGTTCCATCGCATCACGTGGCATACTAGCCAGAGGGTTTTCGAAGTCCAGCCCATACATACGCCAGAGAGCAATGAGAAGAGACAGTCCAGCCGTCCTCTCAATATCCCCTTGAGCGCAATCTGCACACAGCCCTTTTGGTATCTGTCATATTTTAATTACTGTGAAGTTTACTTTTTAATCAAAGAAAGAACAAAATTTAAACTTTAGCAATTTGCATTCGAAAGCTTAATTATTTTCCCAATTTTAATAATATTAAGTTTAAATAGTTTAAACGTTTTATAGTTTTCGACTTAAACTTCGTAATTTAAATTGAAAATTCAACCTTTTATTATATTTTACACTAAGGGTTTCTACCTTTTAAAACTTTAAAATGTTTTGTTAAGGCATAATTTCGATTCAAATTATATACAAACTTTTTGGTTTTATTTTAAGACCGCATTTTCGACAGTAGGTATAGAGAGAAAAAAAATTCTTTTGCGAATTGCTGTTTGTATTGAGCTGAGGTGAACAGTTATAGCCGTTTTTCGATGGGACATAACCCTACCGAGTTCGAGCCGATCTAAGGTGCGACAAATCTAGTACCCCAATTCGAATAGATTTAAGACTTAGTACGTTTTGAACCGAATTTTGGGTATTTACACGGTAAATAGCCATTGAAATGATGGGGAAGTTTTCAAAATGGGATTGGGTGGAAAACGTTGTGACTTTTTTCTTTTTAAATCGCGGACAAAGATTTTGGATCATTTTATTATTTCGAACTTTATGGAATTTTCAAAATTTCTTCTGGAGCAATGGTATGAGGTACATACGGAATTAAATTTGTTTGCATTGGATGGGCCTAACATTTATCTAATAGTCTGAGAGCTAGCAACGTCGCAAAAAAAAAGAATTTTAGTTCTACTGATTCTTTGCTTTCTGCCCTCTTTTACCATCTAGCCTCTTTCACCATCTCTATAGTCATGCGGAGTTGCATTTACCTCTTGACTATTCCATTCCACAGGTAGAAAATGCAGTTTTCAAAATGATTTTAGTTCGATTTTTCTTTATTATAAATTCATTATTCCCAGACAGTTTCTTTGCTGCTAGTACTGTGCCCGACAATTTTTTCCATAAAAAAAAAATAAAATGATTTTATTATGGCTGTAACATTTATACGAGCTACTTTAGTTATCGAACCACATGAAATTAATTTGCCACGCAAAAATTCGGTTGATTATCAATAGTCAGATCGATTGGAGTTTGATAGGGACTAAATGTGTAAGAAGAGTATGGCCGGCAAGTCGTTCGTTAAAAACAAAACGCCTGGCACGGTGCTAGCAACGAGGAAATTGTATGGGAATAGTGAATTTATATTGTTCAATGTTTATGAAAACAGATGAAAAAAATCGAACTAAAATCATTTTAAAAACTACTTTTTCACCTGTACAACAGAAAGGGCACAGGTAAACCCAACCCCTCTCACCAACCAGACGAGCTGCATGACCCTTAACATACTGAGGAAAACTATATAAAAAAAACTAGCCGAACTACAGTAATTTCTCGAAAACGTTGCTAGCTCTAAGACAGACTGTAAATTTAAAAAAAATCAGCAATTTATCTCAATTATTTAAGTCGCTATGACGAAAAATATCTTCAAATTAGTAGTTTGGTGAAAAATCACGAAAAAAATCATAACTCGTAAAATACAAAAAAAAAATCGCAGAACATACATGAGGGTGATTCGGGTACTCCAAGGGTGCCCTAACTCTGGACCTCCACTTGACACTATTTCTTGGGACACCCTGTATAGGGAAAATTTGTGCATTGAACATTTGCGATTTATATTATTGTTAATAGTACTATGCTGAAATATCTTTTGTTTTTGTCCATTTTTGACGGAACTACGGTATTTTCAAGTTTAAAAAAAGTGGAAAGCTCATGAAACAAATTATTTATTTTAGGAAGCCTTAAATTTTTTGGAAAAAAGTAGTGGCGGTCCGTTTCCTGAAAATTTTGTTTTTACAGATAATGGATATGTCCGTTATCCTTGAATATCTCAAAAAGCCCGTTCTCGATTTTTGTTTTATATTTTTTAATTCAATCCTACTGGGTTTTGAGGAAGCTGTAGAAAGGAAAAAATGGAGGTCCTTGAAGCTTGGATTGAGTTATTTTTTAAATATATGTAGATCAGAGATCTTTACAGAATATTTGTAGTGTATTCCATAAATAAGAAAGAAGGAGTATGCCAATGAATTTTTTGGAGTGGCCTAATCATACTTTTGGTCAGACACCTGTACCTAAAATAACTACTTCATACTCAAATTTATATTTGAAAAATTTTCGTTTTTGGAAGGAAGTGTAATCATTTAAATGCTCATTAGTCCTTTCACGGATATTTCCGGATCATAGTTAGACATTGGTTCTAAAGAGAGTCTTTCATGCTTTATTACGATATTCAACATGTTACTATTTACAGACCGATGCCTCAGTTAGCGAACCTTAAAGTTGAAATCTTGAAAATAAAATTCATACAAATTTATAGTTTTATGCTTGATCCTGTAAAGTGTTTACACCAAGGACATAAATCTTTCTCTCTTCTCAAATATAATCCGTTAATAGAATTACCTCAATATCGTCTTCCATTCAAAAGATATAAATATTTTTATGTTATGCGAAAAGTGAAAAAGTTTAATTTCCAGAACACAATAACATAAAAATTTTAATAAGTTTTAATAAGTTTTGAACGGAAGCATATGTTGAGGTAATCTTTTTGTTGTTGTAAAGGACTGACAATGAGTCATATTTCAGACGGAAAAAAAGGTATGTGCTTGATGTATAAACTTTACAGGATCAAGAATAACACTGCAAATTGATATGACATTTTTTTTTAAGAATTCAAGTTTAATGTTAGGTAATTGAGGCATTTGATCATAAATCGAAACATTTTGGATACCATAGTAAAAGATGAAAAGTCCCTTTTGGAACCAATGTCTTGGTTTGATCCGGCGATAGCCGTAGATACTCGGGGCAGTGATTTAATATTAAGATTATAGATAAGTATTATCATATCATGGTCCGATATCTATTGAAGATTATTTTCGAAGCAGTAACTGTAATGAAAATATCAAGTAGAATGGATGCAAGTCAAGGAAGTCAATACGATATTATATCCTCTATATCACCGTCGGAATTAAGAAAATTGAAATAAAAGTGAACTGGTGATACATGATAATGTATAAACATGTTATGTTTTGTAATAAGAGGCAGGTGGAAATCAGCAATAATGTATTTTAAATATATTTCAATTACATGTATTAAAAATGTGGTGACAAGTATTAATGCAACTGTACAAATTTTTAGAATCCTTACTTATAAAAAATGTCGACTAGATCATGGTTTTTGTTCCTTTTCAGGAAAATTACAAAAATGTTACACTTGATCGAAATTTAGACTGAATATAAAAAAATATTAATGGGAAATGTCAAATAAGGCATATACATATTCAGAGATTATGTTTAATTCCTTCTGATTCCTTTTAGTAAAAAAAAACTGTACATACTGTATCATGATACAAAGATAACAAGGTATGGCCGATTCGAGAGGAACTTTTTGCGTTACTACTACATTTGTTTTTTTTATTTAACAAAACATTAGTTTCTTCGTTTAAATAACTTCGGGAAAAGTAATTATGTGCTAGCGGAAAAGGAAAGAAATTTACATAGAGAAACTTTTTTTCAATTTGATAACGACGATTGAAATTGAGACGAACAAATTTGTGACAATTGTCGACAAAGGAGGCAAGCAACCTATTGACATACCTTGTTAATATTCATATATATAATTTAGTTTTAAGTGCACTATATGAGGTGATGACAGCTAGCGCCATCAGTATTAATATATAAATATATTTTGTATTTCGTTAAGTGTCACCTTGTGAGGTGAAGACGGTTAGTGCGTCTGGTAAAAAGTTCTACTTCATCATAAGCCAACAAGCTGCCATTGTGAAAAGAAGTATTAATGCAGATAATTTAATTCTGTATAAGAGGAATTCAAGTTTAATTATTATATGGTAAATCCCAACAACATACTACTATATTTTTTCTTTTAAAAAACAAGTTCTCAAATTTCAGATGGGTTCTAAAAAGATAAGATTGATCCTTAGCAAGGGCGCATCCAGACATTTGCATTAGGGGGAACGATTAAAAAATTTTAATAAGTACTAGAATTGAAAATAAGAAAGAAATAGATTACATATATTATATTACTTAGCGATAGCTTACATTTATTGTATCATGAGCACATTCTTAATAATATGGTGAAATATTTGAGTGATTGAATTTGATACACCTCTAGATAATTTTAAACAATATGGAACTTAATTATGTGTTGCACATAAAATAGTATTGGACACAAACTAAGCCACACTTAATGATAAGAAATAAATAGGGGGAAAATTAATTAATTCCAACACTCAGCAAAAAAAAGAATCGTAAAGTATTTACCAAAGCTGTTGTAAAATCGATCTGAAAGTTTCGGAGAAAACTAATCTATAGAAATTTTGTAGAATTTATAACGCATTTTAACAAACATTAAACATCTATAAAACGTTTCGTACAAGTAACCCACGTACTCTTGTGATTGTGAAAGCTTGCTTCGTAATTTCCTTTGGTAATATAAAATGTAAAAATTACGAATATTTCGTACATATGTATGTATTCTATAAAGAGATTTTGTTCAGTTTCAATTTCGTAGTCTCAACAAAAGTATCGTTAAATTTATAAAATACTTCCAAACCCCAAAAATGAAGTACAGTTATGTCTGCATCAGTCAGTTTGCTACCAAATGCGTGTATTTCAAAGCGGTATATGATCGTTCATTGCTTATCTAATATTCCAAAGTTAAAGTAATGCAATGGTACATACTCCACAATTAACGAAAAGCATAATCATATAATGTTTTTCATGTTGAAAAATTTTGAAATTTTTCTCATGTTCCCAACACTCCTCACGATACTTTTCGATATGTGAGAAGAATATTCTTCCTATTATCTGATCTTTGATAAGACACATAGTGAAGGCATTTCCAATCAGGAAAAAATAAAATTATACGAAAGCGATTTAAGCTCCTTTATAGAGAATTTATGCAGACCTTTAATTCTTAAGAAGATTTTTACCAAAATAATACCAAAAATATTTCCTTATTAATATTTCATATATTGGAATAACGCGTCACCTATCTTTTCTGCCATTCTTTCATTTTCAAGTATTTCTGTAACGATTCCGCATTCCTTACAGTAAAATTATAAACATAAATTTTTTATAGGACGACAAGCATAATATGGATTCCAAATTTTCGCTTTTTATGAAGATTTTAATACAATTATATTTAAAACATTTCTGATGAAGAAAACAATATCATTCAAGTTAATTTTCTGTTAAAATATTGCGCAGTTAAGAAATTTATGTAAAACACAAAAAAATAAAGTCTGATTTCCTCAAATGGGCGAATAGCGATAGCTGCTGCCATACATGCATGTAATCTGTAATCATGTCACTAAATTTCGAAATTTTTTTATTATATCTTATTCAACTATAAAAAATAACGCATTTTGTACTTTCATAACTTAAGCTCCTGAAGTTGGACCACAGTTGTGGATCACCCTGTATGGCTTCTCTTTCCGTTTCAGCATGAACACTTCTTTAACATCCAGATATCGCAGGAGTTCTTTTATTAATATAATATAAAAGTTTTTGATCCCGAAAGCATAGTTAAAATTGGTGCCACAAAAAATAGAAAATCGTCCAGTCGTAACCCTTGCTTTATCTTGTTGCTGGTGTTTGTCGAATAAAAGTAGTTTGAATTTCGTTCTAACACCATAATTTACATAAATTTGTTGTACACGCTGTACACTATTATAAAGAAAACATACTGAGCTTGGTTGAAATTTTGCAAATTAACAGCAAAATTTTTAAATTTTTTTCCAATAATTTCTTTTCAAATCGACACTTCGTTAGAGAAATTTTCGAGCAGTGCTAATTTGGTAGGGTTAATATATAACCCCATTTTCTTTAAATTAAATATTTGCAGAAAATCTGAATCTGATATTAATTACCACGTCTATAATGATTTTCCCAACATACTACTTTTCATCAAATACTTCGGCTTTTGTAAGCTTTCAATCACAAAAAAATGCAAACATTTTTCTTGTATTGAAAATTACTTTATGATATAATTTTAAGTTTTTTGAAAATAATTTAAGGCTTAAAAAGAATATACTTGATAAATATAAAAAAAAAAAATTTAAAAAAATAGAAAATAATTTTCACTCACTATTATGAATACCTACATCACAAAAGTTCTGTAAAATTCCATTTCATTTTGTATTTAATTAAATTTGTGATTAAATTTTAAAATTTGCAAGGTACACAAAGAAAGGAAAGTCTGGGCATTAAACTGTAATTTTGTAATTATTTTGATAAACATTACGAGCTCCAAATTTCAATTTGGGGAAAAAATGATATTTACTATAGTATTAATATTTGAACTGTCTAGATCTTGATTTATACAATTAATTAATTAATTTATATACACAAATGTAATATAATTTCAAAATTAATTAAATGCAAATTGAAGGAAAACTCTATAGAACTTTTGTGATGTACTCATTAAGTGAAGAGAGAAATTATTTTTTATTTTTAAAGTGCGAATTTAGAAGCGAGTCTGTTTTAAAAAGATGTTTCTTATTATATTTTTAATTTGATTTAATTGGAGTATACATTTTGATTTTATTAGCTGTATCCGCCTTTGATCCTTAGTAGTATACTGTATATTATCTCGATACGCTTTACGCATTAAGCAATAAAAGTTGACTTGAAAAGATTGATGATCCCGAAATTAACATTTTCATTTTCAAATCATCATTCGCTTACGACCGAAGCGTGCTCGCGCAATCAGGGCTCCGTACCAGATTAATTGCATATTATTTTTACATGTACTGATTCGTACGATAAATTCCAAATAAAAATTAAATTCCATCAGTTTTATGTATTGCAGTTATATCAGCAGAACGAGGTTATCTACTACAAAGTCGTTATAGAAAAACTGTAACATGGAATATTTTTATTTTCTTTAAAAAATATGAAGATTTGTAAAACTGAGAAAAACTAAAATTTTTATAGATAGGGTCATTGGGTGGGGTACATTCATCATAATCAATTTCACTATGCAAACAATGAAAACTAAAAAAAAAAAAGGCTTGATTGTGAGTATCCTACAGTGCCAATTCTAAACATTAATTAAGTTAACTTAAGAATAAGTTAATCCTTAAAGCTAGATTGCCTTTTAATTTCGTTTAGAAAAAGATTATGTCTCTAACGAAACATTTTCTTAGAATTTGGAGTCTTTGTATACATGATATGTATTTACCACCCCCCCCCCCCTTCTTTGTTTCTGATATGTATATGTGTTATACTAATATTGCCCAAAAGCAGTCATTTTGACTGCTTGGGTAATTTAAACTAAATAAATGAATTTTATTATTGAATTTCGTAAATTTTTTATATGAATAATCCACCCCTGTATTTCAATTTCATGAGCAATGAGACGATAATAAACATTCATTTCTTCTTAGGAACTTACAGAAAATATTTCGGTACATTTTTCATTTACTTTGGTGGTCGACTGGATTTATTTTCAGTCAAAATTTGATTGATTTTTTTGCAAGCGCAGTGTAGAAACTTGTTGGAACACAAGGGGAGATGCGGTGAAAAAAAAGAAGAAATAAAAATTAAATGTTTTCGTCGTTGGATATAGGAAATAAAAGTACGGTTTGAGCAACTACATGTCCTTGCAGCGATGTATTCATGCCTAATACCATGTAAAATTTTGAATATCAAGTAAATAACTTTGTTGACATTAACGAGGAACAATTTCATATTCGAAGGAAAAGGACCCAGAACTTTATGTATCTACCTAATGTACAACAGCAGGCAAAAGGTTGGAAAAACGGGGAAGGTCTTTTGAACTTTTAATATTTATCCAAAAATATTGGTTGGAAAACTCTGTTCCCAACATAGTAATATTATTAAAATTTGTTTACAATAACCATCAGTGTCGCTAGTTACGAACAAAGCTTTTCCAAATAAAAATGAATTAAAAATTATCTTCGTTCCACAATGAGTAATTTAAGATTACGAAATCTACCGATAATGTACATAGAAAGAGAACTAGCAGATAATATAAGTTTTGACAATGTCATTCAAGAAATAAAATATATAAATCAATATACGTTTTATCATTATATGTACAATTTGTTAAAAAAAAATAAATAAATTATTTTACACATTTATTTATTTATGTTCAATAATTATTAATAACCACTCTTGATTTTGATTAAGTTAAAAGGGTGGCAAATTCGGGACCGCCCCAAGCGGCAAAAGCTCTAGCTACACCACTGCCTCTACTAAATACTACTTTGATTGATATTGACTGAACATTTGTGATTTATTTCTGTTATAGCTTAACTTTTCTTAATTGAATTAGTTTATTTTTTTCTATTTCATAAATAAGCTAAATAGCTTGTTAGTCTGTAGACTTTCATTAACACATCCAAAATTGGCCTGCACTTTTTTCGACGAATCTGCCCTCTCAATAGACCAATCTTGCCCCTCAAGAGCCAGCTTCGGCAAATTTGGTAATTTTTTTAATTTGAAAAAATATGTGTATTCCAAATACAATGCGCGGGTATATTACTTCTAGTTCTATCAGAGAGTGAAGCTTAATATGAACTATAAAGTTTTTCAACTCATCTTGTAGTTTTGGTGTAATACTGTCTAGAAATGAAAGTGATTAATGTAGAAGCTTTAAAATATTATACTTTTAGAAAATTAATTTTTAAAAGGATATAGCCAAACTGTGCGAAATATTTCATACAACAATCGTGGCTTTCGTACACCACTGCCCTAATCAAAATAATTTAAGAAATACGCCAAACAAGCATAATCAATTTTACTACCCTATAGTACTTTTAGATTTTTTCTAAAGCTTTTGATACAGTCAGTCACAAAGTTCTCAGTAAAAAGCTTATATCTAAATTAAATATTTCTTCTCATGCAGCTAAGCTTATCGTTAGTTATCTATTACCGGGTCTATACAGGCTTTTCCTGCTGACAAGAGGGCGATCAGAATTGTCACCCTAATATTGGATTACATTTTCGAGTGGGCAAACTCTGTCTTTACACGTTTCATGTCGTTGCACGTCGCCAACACGTTACGGCTCTCACTTTGAGATCAAGGCGTTTGTAGCACTTGGCGTTCACGTTGCAAAGACATTCTCGTTTCCAATAAAAAATTATCAATTTAAAAATGTCACACTTTTTTAGTTTCAAACCTGCCATTTTCTTTTCATAACTATCATTTTTCTGCCTACAAAAAAGCCGCTCTACTGTTAACTAATCTGACTTGCCAGAACTTACTTCTAGTTGTGCAAAACCTCACAAAAACGCGGTCCAACTCAAACGAGCCCTCTAATAGAAAGCTCTACACATTCTCTCTCTCTCTCTCTCTCTTGCTGTATTATGCCACATAAGTTCTTCGCAATGATAGCTTTGGTTGAATAAAAAGTTAAAGAGCTTTCAAAAAGTGTTCCGGGTTTATACGGAGTTTTGCACATCTATCAGCTGCAGCGTCCAGGTGGTTCACACTGGACATTTGGCAGATAGTGTTATTCAGCCAGCCCCTTACCCTCGCTTCTTCGGAGTTATTCTATTATTATTCTAAAATAAAAATTGCGATTTTTTAACTTTGTTTAATACTTCGACTTTCTTTTGTTGAAAAAAAAAATTATTAATTTAACCTTCGTTACAAGAACTGGGAAGTGTGGACTATTCTTTAGTAGCCGGTAAAGAATTAAAAACTCTTAATCTATTTAGGTCATAACGAAATTATATGATATTTTTTAAATGACGTGTTTTCAGTTACTAAGAGAACAATTAAATTTTGACCTGAATAGGTTAAGAGCTGATAATTCATTTACGGATATAGTTAGGACAATACAAGTGTAATAGGTCAAATTAAAGAGCAGAGTCCGTAGTTTACAGTTTTTGTTACAAAAGTAATGTTAATAAGTTCTTTAAAAAAAAGGATAAACCTAATAAAAAAAAGGTAAAACAAGTAAAAAGCTAGAATTGGTCGACGATTCTTACGATAAAATTTCGTATGGTCAGCTCTTTCTGTAAGTTTGATTATTGAAGTGGTGTTTCGCATATATTTCTAGAGCGGTTCGTCGAACAGTAAAAATGACTACGAGCAATTTTATAGGATTTCATATTCTGAAGAACTTTTCAGTACTATAAAAAGGTCTAGGACTGATTGTTTTAACAGTATACGTAAAAACCCTAAATTTGTATATGGCAACACCAAGAAGAGGTTACCCGATTTAGCCTATTTTTGAAGCTTTATTTACTATTACTGTGAAAATACAGTGTACACAATTTCAGCTATCTACGTCAACGCATTCTCAGGCAATGTTCAAAATTTTGTATGGCAACCTCACGAAGCAGTTGCCCGATTCATTCCATATTCCAACTCAGATTTGCAGCTTTCCAAGTGAACGCGATCTCAAGTTAACGTGGGGACAGACGGACAGACGGACGGATGGACATCAAAATAACTTTTAATATTATGAGTGGGTGTCCAATCCATTTTGCTCTACTATCGTAATTTCTATACGTTACAAACGGAATGACAAACTTAGTATACCCTTTAGATTTCATCTAGGGTATAAAAATGGAAATGTGTTTATTTTACTTAGAGCGTCATAACTCCGATTAGGGTAGAAGTCCGGTTTCGTTGAGCAATCGTTGGAAAGACCATGACATTTTTCATACAATGATGTCTTAACGGTGTATTGTCACTCTGTATTTTTAAGATATGGAATATTTTGTGAAAAACTAGTATATTTTCTTAATCAGCCTGTAACTTCGGGACAAAATGGATCAGTTTCATGTCCTTTAAATTAGATGAATGTTTATTATCGCGTAGATGTTCTACGATACCTGTGTGTGCTTTATTGGATTTAGTAAAGCTTATGTGCTCAGAAAATTTTGTCTTAAAGGATCTTTTTGTCTTCCCTAAATAAACAGCTTAGAAATGAAATCGTTCCAGTTTAGCTTATAAAATCCACACCTGTGGTATGCCACCAAAAACTTACTTTAAGTCCTGAAAAACCTAAGTGTGTTACAATATACAAGTACCTTTGTGACACATCTTCTCTTCAACCGGTCTATGTAGTTGAAATTACCTTAACATTGATCAACTCCGCTCGTAACCTAACTTGTAACTAGACTAATATGATCACTACAAGTCAAAGTAATGCGGAGTAAATTATACCATAAAGTAATAAAAGCGCTAAGGAAGTGGCATGATCAACTTTGCGTTGTGAACGAATATTTATGATCTAAATCTGAAAGTTTGGTTGTAATCGTAAAAGCGTTTCTTGCAGAGCTTCGAACTTCTGTAATGATTTTAAAGCTCACTGTAGCTGCAGGCAAAACATCAAGACACGACGCATAAAGTACATGCAATAATACCAAATTTTACCAGGGTAGATATTAACGCACATGCGAATGTGTTACTTTTATAAGCTCTTTTGATGCTTTACGAACAAGTAAAACAAAAAGTTTATTACGCCTCGCTCGAATATAAAATCTACGATGCCTCAACTTGCTGACGTAACCAAAGGGAAGGCCAGCAATGCCTCGCTCCAATATAAAATCTACGATGCCTCGACCTGATGTACGAAAGCCCTGAATTTTGCTGTATTTCATTTCTTCATACTAAAAACTCCTAGTTATATTTGTTGTTAGCAAGAAGTCCAAAAGTCTTTATTCATCTACATAGATAGGTTGGAAGTTTAACTTAAGTATAGTCTTAAGTTAAATTTCCATAGTACATTTTAGTAATAAAGTTGAAAAGATGGTTGGTACAACATTGAACTTGATGAAATATATCAAACAGCAGCTAAGAGCTAAATCATTCACGTTTTCTAATCTTTTGCACCGTTGTTGCGCCGCGGCCTAAAGTGTAATCAGATCTGTTTTAGCCTATTACACCTAGTCATGTCATTGTGATTCGTTCGATAAACGCTGTGATTGATGATTATGTAGGGAATAAAGAACGCTACTTGAAGAACTCCAGAAATTTCTATTCCAGTCTAAAAAATAGTTTTATTTAAATCACTGCTTTCCTTTGGCTTTCCTATTTTCTTCCTTTTCACAAAAGCTACGTTTGCTTTGCCTTTAATTTAGAAAGACCGCGTCGCTTTCCGTTCGCGCTTAAGTCCAATTGACAGAAAATTTTTCATGGAAGGTTGAATTTTGTTAATGATTCGGTGAACGCATTTAGTGATTTAATTTAACTATATCATTTGTTTACTTTAATTCAACATAAAATTTGTGAATTGTGATACAAAGGAAAAAATTTGGCAATAGTTCCCAATTTTTAATATACGAAATTTAGGGAACTTACAGCTTACACCATCTGTGTGGAATATTTTAACAACGACAATTAAGATTTACATTGGAAATTTAGCCAGCTAATTCCAGGGCTGTGCCAAACCAAAGTGGAATTTAGCCAATTGCTCAGCTGTCACTTTTATTTCAAAAACAAAGCAATTGTGTGGCATTTAAGATGGATTTGCAGGAAATAAACAAGGAAGTTATGGTCGTAATATTATTTTCTTGTATTTGTTCATTTTACAAATAAATACTTCTAAAAATCTTTCAAATAAACCGCACTCGTCAAATAATTAGACGATGGTGAAGAAGAAGAATTAGCAAGCTCGAAAATTTACTAAATGGAAAAGTAATAGATTTAGCCAGCATTTAGCCCGTTTGGCAAACGTCCTAAGTCTTCTTTTGAGGAACAACTATGGAAATATTTCCTGATATTTTGCATACTCACTTGTTTTTTTATTTTTTTATTTTTGTTTTAAATATGATGTAGACGATGACGATTTAATATATCAACATTTTAATTTGCATGATCTGATCGAGATCGTATTTTTGACTTCTTGTGGTTAATTCCACAGAAACAGTGTTATTTGCTTTAAGAGCACAAATTTGGCAAAATACGAAATTTATGCCTTTTAAATTAAAATGTTGTTATTAGATAATTAAATCTTCAAGTTGGGATCTCAATGGATTTGGGGACGAGAAAAAAAAATCGCCGTCTAAGAAATTTGATTGTATATAATTTGCAATACTATTACGATTACAATGCTGCGTTCTTTTTTCCTAATCCCTATAAAAAGAGATGCACGAATTTATAAATGGATAAAAAATCATCAAATTGCCAGCTTTTGGCAAATTACAACTTTAGAATTAGAACCAAATATTTTAGATCTATTTTGGCATTTTGTGAAAATTGAAATGCAATTTGATAATTTGCCCCCATAAAAAATCATGGCTACCTATAGACGTTTTATGGAATGAAATTAATTTAAATTTCCAATGAACCAGTACAGTATAAAAAAAATTCAGCTAATATCTCCATATCAGATGTAATATCATCGCAAAATTTTTCTTCCGCCTGAAGCAATAATATTTTGTATCAAAAGAGCTTCCAAAAGTAACACATTCGTATGCGTATTAATATGCATGGTAAAATTTAATAGTGTTGCATTTACTCCATTCAGTACATCATGCCATGACTTGATGTGATGCCTGCTGGTATAAATTTGATTGAAGATCCAAGCTGTACAAGAAAAACTTTTACCATTACATCCAAACTTTCAGATTTAGCTTTCAATTATAATCTTGTCATCTCTTTAGCCTTTATTACTTTATGGCTATAGTGACCCTAAGGTTCTTTCAGGTATATAGTTTACTAACTATTCCAAATCTATCGGAGAAGCAATAGTTCATACGGAGCTGTGAAATTCTAAGTAAAAATCTAATGTGGTCAAAATCACTTTCGCTAATGGAGAAGTGAGTCTCAAAGCATCTAAAATGTATGTACATAGGTAAAGTACTAAAGGTAATTCTTGACAATATTGCAGATACCTTATTAAACTTTCTAAATATTGTGGTTGTGGTATCAGCAATATGAATATGAAAAATTTATCCGAAGATTTACAGCAATTCATCAAAATTCAATAAACATAAATAATACAGAAAACATAATTTTTAATATAGCGATAGATTTAGAGCATGACGACCGCGCACGTCAAGAAACCATACTTAGAAAATCTATAGAAGCTGTTTTGTTGCCATACCAATAGGTTTATATGGACGGAGACTTATAAACGGATAGAAAATATAAACAACAGAAGGTTTTGTAAAATACTTGTTTTAAATTTATTGCAAATAATGGGCCTCATAGTGAGAGGCATATTGATTCAAAACCTCATAAGCGTACTAAAGTAGCCCTAAAAAACCAGCCGCAAATAAATACATATATATAATTACATTAAGAGGAGCTCTTGTAGATTTAGTTGCAGCTGATTCAATTTTTGTAAAAATTTTAAATGCGGAAAAACTAAAGTGACTGAAGTTGTCCATACAATTTTGTATGTTGACTGTAAAAAACCTTACCTTTTCAATAATTAAATAATTAAAGTAATTAGTTATCTTTTACTAATATACGCAGGTATGTTTTTCATGATGGAACCTTTTTACTTCACGCAGGTATGAGGGGAAAAACGAAATTCGGGCTTCATCTGCGCCCCGCATTTAGTTCCGCACCCAACCACCCTAGGTTTAGGAGCACCCTGAATGAAGATACTCCAAATGATAAATACAACAATACGCACGCACAGTATAAACGGATCACAAATGACGCCAGACTTTTAAAAAAACTTTTAAAAAAATACGTTAATTTATTTCCTCCCGAACTGATATTTTTTTTTATTTATACATTGTTTTACAAGTATCTTGGTTCCTGGATGGAACTACATAAAAGTGTTTTAATGCGCAAAAGAATTGTTCCTGGAACTATGATAAGGAATGTATGGAATGTCGTACCATATGCTTAGCTTGTATAATAAGCTGACGTGAAACCCACTTGTTTTTCTAACGACGGTATGCTTATAGCACGTGCAGAACGGAATAGTTTTTGTAGAACCGTTCATAAGCCACATGTATGTTAGTGTAGCGGTATGTTAGAACGAGTAGAAATTGATTTACATTCGATTTAAATAAAAAAATTATCTGCAGGTTTGTTTAAATACTCTATTTCACAGTTAAGCTTCTTCAATATTTATGATACTATTACTAACGCAATTACAAAAATTGAGCAAACAAAAAATAATTCGCATGTATATTCCAGCTAACCCAACTTTTGGAAGTATATATATATTTATTCTGTACAAGGCAACTTTAAATTACTATTAAGCTATTATCATTAGAAAACGCTATTAAAAATGTCAATTAAATTCAGTCACTTAATTAACAAAAAGAAAGTCGTTCACTTGAGCACAATAATCTGTCACCAGTTTGTAACTATGTATAGGCAAATAATTCACCTCCACCTAATAATTGCATGTAAGCTTACTGTTACCGTAGGCAGATTATAAGCCGATTTCACAATTATGCACAAAATATGAGGAACTTAGAAAACTGAAAAACTAGAAACTTGAACACTGCTAACACGATCTAAACTCGGCCTTATATAGGGTCTGAACCGCCATTTTTTGTATGGAAACCGTAACCATAACGCAAATTACTCAGAATATATTATCTTTCAGTAGCTGTAATTAATATCATTCGATGAGAAATATTAACATCTGTCTTTTTTGATTAAAAAACTTCCATGATTAATTAAATTCAATGATTTAAAATGAAAAATCCAAATTGTGCTATAACATGGCGCAGTTAAATTCTTGTTGTCCATATTGAGACGATTCGATGTGGAACGTAATTTTTAACTATCTTCCTTTCACCTACTATCTCTTTTCTTCACATTAGTTATATGAGAAATCAAATATTATGAAATATCTGTTAATGAAGATATCTTTGCACTTTTTTAATATCTCTCTAAAATACAAATTTATTATTTGGAGTTCAGGGTCCATAATTTCTTTTTCGTACATTCGACACATTTTGTTAATTGATAAAAATGTGTATTGTCTTGCAGTAAGTCTCCACCACGTTTCTCAGTCGGTTTTGTACCTGTTATTACATACTTTCTGAATATTTTCCTTTTCAATATTTAATATTCCCCTAAATGAAGTTGGGCAGCTTTTTTAATTTGCCATGATAATGTCTTATGTAGTACAAAATACACATGCTCTAGATTTTCCGCCTTTACGCCAATCGAAAACGATTCGACTAGGTTTTGTTGATGAAGTTAACAAAAAAGTAATCTTGAACGACTTTATCACGCGATTCATGAAAGCTTTCTGAAAAAATTAAAACATCAGCTCCTCTTATTGTGCTACATTGAAATTTATCTTGAAGATGTTTACACTTGAGCTTCTTTGGGATTGTTTTTAAGATATCTGAATACTTTAAAATAATTTATCGTTGAAATGAATAGCAGTCTTGCAAGCGGGAAAAAATGGTTGAAAACTATAATTGATTTTTAACATGATATACCGAGTTACTGTCTATGTCAGTTTAGTGGCTTAAAGTCGAAAATCAAAATTTTATTAAAATTTTATTTTAGAGTATACTTTGTGTTTCGATTAGCAGCACTGGGCGATCTTATCAAGACAGGACTGACTGCAGTCTACACCGGCGAGCATATACATACTCACAAAAGAAATCTCTTGAAAAGCTGTTTAATAGAAAGAGATTACCCATCACAGTAGGCATCAATTGAAAAAAAAAAATTAAAAAATTAACACAAATTTTGAAAGAAAGAATTGCATGTAAAATTTAAAGAAATTAAGCATGTGTGTGAGAAAGAGAAATATATACTTCTATTTTTCTGAAGGAGATTTGTTTACATTTTTCAATAACCAAGCACGTTGGTTTTTACGCACTGGCGAATAGGGTGTAGTGGTTCACCGTTGTTTTTTACATACTGGCGAGTAAGGGTGTATTGAACAGCTGTTCAAGATATTTCTCTTGTTAGTATACGCTTCACGGCCTACATTAGAGTGAGCTCAGTTAGATATCCAAGCAGTTGGTAGTAGGCATATAAAGATTTATCCCCGATTCTACATACATAAAAGATTCTTAAGAGATCTCGTAACCTCTTAAATTTAGCATTTAAGAGATTTTAGCAGAATTAGTATTCTACAAAGAAATTTTAACTTTGAGAGATTAAGAAGTTTTGGAGAATCTGTATACTCCGCTTTCAGTTAGCCTAGTTGTTAAAGAATCAGAATACTCCGCTTTCAGTTAGCCTAGTTGTTAAAGACAATTCACTTTGCAAGAAGGATGAAGACGAAATAATTTTTCTTTTGCGGTAATGATGGCAATATGGCCAACCCACACGTAACTAGCACGAAGCAGGCGCATTTTGCTACACTTATGTCCAGACGTGACATTACGATAATTTTGCTACGCTGTAGTTTCTAATATTATTGCCGAGTTTTTATGAATTTGATAAGATTGGTAACAATTAATATCGCAATTAGTCAATTATCCTAAATTTTAAAGGTTGGCTTAAATTGAGGATATCGTTATTTTCGTATAAACCTGTATCAAAAAAAATTAATTGTTACCAAAACTTTGAAGTGACGGTAACACTGTCGGAGTAATGGAGATTATTGTAAGGCTGTGTCATTCCAATTACTTGAAAGGCCAGCACTTTTGGCATTCTGAAATTCTTTATGAATACATCGTCAGAAATATCAAACAGCTCCAAATCATCCCTTCTGTTTCTCAGAACTATCCCCTGTGCACGACCGATAATGTCAATTTGTATAATTATTATATATTTCACAAACTTGTACATATTTATATAATACATCCGTATTATATAAATATATACTTACTTTACAGCATTTTTATTTCAAATTTCGATATTAGAAACCACACAATTTCTGCGACTATAACAATAAGAGATTATGCGTACCTCAGTGAGGTCCTCTTACGTTAAGAGTTTTGTTTGCTAGAATACCAAAAAATCTCCACTAAAGTTAAGAAGTCAGCTGCCGTCAAGTGCTAGTGGACTTTGACAGCCCAGTTAAGAGACTAAGAGCTCTTACCTTTGTTGTAGAGTCAGGGTGTTTTTAAAAATCTAAATATGAATAATTTTAAGAAAAATGGGTTTTATTCACTTTTAAATGGTATCTGGACATCCCATTCTAATTAAATTGAATTCATTTATTTGTATTAGTCGAGCACTTCATTTTTTCCGAAGTGCTCCGCATTGGTAGCAATTTCTATTATGCTTGAAATTTTCCAAACGATAGCGCTAGTGTACGAGTAAAATTAAACGAGTTCAAACAAAATATTAAAATATGCAATCAGAAAAGGCGAAGTGTAATGTACTTAGATCAGTGAATATGTTTGCATAAATTGGTTTGAAGACAGATCTCTAGTTAACCTTAGGTTGGCAGCCGTTATTATATTAATATGCCCAACGTAAATAGCGTTTACTATCCGCACAATTTTAGCTTATAAACCCCGTATTTATCAATTTATACGTTTTATTTGATTGTGAATGTGATCCAAACTTGGTTGTTTGGAAAGAAAAGCCATTTCAATTTCATTTTTATGATCTTTTTGCATCAATAATTTATAGATATAGAATAGAATTTATATAGAATTTTATTGGTATGAGCTGTTTTTTAAGTTTTCTCGATATAATGGTATTTCTAGCAATGGAAAAGTGAGTTGTAATGAGCCTGTATCTATAGAAATTAGGAAATTTATTTATGAGAATGCTCGATATCAGAGCCTATCCCCTTGTGCCCGTTCTCACTTGCAAATAATAGTGCGAGTAAGATGATGGCTGCTTTCATATGTATTAAATCAAATGCACTTAGATCGGATGGTGTTCCTATAAAATTGTTCGAAAATATCCTTTCATATTCAGTTGCCATTTGCACTTGTTTTATTAATAAACTCATTACATATTCACCATGCCTATCTCAACGACCGCTTCAACTGATTCATTACCTAATCGAAGGCTCATAATCATCCTGCCTGCTATCTCCAAAACTTTTGGAACAATTATTGCTGAACAGATCAATTGACATTTGGGTGTTTATAACTTGCTCTTTGAATATTAATGTAGGTTCCTTCTAAGTTAGTGATATCGTGGTTATTTGAGTTCTCCACCTCCGCTTACTTTATTTATTTATTTCCCTCTAAAAAATCAGCTTCAACTAATTATAACAAATGGCAGATCTACTACACCAATGGCAGCTGGAGAAAGCGTTTCTCATTACGTTTTGGAATTTAAATTTGGATTTAACTTTGTTATAAAATATCGTCAGCTAAAGTTTCAGCTTGCTAAGTCAATGCATTCTTGAGTTATGGTGCAGATAGATGGACGGACAGACGCAAATGATAAGTTTTGCAATCAATATTATTTTATCTAGAGTATAATTCTAATATTAAAATAAACAATAACAAGTCTTTCAATTTTAAAAGTGAAAACTTTTATTGCATTAAATAAAAATAATTTTAAGCAGATCCGAACAAAATGTTCCATCGGTTTCTCTAAATCTGCTCGGATTAGGGGAACTGGTTTATTTATTCGGAACATTTAAAGTGTGTACGGGTTGCACAAGTTAGAGCCAATTTTAGCAACAAAATTGGATAATATGCTTCACTTCAATGCACATCAAACAAACGTGGGCAGTCAAGTGTATGCATATATTGTACTTGCACTATATGGTATGAACACCCACGTTTTAATATGAGTACCTCTTGCATACATATACATATGTGATATTATAGATACTGTATGTGCACATATTTCTATGCATACTGTACAGTTTCATTTGCCTTTGTTTGGTTATATTTTGTTTAATACTTTATTCTTTAACTTATTCAAGGCCTTCTAAAAGTACAAGCCAGGACGTTTTATAATTTGCAATGTCCCTAAATTAGCTAAATATTTGCATTTATTCCTATTGAAAGTAAATAATATTTTGTTTTCATCATCTTAGGGCGACTACCATTCATGGGTAAATAATCTTAATAATTTTTTACTAACTTTAAAATTGGTATTTTCTTATTTGTTGTTAAATTAGTGTGGTGATTACTATTCTAGCGACCTGTCAGCTCTACTTAGATGTTGAAGTAATCTGTTGTGATAACACTGAAAGATGTTATCCGTCGTTGAGTCAGGCATACGCTCACCTGGTGCACTAATGATAAAAAGAGACATTAAAGCCAGTCGCAACTGTTTTTTCATTGATTATCTTTCTGGATAAACCAATATATGGCCTGACTGAAAATGGAACGATGTACATATTTCTTGAATCCCGGTTTATGAAGAATTTCAACTACATTCCGGTAACCGTTTCTTTTCTATGAGATTTGCAAAGAAAAAAGGATTTCAAATTCTATGCATAATAGTCACTAGTTAACAAATTGCGTTTTAGCATTTTCAAATCAATTTGAGGATTATTTATAATAAAAGTAAATCGTTTTTATCCTTACTATAAAGAAATATTTCAATAATTCGAGAAGTAAAGCTAAACTAAACGTTTTATAATGAAAGTTAATTGAGGTGATTAAAAATATACATAAAAAAAAAGAAAATCATCTGAATAATAAAAAGAATAAAAAAAATGAAACAAATAATATTTAAAAAACTAGAAATCTATGTATTTACATCACATTATTAAATTTTATCGAGACCACCCAGACGCTTAATCCCATCCATTTCGTAGGCCTCACATAATGAATATCATTTGAAAGATTGTTCAAGCAAAAGTGACCTGCGCCAGAATGGAGTCATTTATATATATATTTTTTTTATTTATTTATTTATTAAGAACTTCATCAAAGATCGGATTACTGAGTTTACAAAAGTATAAAAGTATACATAACAAAATAATAAAAAGAAAAGTAACTCTAACTAAGCTGATCTTTTATTTGATATTTTGAACGATGAAAGTCAATGCATTCAAACTGGCGGTTAAAGAGACGAGACATTGATGAAATCGGCTAGTGCATGCCGTAGTTTGTACTATACTGAGGAACAACGAAGTAGTCGTAGTTTCTCAAGGAGCGCACAGGAACAGATATATTGAGAGTATTTAAGAGCTCAGGGGGAATTTATCGCTCCTTGTATATACTGAAACGCAAAATCAACTCTGGAAGTTTTTCGTCTATTCTTAAGAGAATCCAAAGGAAAGAGTTTAAGCCTGTCGACATATGGAGGTAGAATAATAGGGTTATCCGAGTGAAGTCCACACAGGGGAAAACGAACGAATCTGCGCTGCACAGCCTCGATGCGATTTATGTATACAGTATAGAAGGGAGACCAGACCGAACTGGCATAGTTCAAAATAAGTCTAAGTAGTGCGCAGTAAAGGATCTTCATTATGAATGGATCATTAAACTCCTTTGGCCACCAATTTACAAACCCCAGAGTAGCATTAACGATTCTGTTAATATGATCCTTGAAAGAAAAACGAATATTAAGGAAGACACCCAAATATTTGGTTTTGTCAAGTCTAGTTAATAAGCATCCATCTAAAGTATAACTAAAGTCTAAAGGCCTTCTTTTACGAGAAAAGGACAGTTCATTTGCTGATATTGAGAGGAATACAGTTAATAGCAAGATTAAAATTCCACACTCGTTTTCATTAGAAACAATGTAGAAGATTTTGGCTTCGTCAGCATAGCAAAGTATTCTGGAATTAGCTAAAATCAGAGAAACATCATTAATGTAAATTATAAAAAAAGTGGTCCAAGATGGCTACCTTGAGCAACGCCAGAAGTATTATCTATTTAGTCAGAAAGAGCTGCACGAAATATAACTCGCTGCGTGCGATTAGATAAATGAGAAGGAAGCCAATTGACAAAAACAGTAGGAAAACCAAGAACAGTCAACTTATGAATTAATATTTTGTGATTGATTCGGTCGAAAGCTTTACTAAAATCCGTGAAAATGCAATCGATTTGCTTTCCGCTTTCAATAGAAGAAACTTTAACAAATTAGTCGTAGTAGATTTACCTTTCATTAAGCCATGCTGAAAGGATCGCAGGAAAGGCTTGCTGTGGTAGTATAAAACATCGTAAACCAGGGCTTCAAATATTTTACAAATAGGACTTAAATTAGCGTCAGGTCCGTAGTTAGAAATGTCACACTTGTTGCCCTTTTTGTGCAAAGGAGTGATCAAAGAAAGCTTCCACTGTTTTGGAAAAACACCACATGTTAAAGATAAATTAAATAAATAACACAAAACAGAAACGATGGACGTAGCACAATGTTTTACTACCGTGGAAGGTACACCATCCGGACCACTAGAAAAACTATCAGCTATGTTTGAAATATACTTGGAGATAGACGCTTCGTCGAACAACAGGTCTTTGGGTTGTAGAGAAGTCAGCGGAAGCTTCGTCAAATGGGTAAAATCGTTATAACTAATATCACAGTGGCTATCGCAGCAGTTTTAAAAAAGTCAGCAAAGAGATTGGCAGTCGCCAAGGAATCAACACTGTCAATGTTTCCGAGTCGCAGCGATGAAGGGTATCCATCACAGTTGCGCTTAGAGTTCGCAAACAAACAAAACTGTTTAGGTTCAGTACGCAAGGCTGACCTCATTCTATATACATGTTCTATATACATGATGTATGATTCAGTTGAACACGAAGTGTACTGAGTATTAGAATAAGTTACGTAATCAGCATCACTCCTTGAGGAACACTCCAAGCCTTATTTTTAAAATTTTTAAAATGCTTCAAAGAGCCATAGAACTACGGTTGACAATTCAAACTATCAAGTGGTACACAGTAAGTAAGACAAAGAAACAGTATGCCATAAAACGAGTTCACAGCTTTATCAATGTCACGTTCACCCAGAACACTGCTCCTACAAGCGGATAGCCATTCAATCATTTTATTAAAATCAGCGTTTTTAAAGTAATAAAAATACTCGTAGTTCCTAGAGGTATTAGTTGATGAAGTTACAGGATCAAAAAACAAAACTATATGTAGTGCTGGATGATGATATGTTTCAGCAACCATATAGGAGTTAAACAACACTTCAAGAGAGTTCCATTGGGATCGGAAGAAAATACCAGGTCAAGAGATCTTCCAGAGTCATTAGTTATGCCGCTAGACTGCATTTAGCCTGAAGTAATAATGTTGTCAATAAAAGTCAATAAAAGATATGGCATGTTGAGTAGTCGCCGAAAAAGAAAGCAGCAAGCCTTGATCATCTTGAGAGTGTAGCCAGTCAACAGTAGGCAAATTAAAATCACCAAAAAGCAGTAATTCGTCAATAAACTGTAGTTACTGGTGTAGTTACTACACCTTTAAAAAACATTAGAATGTGCTGTTTTTTTCATTAAAATATATAGTATGGAAGTTAGTACTGGGGCGCGTATAATATTAAAATTTATTTTGATTTTTGCATGTCCATCTGTTCGTCTCTCTGTCCTTCATAACTCAAGAACGCATGTATTTAGAAAGCTTAAATTTTGCACACGACCTTTTTAGAAAAATTTTAGATTTAATTTCGAATATGGAACAAATTAAATATCTTCTTAGCAGAGTTGCCATACAAAAATTGATATTTTTTACGTATACTGTAAAAACGATCAGTCTTAGACTTGTACTGAAAACTTTTTCAAAATATGAGATCCTATAAGATTGGTTGTAATCATTTTTTCTGTTCAAAGAATCGTTTTAGAAGTAATTGTGAAAAACCACCATAATAATCAAACTTCTCAGATATGTGACCATTCGAAATTGCATACAGGAATTCATACAGGCTGTCGTCTTATTGGTTTTAGATCAACTCTAACTTTTATCCAGGTTCATATTAAAGTAGTCCAAACATCTTAAAATGCTATGAGGAAATCACATGTGAACTATTTAACAGAAAACCAAAATCATTGAAACTCGCCCTCATATCATACAATGAGAGACATATGCCATGAAATTTCATGTAAGCGTTTATGAGGAATCAAAAGTTTTTTTCTAATATTTACGCATTTCATTTTTTTAAATATTTTTAATACTGGCCATTTTTATATAGTTTATGTAATTTATTTAATTGTTACTATTTTCTCTACATTATGAAGATTATGTATCATTGTATGCACTTGCTCTTTTGCAGAAAAATGTATTAAGATGAATACAGATGTATCTAAGTGGCAATAGAGAGACCGGCGGCTATCATCGCTTATAGTCTGCAACACGAAAAGTGACCTATCAAGGTCACCAGAGGGAAATTTGTAAGTTTGTATATCTTTGTGTATATTCCAAATGGTAAAAAGAACTTTCAAAGGTCATTGCCTGTAGTTTCTTGTAATTTGAATAAATATTTGTGACGTCGTAATATTTTCTTTTCTTTCAAACTTGCACAAAAATTATTTATTATAAGTAAATTTCGTTACAGACCTTCCTAAAAGTAATTTGTAATTCTAATTTACAACCAGAATGAATATAAATTATTTTGATGTGGCAACATGAAGAACTTCAGACTGGTTTTTGGACAAGTTTGGTTTCTGTCTCAATTAAAATGCGTAATGAAGTCTCAGTTAAAATGCCTTAAATGGCTTGTGTCTAAACTAAAATGATTACGCTTAATGGAAATATTTAACTTTAAAAATAAAAATATTTATAATAAATATCAAATACTACTATTATTTGTGTACTTGTTCAAAGACCTAAGCTTCATAATGAAATCCCAAGAGGTTTTGATACAGAACAGAACGGCATTTCTATAGCGCATTTTCATATATACAATAGGAATATCGGCAGATAACTGATATTATAATAAGGAAATTTATTTATAAATAAATTCTCTAACTTAAGAAACACGACATAAAACATGTTTGCGTGATTAAATTTATCTGACTTGGTAGAAAATAAATAAAATACTTTGATTAAAATACAAATTACAAAATTTTGTTCAGGTTCAATTCGTTAAACGGCAACGCCGAAACTGAAATTTCGCTGACATTGATAACTCACTTTTCATTATAAGTATGTATAAGTATAAAGTAATAAAAGCTAAAGAGATGACATAATTAACTTTACTTTTCGAACCAACATGTTAAACCTAAATTTGAAAGTTTGGATGCAATTTCAGAACCTTGATCTTTTGTAATGATTTTAGAGCACATTGTAGCAGCAGGCAACTCATCAAGGCACGACGCAAAATGGAATGAAGTAAATGCAACACTACTAAATTTTACCATGTTAAATCCCAGAGATAAGAATACCAAGGGCTTCAGTAAAAGAACAGATTCGAAGCGGTTATACCGGGTTACTGATATTCTTTTAAAAAAGTGCTTCTTTAGAAGTAATCTGAAGCAATTTCGAACTTATTGCTAAAATTCTAGATAATTGAATTTGAACGCGTAAATGCAAGTTTCTCGTGTGAACGCCGTACCAATAGTCATTGTGATGAAAGGTTGACAGAAATGAGCTTATGAAATACATATATATGGCTAATAACACCTACAAATAAGTTTTGTAATATTAATAATAAATGAAATTAATAAAATTATGAATATGCGAATTCACAGCCTCTCCTAATATTGAAATTGTACGCTAGTAATGAAAATAACTAAACAAGCAGGAATTGAATAGATAAAATATGAAAAACTAAAACAAAAACGTAACAAAATAATAGATAAGGTAAAATTTCTAATGCGAGCTCCGCTTAAACACTGGCCGGCAAATACTGGCAGCGCCTATGAACCCAAAAATTGTCAATACGTGAAGCGCGCAAGTTCCGAGACAGACTAGTCAATTGTTTGTTTATCTCAACAAAACAAGAAGCAAGTTGGCACGTGAAGAGCAAACAGGATTAACTACACTGTAAAAAATGTGCACAATTGTTGCCATAAAGCTTAAGTATATTTCCCTAAAATGTAGTGAATATTGCCTACATTTTAGGGAAAAATACCTAATCTTTGTGCCAAAAATTGTGCAAATATTTAACTGTGTATCTGTTTTCACCTGGTTAAACAGCAACCATCTAGTTTTATCCGACTTACGACACGTAATATTCAGATGTCGATTTTCTTTTTTCAGAAGCATACCTACGGAGAAAGTTCCTGAGGGGCCGAAAGAAGGATCCCAATCCGGGGCTTTGTTGCGGCGGATTACAGGATTACACCGAGACAAATGAGAAAATAAGGTCTTAAAAACATTTAACAATTTTATAAGCTAAGATTACTAATCCATTAATAGCTTTAATCTGCGGCCGCATAGGTTTTAGGTTAGAATTATCGTGAGGCATGCCTGTGAGCGAGTTCGCCACAATAAATTAAACAATTACAAAATTTCTTGGATGTTCCTTAACCCTTACAGTGATTCCCAGAGTTTCAAACAATATTGGTTGCTTTTAGCTCAGTGAAAGATTTGAATGAAGTATTAAGTTTTTGGAAATAACATATTATAAACTGTATAAAATGAAAGTACTGTAAAAGAGCTCAGAGGAAGTGCTTACTTCTGCGGGCATGCAATGCTAAAATTTATATGAAACTGAAGCACAATCGAAGCGCTTTTAAATTGGTCTTTTTCCCGCTGGGGTATTAATGCGCATGTGAATGTGTTACTTTTGTAAGCTCTTTTGATGATATAAAATATTATTGGTCGACGAACAATGTTTATAAAGAGAACTTTTGCGATGTGATATAAAACTGATAAAGAGGTATGGTAATTTATATATTTGATATTGTCGTATGTATATTTATATCACTTTCTACAGTTTCTATTTTACAGACGACATATGTATATAAAGAGATAGTTGATGAATAATTCTAAATATTCAAGTTTGGCACATTGTCGAAAATATACACAACATTTTTACGAATTCATCAATTATTTTTTCCCATACGTCGATGTATTGTGATCGTATGATATTGAAATAATTGTCTGTACTATGAGCGCAGGAAGAACGACGTAAAAGTCAATTTATTAGACCGTTTCCCTTTTAGAGGGGGGGGGGGGCTATTTTTGATTAATGAAGTTGATAATTTGAATTCAAATATATTTTTTAAGTCCCCTTCGTTTTCCGTTCCAAAAATGTTTTACACATTTTTATTAAATTTTCTAAACTCTGATTTTTAGGGTTCCATACCCAAAGGGTACCAACGGGAGCATATTACTAAGCCTCCGCTGTCCGTCTGTCAATCGTAATATATAGACAGTTGTAATTTTCATAGCTGCTATAACAGCAAATAGTGAAAATAAAATAAAGGGCGTCGCCATGAAATAAAATTTTGTACGATGGTATGGAGCCCTTCGTGAGCGAGTCCGACTTGCACTTGGCAGGTTTTTTGTTATATTCTTTTGTTTTTAACAAGCTAGCTATAGAAATCTGATATTTCCGAAAACGAACTTATATTTCGAATTAAATATGGCAGTAGTTTTGTATTTAATTTAATTTAAATGGATGTTTTTTTTTTTAATTTTCAAAAATATTTCCGTTTTTGCTTTTAATATAAAATGGGGCATAAGTAAGCTTAGGTTAGATCGAAAAGTGAGAAATTGTTTCTTAGAGAATCCATGGAAATATGTCGGGGGTTCTTATGATTAAGGCCGTGGCTAGTGGGAGACTAACGTAGAACAAATAGATTTTTTGATTTAGAATGAGGAAAAAGGGAGTTTTAAGATAAAAGTGAAGAAAATCGGGCTTGGGAAGTTTTTGGGTTAAGCAATTGCAATTCATTCCTTATTGCATTTGGGGGATGTTTAGTTTCAAATCTCGAGTAATACTAGGTATTTATTTTTTTTTTCTCCAATCAACTTTATTCGATTATTTTTTCACCCGACTATTGTAAAAATTGGTTATATTCATGTTTCAGCGCAGATGGAGCACACGAGACTTGTGGGCCTTTTTTAAACGATTTAGCGTTATTATAAAAGTATTCCATATATTTCAAATTTCTATGATGTACCTTTATATATGTATGTTTTAATATTAAATGATTTTTTCGACCATTTTCTACAGTAAGCTCATCTAGAAGCCTCGATATCCTGGCGCGAATTTTGTAGTGACAAAAGCTAGTAATTATATCTATATACCTATATACATATGTACGTCGTAGACACTTCATGTAACTTAGCACTTCAAGAAAAGTTTAGCCACTTCATGATATGTAGGCAGATAATGTAACAGATTGCGCTTAATGAGTTTTTACATGATGTTTCTATATTTTTTGCCACTTCATGAAATGCTACAAACCTTTTCGCCGATATTATATATTTGTTTACAGTTCCCTCTCAGTTGGTACTTGGCACTTAAACCGAGAGAGTCAGCTATATAAAAGTGAGCCCACTTTCTGCAGTGTTTTGCTATGAACGCAGTCAGTCCATATCATACATGTCCGTGTCGCTGATATAAAAAAAAAATCCATTAAAACGGTTTGGATAGAAAGTTGTTGAAATGTACAAAATGAGTGTTGCATTATTATAGACGCATCCGGCTTGGTGTATACTTCAGCATTTTTGGAAAGTTCTTTGCGCTAATCTTTTAGTGATTTTTGTTTATTCATTTATTTATTTATTTTTATTGAAATAGAGTGAAAACTGGCATTATGCCTACATGACCTTTACTGAGTGATCATCAAAATGGTGTCATTGACGCGCTGTGGAGCCATGGTGCTTCAAAATGTGAAACCTAGTAAATCAGATCATGTTATTATTAACTGCCACTGGCTCTTTAATGAGCATTTCGACAGTATTAATTTGAACTTTTCAAGACTGCAAGTGAAAAATCAGCTCAAATCGAATATTAGTTAAGTTTATCTGCTTCCTTACTTTTGCTTTCTTGTTTTGTTTTTCTCTTTTTTGAATGGAATAATTTCTTTTGTAATAAATATTGTAGTAATATTGTAGTAATCAACATGATGAATTTTGAATAAATAAATAAATAAACTTTCTCTCGAATTACTCCAAAGGTAGCGCTTTAACAGTAAGTGTTGAATCTCTAGCTACATAACTTTGTTTGTGACTACGTAATTTATCGTAGTTTAATTTTGTAGTTCATTGTATATTCATCAGTTGGTTATTATTCATGTATTAGTAGACATAGATGATAGTTAACTTAAAACGAAACATGTAATTTGTTGGTTCTGTATCTCACTCGTGCTCAGAACGCGGTCTAATAAAGTTCAAGTTTCACAATCGAGTTTTTTCATTGTTGTAAGTGTGAAACAATCCCATAAAAATTATTCGCTTAAATCTACGCGATGTGGTCCTTCGAATTATTCGCATAAATCTCATAAAAATGCTTATGAGATCAATTATCATTTGGTCCTATCGAACCGGATATTTTTCTCGAAAAATACTTCTTTACTACAGTACTACAAACTGAGTTCTAGTTAGCTATCGAAGCTATAAAACAGAAGTGCTTGTGATTGTGCTAAAACAATAAAACATAAAAATATTGATTTAGAAGAAAATCAAAAAGTGCATATTAGACATAAACATTAAACCGGCCATAATTTTAAGTAGCACAAGTGCAGGCAAGAAGTGTATAGCAGTTCTCGATTCGCATAAGGTTAACTGTGTTGGTGATAGCGTGATCATTTATTTAGCTTCACATAGCAATACCCGCTTCGCATATCACTGTATTTGTCGTTTCGAGTTCTATCGTTTCACATCTCATTCTATCGTTTCGCATCACATTCTATTGTTCCGTATCGGATTCTATCGCTTCCCCTCGAATTTATCGTTTCGAATTGCATATCGCGTCGCATCGCACTCTACCGTACAGTTTTGACGTTTTGACATAATGAGTGAGACTGAGAACAAAAGGTTATTGGCCTAGCTACGGTCACAAAGGGGAACGGCAAAAGGTCAACAAACCAAAATGAAGACATTCATCGAAACAAATAAAACGAAATTGACATTGTCGGAATTAGAAACACGGCTAGGTCTCCTCGAAGGTTATTTTGTGCGTTTGAATGAAATACAGGCGAAAATCGAATGCGTGTGCGTTTTGGAATCGGTCGGTGATGAACGCGATAAATACTAAAACATTTATTGTGCAATTAAAAGTAACATTTTAACATTAATTTCGGAGAAAAAGGGACCTCAGTCTACTACTTTAGGTGCATCGGGTTTTGATAGTTATGCTTCGGGCGCAAGAGCAAATCGTGCGCATATTCCAAAGATCAGCCTGCCTAAATTTACGGGGAAAGTCACGGAGTGGCCTGAGTTCTATGAATTTTTAAAGCCTTGATTCATGAAGACAGAGACTTAACTAATGTCTAGAAATTTTCACATCTACGCTCATGTCTGTCTGGTGCTGCTATTCTTACAATGGATTCGCTGGAAATTATTACGGAAAATTATTTGATAGCAATTAAGCTATTGGAAGGTCGCTTCCAAAATAAAAGATTAATGTTCCAATCGCATATCAATGATATTTTTAACATACGCGCGATGGAAAATCTGTCAGCGGCGCGGCTCCGATATGTAAGTGAGTCGGTTAAAGCTCATATTCGTGCAATGCAATCAATCGGTACGGACAAACAATTGATAGACAATTTATTAGTTTATTTAGTATGCAGAAAGTGTGACACTGAAATCCAGACTAAGTGTGAAGAAGAATGCAGTGCCGATGAAATACCTACCTGGGAGAACTTTGCTAAATTTCTGGAGCCCAGATGTCAAACGCTGGAAAACATGGATTATTCCCGATACAACAAGCCATGCAAAACAGCATCTATAAGACCAGTCGTCGATAAGGTCAAGTATAACCACAAAAACTCCTCTTTCACAGTATCAAATGGTCAAGTAAAGTTCTCATATTGTAAAAATGCTGATCATATTATTTTTAGCTGTCCTACTTTCTTACATCTTTCTCCGGAAAATCGTTTCATCGAAGCAAAACGCATGGCACTGTGCATTAACTGCCTGAGGGTCGGACATCAAGTTAAGGCCTGCAAATCAGGTAAATGCCGACATTGTGATTTGAAGACCAATAGTCTTCTACACAGAGGCTCGAGTACTGTAGCCACTCATGAGGACAGTCTTGTCTCACCAACGTCATATGTTCGTAGTGATGCTGTCACGACGTCAGGAGCAAGGAAGGGCTGTTTATATCAAATTCGGAGAAAATTGAAGGTTCGGATTATGTTCTCCAAAGTAATGTGTTTCTTGCTACAGCAGTTATAGAGGTTAAATCTGCAACGGGTGATTACTTGCCTTGCCGAGCATTATTAGATTCTGCATCCCAGCTTAATTTCGTCACGGAGTGCCTGGCACAACGGCTCCGAGCAAAAAGGGTAAGATAAAATTTTTCTATTACTGGAATTGGTGAAACAAAAATATTAAATCACGTCTCAACGAATTTTCATCATGCATTGAGGCTTTAATTATACCACATATTAGCTGCAAACAGCCTACGCGTTTGGTGTCCGTTGAGGATTGGAAAATACCAAAAAATATTCCTCTTGCCGATCCGTCCTTTTATAAACCGCAAGGGGTGGATATTCTATTGGGGGCTGGACTATTTTTCGAGCTGCTTTCCGTCGGTCAAATTCGTTTAGGGTCAGGTCTGCCCACATTACAAAAAACCGTCCTCGGCTGGATCGTTTCAGGAACTGTTTCAGCTTCAGTAGCATATACATCATGTCATATGGCTTCACAGGATACCGCCTTTGACAATAATTCCCTTGAGTCAGTTATGAAATCTTTTTGGGAAGTAGAGGCGCATGTGCCATCGTCTAATGCTCATGTTTCAAACTGTGAGCCACATTTCATGGACAATTACATTAGGGATGATACTGGTAGATTTTGGGTTAAGCTTCCGTTCAATGATAGCCCCACAAAACTAGGCAATTCTCTCGATATAGCTAAGAAACGTTTTTTTAAAAAACAGAGCAACGACTTAACAGATTTTCTGAGCTTAAACAACAATATACTCAATTTTTGCAGGAATATTTGTTTCAAGGACATATGGAAAAGTTAAATTTGCAGACCTGCCTAAAAATCATTACTTTCCTCCGCATCATAGCGTCCTAAAGCCGGAAAGCAGTAGCACAAAACTTCGTGTCGTCTTTGACGCTTCGTGTAAGACAACATCGGGCTACTCATTTATTGCGTTTTCGCTCTTATAAGTATGCAATTACGGCCGACATAAGCAAGGTGTTCAGGCATGTACGATTGCAGGCATCGGATTGTAATTATCATTGTATTCTATGGCGTGCTTCAGTGGACCAACCAGTAAATTGTTATCGCCTTCTTACGGTTACGTACGGCACCGCCCCAGCATCCTTCCTAGTTACTCGTTGCCTGAAGCAACTAGCCTTTGAAAATTCCTCCGAATACCCAATTGGCTCTCGAGTCTTAGAGCAGAATTTCTCCATTTATTATGTGCTAAGCGGAGGAAATACAGTGGAGGAAACAATACAAATACAAAATGAAATTCAAAGGATTATGAATTCTGGAGGTTTTGCTCTTTCCAAGTGGTGTGCAAGTGATCCACGCCTTTTAGCAACAATTGATGAGGATCATTGAGAAAAATATTTGCAAATTAAGGGTGATAAGGTGGTAAAAACTTTGGGCAGCCTCAGAGTGATAACTTCCACTTTACGTATCGTCCCTTTGATATGGCCAATTCGCAGGTGACAAAGAGAACAGTCTTATCATCTATCGCTGATTATTTGACCCCTTGGGACTGTTAAGTCCAATTATTATAAAGGCAAAAATCTTCATACAACGACTCTGGAACTTGAAGCTTGAATGGAATGAATCACTTCCTCAGGAGTTACATTCGGAGTGGACTTATTTCTATCAACAACTGCCTCACGTGGACGAGTTCAAGGTTCCTCGACACATTATTCTTGAAGAGTCTCGTGTTGAACTTCATGGCTTCGCCGATACCAGCATGTCAGCTTATGGTGCTTGCATATATGCGCGATGTACTTCATCACATGGAGGAGTTAGCTGCCACTTGATTTCTTCCAAGTCCAGAGTAACACCACTTAAGGTTCTTTCAATAATCAGCATTGCAGAACCCTTCATGTCCGAAGAGAAATTAAATACCATCAATAGATGGCAACGCGGACAGGCGGCAGCGCAGCATTTCTGGAGGCGATGGAGTTGCGAATACTTACAGTCACTTCAATGTCGTTACAAGTGGAAGACAAGGCAACGAAACATTAAGGTTGGTACCTTGGTTTTACTCATGGAGGAAAATACCCCTTCACTGCAGTGACCGTTGGGGAGAATAGTGGACTTGCATCCAGGACGCGATGGATTTGTTCGTGTTGTCAGCGTCAGGTTGGAAGGGTGAAACAATCCCATAAAAATTATTCGCTTAAATCTACACATTGTGGTCCTTCGAATTATTCGCATAAATCTCATAAAAACAGTTATGAGATCAATTATCAGTAAGTTTGTTTTTGTGTCAGCCATAAGAAGAGGGAATATTTGTTTTGCCATCACACATTTCTCTCTCTTTTACTACAGAGATGGGATAGCTTATCTACTATTGCGTGGTGCGCCTATAACTTTACACCGCAGTGTAGTTCATAACCCCAAACATCCAAGCTGTGCTCTTATACGAATTTTATTATCGCATTCAAATTATAAAAGTTCTGAAATTTTTACAGACATAAATATGTATTTATGTATGTAATTCCATCTATATAAGTAGTACGATATATGGTCAGAAGCCATGTAAATAGAGTCTAGTCCATTTAAGAACCGTGTTATGCTGATTATTTTTTGGCTAATTGCAAATATCTGATAAGTTTCTTAGCTCAGATCATTATTATAAGTTTTGCACATAATCATGGCAGACAAATTTCTAAATACATCAAGACTAAAAAATTTGAGCAGCATAAATATTATCAGAGAAACACCTTTGTCCTCATTTGTTGCAGAAATTTATCGCCTGTTAATAACATGAAATTCCCACATATGTGCTACGTACTTTGTACATATATGCATGCATCTCGTAAACACAATTAGAAACAACAAACGACTCCAACCTTCGTGCATCTGACAAACGAAACTAAAATAAAGCAATTCTCACATCGAAAGGGGAAACAGTTGTGTCCATATGCTGTTTATTGCTGCCTCTTTAATCCGTCCAAATAAACAATTACGGGAATAGAAAGATGCGGTTATTTATTACATGCCAAAGGAATTTTAAATACTTTTAAGTTACAATAGTTCACAGTTTTGCGATCACAATAAAAATCTTTTTTTAGAAATATCCCTTTATCGTATTTCTTTTGGATTAGTTGTAGTTTGGGCTACTTAAAGGAAACATAATATTAAGTTCTGATGTACATCCTCGGGATTTCATAAACTGCGGAATATTACACAGCAGTGGTGAGATTTGTTGTAATAACGGAAAGAATTATTTAAATTAATTAATTTATTTAAATTAAGTGGATTACATTACGGTTTATAATGAGCCTAATTAGAAGGGGCTACCTAAAGACAAAGGTCGCAAAATCCCATTTACTCAGTCGTAAAATACAGTAAAGCGAAAATCATTTAGTGAGACACAAGTAAATTGTGCACATGCAACCGGTGCCTTTATTTTCTAAGTAAAATACTGATAAGAAAGGACTCAGTGAATCTAAGTTTTTAATTTCGTGCAGCGTTATACATTTTGTCATTAATTTTGCAGACTTATTGGAACTTACTTTATAAACTAAGGTAAATTTGATTGGAATTAGAATATTTCGTTGTTGTTAATTCGATTAGTAGGTACGACATCTGTGAATTCTTTCTTTCAACCCTCCGCCATATCTAATTTATGTACATATGTATAGTATGTGAAACTAGTTTGGCAATCGTGATAAGAAGAGGAGATGCAAACCGCTCTAGGTACATGTCTCAGTAAGGTAAATGGGATGTAAAACTGCAACTCTGCTATTATTACAGAACGAGTCTCTAGTGTCACCTAGCAGAATTTCACTCAACCCCTGACATAATTTCAGTTTCAAACAAGGAAAAAAGCTGGAATTGGATAAGACCAATTCTTACGATAGAACTAGATGCATGTTCGTTGTACATAATTTCATCCCTCTGTGAGTTTTTAATTACTATTAAAGTGGGTTTCCACCGCAATTAGATAACATTAGATAACATTGTGAAGAACATTTCAGTACAATAAAAATATATCGTGCGAACGGACAGACGGAGAGACGAATGAAAAAACAGACGGACGGACAGACGACATTCAAAAATCAAAATAGCTTTTAATATTATGCTTCTTTCTAATATGTAGAGAATTCTTGAAAAAATCCAAAATATTATTTTATGATATTAAATAAGTACTAGCATTAGTAGCTAAATGTAATTTTTTTCCAAATTGGAAATCCGCCGATTTGCTCTAATAAATATGGCGTATAATGTGTAGGTAGGTACTATCCACACAGTTATTCATTTGTGGCTGACAATTATGGACAGTTAGCAATTTGTACCATAAAAACTAGAGGGAACTGTACGTGTGAGGTATTGCATTGATTGCTTCATCAGCATTAAATGCTGATGAAGCAATCAATGCAATACCTCACACGTACAGTTCCCTCTAGTTTTTATGGTACAAATTGCTAACTGTCAAAATTGTCAAATTGTAAATTTTTTAATCGTTCGTAAGAATAATGTTGTTAAAAAATGGACGAAAAACTACGTCCGAAATAACTTCAATCTTTTCTATAAACAAATATGTACAAACTTTTAATTTCGCAATATTTAATTACAAATTAAAAACTTACTTTTATTCTCTTCCATTTTTGACAAATGATTTAATAAATATTTTCTATAAAATTATAGTAACAAAAACAATATGGCAGGACGAGTAGTCGAAATTGACAAATTAGGGTTGCAAATAATAATTTTTTAGTTTCAGCATCCATAAAAACTTACTAGGCTTGAGAAGTTTTTATGATTCCGGACACGCACACATTGACAAAACAAGATGTGAAAAATATGTAGACGACATTTGCTTGTCTCATAAGTAAATTTTCATATACGATGTACTTTTTCTCTCATAACATCTGGAAAAAATGCCAGCCATCATATGTCAATCCGCCTTTAGTTGTGTCTCCTCAATTAATTGTTACTCATAACTGTTGTTTGTAATCTACCACTGTTTCCGTAATAGTTTTTTTGGTTTCCAAACCCAAAAGGTACCAACGGGAGCCTATTACTAAGCCTCCGCTGTCCGCCCGTCTGTCTGTCAGCGGGCTATATCTCTTGAACCGTAATAGATAGATAGTTGTAATTTTCACAGAGTGAGTAATACTATAGCTGCTATAGCAACAAATAATGAAAATAAAATAAAGTTAAAAATTAAAGGGGGTTGTCATGCAATAAAGTTTTGTTTTTGCTGGATCTAAAAGTACATAGGTAGTGTAAAATTTTGAACGATGGTACCGAGGACTTCGTGAGCGAGTTCGACTCGGATTTGGCCAGTTTTTTTTTTATAATATTATCGCGTATAAAATGCATGGGTCTACTTTCAAAGCAGTAAATTTGCCATTAAAATTCTACATTCAATAGGATCTATTATATCGTAGAGCAATCGTTTATGTTACTTTTATTTTGCCTAGGGCTGACATCTGTAAGATCATTAAACAAGGACAACAAGCTCGAAAGCCCCGGATTGTTTAGCTTGAAGATCCGGACATTCTTGTGAGATAATTTTCTTTTTTTATTTCCCAATGAAATAGGATCAAATTGTTATGCAGTGCCTTCATTCATTTATTTATTACAAAATTAGTCAGTTTACAAAAACAGTAAACAAAACGATGTCAACTAGCAATATTAAGTCTATTTTTATTTAGGAATAATTAATTAACTTAATTAAATTAAGAGGGAGTCAGTACCAAGATTTGCAAGTTTCATACATTTTTTCAATTGTAATTTCTGGCAAACTATTGTAGCAGAGTAATGATTTATATCTTAAATTAAATGTAATGAAGAAGTCTAGTAAATAACGTCGGCAAAAATTAAAGAAGAAGTGTATTGGAATGGAGATATTAGCTCGGAAACTTGTAAAAAATAGTAAAACTTGTCTTTTAAATCAAATTGTGAGTAGGTATTCTCATTTCTTTAAATTGTGACTATTTTAGAAAGATAAAACCTAGATCTAGCAAATAACGTAAGGTTTTTCATTTTTATTGGCGCTTTTTATAATTATTTGACTTTAATAGTATACTTGTTTTTCTCCCGATATTTCACCGACGAAAAATTGCAATATTTCGTTGAAAGTTGTTTAAATACAAAGCAAAATTGCATATTTAACAATTATAGGCAAAAAAAAAAATTAGGAGAGTTAATTCTCGTTAAAATTTTTCAATTTATGTGAACTGCAAATTTTTATTTTCGTCTTAAATTGTATGGTTTTGTTGGATGTTGGGTTTCTGCCTTTTGCGGTAGATGTCTCTAATGTACTCCGTGGTCTAGGTCTAGGCTAATTTTTTATGAATTTTCTCACTTTCAGGACACAAACGTACGTATAGTAAATTTTATTACCTATAGGTTCGCTGGTATCTAAATTGAAACTTTTGCTGAGTACTGACTCCTCTTAATTAAAGAAACTGGAGAGTTAGAGACCCATGTATGTATACAGCGTGATTCGTAAAAAAGTGTTCCAGCATGTGGCAACGATTCCTTACAGTGTTGTGATCAGCGTTCACGACGAGCAATTTGTTGGTAAAACTTATTCTTCACCCTTTTTTTTAACGGCTAAAATACTTATTTTTTAAATTTTTTTTAAAATAAAAATACTAGTAATCTTATTTAAGATTAGTAATGGATTTAAGGAAGAGAAATATTTTCGTGAATAGAGGCCTGGTTACTTTTATAAAAGAAAAAAGGAAAAAACTCACACAAATTTATTGTGTTATCCTTTATTCTGTAAAATATTTACACCAAGGATATATATTTTTTAAGTTTTTCGCTTTTCGCATAACATAAAATTTTTAATAATTTTTTAAATAATTCTTTCTAACAATTTCTTTGTTTGACAATTAACACAGATTTTTGGAGATCTCTACAGACCAAACATAAATTTCGTATATTCACTTTTCAGACGTGTCTCTATAGAGACAATCTTCTTAGGTCTCCAGAGGCCTAATTTTTTTATCTCCAGATTCAAAAGTCTTTTACCGTGCTGTATAAACAATTTGGAGATTTTAGTTTCTGTAAACCGGAGACTAGAGGCCAAACGTCTCTCACCTTAAGAATTTATAAAATCCACAAAATTAAAATGTTTGAAATTATATTTGGTTTTGATTAGTGACAAAACCGTTTGTGTACTCAGTGAGTTTCTTTCTTTCGTCCACTGTTGAGAAATTGTAAAAACACTCTCCCTTCGTTGGGTTTTTGAGCTATTGTGCAAAAAAATACTGAGAACACTTGAATATTTTGGTACACAAATAAGCATTCGATGTTGTAAAAAATTAAGCCGAAGTTGATTTGCTTGTCAGGTCACTTAAATTTTGACTAAAAGTTTTTATATTCACCCACTCATCTATCAATTTTGTGTCATCAATTTCTATATGATTGTTTTGTAAAAGTAAAACTTTATTTTCAATTGCAGTCTATGGAGAACTCTCAGTTATTTTAGGCGAAACCATCCAGTAAAACTTATCAAGTTGTTGTACCACTTCGAGGAACAGCATGTTCTTAGTAGAATGCACACGCCTATACATACTTCCCCTCTTCGAAAAAGTTCCGATAGTTCTCTCTTTTAAACTTGAGTAATACCATAAAGTAATAAAGGCCTTTTATGGTAATACTTTCTATTAAGTTAAACCCATCTTACATAATTTTTTGTTTTCTTGTTTTTTTTTTTTATTTTTATAAATACAGACACAGGTATCAAGGATAACAAAAAGATTTGTATGAAATTTATCTAAAAAAAAACCAAATCCTAATTGAAAACAAATTTCTCTGCCTCAAACCCATTCGAAATTTAACTATTTACTAAGAATCTTTTGAGCATTAACTTAAAAATAAAACATGTAAAAAAGCTAGAATTGGTCTAAGATGAATTCTTCTGAATACCCGTATGTAATTTCGCGTATGGTCACCCATCTGTGCAAGTTTGATCGTTGAAGTGGTTTTTTGCATATATTTCAAGAACAGTTCGTCGGACAGTAAAAATTGTTATAACCAAGAATTTTTCAGTACAATAAAAACGTCTAAGACTGACAACACATAGTATATGTAAAAATCCCATGAGTAATCTTATTCTCTCGTGAAATGTCGTCAACTTGAGTTACATCCCACAATACATAACATAATACACAGGCACACAACGCAGTTAATACAAGCAACGGTCGTACCTTGTACTGCTCGCTTCGCTACTGAGCTAAAGCTACGACTGGCTGACAAGGAGAGGATCCCTTCCTGTCATCGCCGCTTTCGTGCAAATTCACAATAGATGTTGGGGTTGAGTAAAAATGACAGTGGCTCAAGTGGGGCAGATGACCAAGCGAAACCGAAATAATGCATAATGTAGGGGAGCCCGGTGTTTTGTAGGCTTACCCCTTGGAAAATGCTCAAATTTGCAAATTTTTGCGGTTAAATTGCAACAGAATTTGAACGAAAGTGCCAAATTCATTCGGGTAAAATTCCAACCACAGAGGAGGTATGTAGGATTTCGATTCTGTAAGTGACATTTCCGTACGTTTCCAAAGATCTCCGGTAGATGGCGAAAAGTGGCTATGCAAAACTTTTATATATTAAAGTTTTTTTAAATAGGTAAATGACATCGATCTTCCTGAAATTTTGTACAGATAATTTCTCAGTAAAAGCCACCTCCCTCAGAACACCCGATTTCGGGAAATAAGAAACTTTTTCCCATTGGTATATATGAATGACATTTTGACATTGAATTTATCATCCGATTTTGATGAGATTGTGTACGAATATTCTACACAGATGGTAGAATATAATATAATCCCCACCCCCGGATATGTAATTCTGTTTTTTTTTTATTTTTTTTTATAATAATATATAGTAGTGGATTACTACTCTGTAAGGCGTTACCGTACAAATCTCATAATGAATTTAGCAAAAAGAATTGTGGAATTTGGTTAGAATTTAGCCAAGAGATAAAGGGTGCTGCTTTAGAGTATATGCTGCTAATTAAGGTAAGTTGAAAGTAATTTAGCAAACCTCGCAATATTATTTTGGAAAATGCTCCTAAGCAAATTAGGATACTAAGTTCTGGTTTCTTGTATATGAAGGATAACAGGTTATAGATAATTGTAACAAAAATAAAGTGGCTTAAATGTAGCGAATATACCCACAAGATGGTAATTATCAAAAGTTTTCCGAAAAGTGTTAATTTCAACCCTGGGTTCAGCTATATTATGCATTATTTCGGTTTCGCTTGGCCATCTGGAGGTCCCACTTGCGTACTTTTCATTTCTAGTCAAGCCCAACATATAGTGTGAATTTGAACGAAATCGGTGATGACGAGTAGGGGACCCTGTACTTGTGAGACAATTAGAGAGAACTTGAGTGCGAGTCGAGTCGGTCTATCTGTCGGCATTATCAGGTACACCGTTCACGTACAGTACTTACAAAAATTTAATTATTATTTAATTTTTTCGAAAATTTTACAACCCATACAGAATAGAAAACCCCACTCAGACGCTCCCCAGACGTCCGCCAAACTAGGAAACCCGGACGAATGGCATCTGGCAGCCCGAATTGTGCCAAACTGCGCTTTGTTAAAAAATGTTACATGCCGTCAACATAAACATACAGTATCATCATAATTTTATTTCATAATTAAATTTGCGCATTTATTGCATTTTCTTTAAAGTCAAAATTCATGCATGATAATTTCAATGACCAACTTTCCCACAAAATTTTGTTAGGTAATTTCCACCAAGCAACGTTCAATTCAGTAAAAGTTGGTGCAACTCGTCACATGTAACCCTAATCATACCACGACATTTTATAACAAATCCTACCACGATGTGACTTTCAGTCACATTTGTGAAATACATTTACTTATTTTAACACAAAAATTAAATTTATAGAAACACATTTATTTTTATCACTGAAACACATGTTATTAAAAACAATAACAAAAAAAATTATGTTCATAAAACTATCTAATTAGACTAAAAATCGTGAAAATAATGTTACTATCATCAAAATGGAACGTTTTATTCACTCTTAATCATTCTCCGAAATGGTGTATAGAGCAGTCATTCTGACTGGTTTCGGTAGAAACAGGTACTTATATAAAATTTCCGGTAAATCTAGCTTAAAGACAAAAATGCGCTAGAGTTATTAACTTGTCCAAGAAGATTAATATTGAAGTCGCTCCAATAACCACATTATTATATTTAGTCGTTACTAGAAATTCTCTAAAAGTATCGGTATTAAAAATATCTGGTGGGCAGAATTCACTTCCACTAAAAGCTATTCCAAACCGGGCATAATTAAAACGCCAATAATATTCGCCTTGAAACAATCCTTATGTAAACTTTATGTGGACTCTGGTCTGGCAGAGTACAATAAAAAAAACTTATTGTTTTACCACAAAACTGCGAAAATCACTGTTATCACATATGACACTTTCAAAGTCTTCCTTGGATTTGCATCAGTCAGAAAGGTAATTGGTAGTCTACAAAGTTATTTTTTATTAGATAACAGTTATTCAACTTCTTGATAAGGATTGAAGTATATAGTGATCGATCCTGCCAAGGGAAACAAATGTTTCCATTTTTTAATTTTATAAAAAAACCATTTCATAGAAAAAGTATAAATGATGAATGGATAAATTCCTATCCCAGGTTATCATAATTTAAGAGTTAAAACAAAGTTGCAGTTCTACAGCTGTAATTTCATGCCAAGAACCACTCAGCGATAAACTATTTTAAAACAGATGCTATATCATCGGAGCACAAAAGAAGGATTGTTGAAGAACTGATTGTGTTTCTTTACTTTGTTTTTCTGTTATAAATTTTTCTCCGAATATTTTAATTTTAAGGATAAATTTAATAAATAGTTGCACTACTTACGACGAAAATCCCTAATATCAGGATTGCTGCGAGGGCTTTCACCCTTATCTCCTTCATATTCACTCTGTCCTTCGAGTGAGTCATTTTTTGTCAGCGGTGAGACGGATGTACAAGTGGGACTAGTGGAATCCGTACGGAATGATTCATTTCCACTAAATAAATTCTAATAATATTTAAGTCTAATTATTTTGTAGTATATCAAAATTTTTATATTTACCTGATCTAACGATATTCCTATATACTTTGGCGGCGAAAAGGCTGAAGGTAACTGGAAACTAGATAGAATCGGCTTCGATACTGACCTGTCAGATGCGAAAAAATTTCCTGGGCCACCATTTGACAACATATTCGAATTAAGCGATTGTAATAAATGCGGATGGAAACTGTGTAAAATGTGTGAGCCATAATTTCCAACTAATGACATGTTGTGAATTTCTTTTACGTCCGGTATCTGCAATTAACGAAAAAAAAACAAAAATTGAGTAAAATAAAGATAAAATATTAAAGTATTAAATAAATATGCATTACATATAATAATAAAATATAAATATAAATATAATTCAGTTGTACAAACATATGTTGTTCCCATTGAAGTTAATGTGATTAATAACATGAAGAACGTTTCGATACATTTATTTTGAAAAAAGTTAAAATTGGTCTAACATCAATTTTTCAATACCCAGATGAATGCCCATAAATGCAGCCAAATACATATGCTTGTTAGATCAAATTAGATTCAGTCCTTTAAAACCATTTTTTCTGGAAATTTTTATATGGCAACTCTACGAACAGATTACTCGATTTTACATATTTTCGTGCTTAGATCTACGAATTTTTAAATCTCTCAGTTAATGCGTTCGCAAGTTATCGTCAAACAGAAGAAGCAGACGAATCGAAAGGCACAAACTTATGATTTTATCCATTATCTCGAATTCACTTCAATTAATTAAGAAAGAGTTTAATTCCCTCTGGATTAGATTTAAATTTCATTTTGATTTTTTGTCCTCCAATATAGAAAATATTTTAATCAAATCCTCTATTTCTTTAATCACTATTGCTGCACGGTTAGAAATATTGGCATATAGTGCAAAAATGTGTATTTTTTTTTTGTTATAAAGTACATGCATGCGAGAAATATTACTTATAGAATTTTATATATGAAATTATATGAACAAACTAAATTCTTAACAAATATGTATTAATTTTTGCAATTAATTTTAACATGCTATAAATTGGTTAACATTCATACCAAGAAAAATTAAAATTTACGTGGAAATGAATTTATCTCACATGAATTTATCTTACATTTTATACTAAGTTGGTATTAAATCTGTTCGAAATTCTTGTGGAATGTATACCAAATTGGGATAAACTCATGTCCTTATATTCAATTCTGCGAATTGTTGCATTTATGCCATTTCAATACACATCCAATATAAAAAATAAAAATGTAAAGCAAGTGATTTTCTTTGAATTCAATTGCTCATAGTGTAGAATCAATAGAAAAATTAAAGAATAACGGTTAATTTTTGGTCAGAATTTCTTGACTTGAGAGGTATTTTGCGATTTTGTTTAACATTGTTTACATACTCGTGAAGTGAACTGGTCGACATGGTTTTATATGCGGGAATTTATGTGACTTTTGCATATGAAAATAGCTCCAGAAAAATTGTGCGAACGGAAAAATACTCTAGTGAAAAAGTTGAATTAGAGTACCTACACAGACCTCAGTTTTTCAGGTGAGTAGAGAAAATTACAGATTCAAGTGTAAAACATGTATTAAAATATTTTAAAGAAAAAATTAAAGTAAAACTGCTAAGATTTCCATTAATCAATTCGATTTATGAATTCGCCAAGGTATAGAGAAAACAAGGTATTCCCATTAAAATTTTGTCACATTGCAGCTGATAGCCTGTGACGTAATTCTGTGACTAATGTATATACATCAAAGACAAAGAGAGGATAGAGAGTATTGTGTTCTATGTACCTATACATTTCACGATATTATTACGTCATATAATGGTGGAACATGATTCGTAATGGCAATAAGTTGTATTCTATATATCTTGGAATTCGCTACGCCAATACTGGAGACACACATCTGGTATTGATACCATGTCATTGATACCATCTCAAAGCTATACCACGTAGTATAGCCAACCCTTGACACACGTTTGTTCGTAGTATAGTTTGACATTCGCTCCCACTGAAAAGTAAAAGATTTTCTTAAAAATGTCACAAAATAAATTAATTTCAGCCTATATGGATAATTTATTATTACTATTAGCAATTAGGAGCAAAAGACGAGCAGCGCTTTACCGAAAATTGTATATTTTAAATAATAAATGGAGAGTCAATAGGAGGGTGTGGACAAAGGTAATCCCTAGTTTTGAACAATAATATACTGATAATATTTATACTAGATTTTTTATATCCTTGGGTTCAAAATTCTCATTATTGGGAAAACGTTGTGATTTGCTTCGCCAAACATCGATTACTTTTGCGGTCTCGCTGCTCGACAAAATAAATTTTCCTCCATTTGTTAAAACTTGCACTCTCCATTTTTAACAGAAATTTTTGATAGAATTAAGAATGGCTTATCAAAAAAATGCAAAATTTTGTTGTAACTTTTCCCCGCTATGTAAAATGGCAGTGGTATCAATAGAAAACTGTCTCTACTACATAGGTTTGAATATTAGGATACCAGCAAAAATTGTTGTGTTTCCGTACTAGGTACCTTCACGGTATACCATGTACTTCAGCCAGTATCGAACTAGTATGTGAGGAAACACATCTAGTATAGCACGTAGTTTTCGAATACCAAGGCATCACATGTGTGTCTATGGTATAAAGTAGTGACGTTTTACTTTTAATACAACTCTCCGACTTAACTTGAGCTAAGTATTTGCATAATTATTGTAAATAAGACACGTCTCTAAAAAGATAGTAGGTACCTGCTGTAATTAAAATATATTTTTTAACAAGCTGTAGAAATAAAAACGTTCTTTCGTCTAGCTGGAATTCAGATTTATTATTTTTTTTCTTCAAACAGAGACATCTCCAATTTATTTTTGCACTTTGTTTCTTAACAAAAATCGTATTTTATTCACACCTATATCTTTGAAGATTTTTTTTTTTTTTGTAATTCATAATAAAGTTACAGATTGGGTTGAGTATAATTAAAATTAAAGTCTGATTGTGAGAAACTCGAAAAATTTCATCTCTTCCTACCATTCTTGAAATCAACCACGTCGTTTCCCCTAACTTTGGACCACTTATCAGGAATATTTGGTTATAATTTCTTAAAACATTTAGACTGTGCCATTTACTTTTGGTACTGGGGACTTGTGTATCTTCACTAAAGAAACGAAGTACAATTTTCTATATTTAATGTGTTTTATACAGTATATTTAATAGAAGGTGTTGGTCCAAAGTTGGGCTCTGAGTTGCCCAACTATGGACCATTGACAATTTCTGCACCAGATTTCAAAATTGAGGGCGGAGAACAGGGAAACTTTATGTTTTTTTTTATTCCGTGTTAATTTTTTCAATAATACATTTATACATACATGTGAGATTTTAATATAAAAATCAGTTTTAAATATTTTGTATTTAAAATTTTATTTATCTTTTATTTTTGCCCCAAATATCTTCAATTTCAGGGATTTTGAAAATATCCCATGATGATGATATTTTCTGGGTTTTTTTTTTGCTTTTAGAATGATATCTTCTCTATTTTGTTAACGATATGCGACCATTTCCAGGACGCTCCACATTTAGGAAAGCATTGTACATTAGTACAATTTTGGTGCATTGTTGGGCACCAACTTGTCATTTTTTGAAAATTTCGAAATATCTCGAAAAGTAAATGCGATACTAATATGGAAAAAATGTATAACATAAGTCAAGATATCAGAAAAGATAACTATGTTTGTGATATTTCTACTACAAGAACTACTCACTGTGGAATAGAAATCACTACTAACTAAATGCATAGCGTGGCACTGGATGATTGCAAACAAGTGGCAATAAGCATATGACTGTCAATCAAGTACGTGTAACTGAATTTCCGTGATGCCAAAAGGGTTACGCTGGTCCATTGTTGGGCACCTGGTTCATATTAGGGGAAACGATGGTATTCTATAAATAATATATCACGAATTTGAAAAATGCCTACAATCATACATGCATGGGTCAAGGCTAATAGCTACTGTTGAGATGATTACATAATAACAAGAATTCGCTTTGATTATAGATTAGATGACATTTATTATTCACGCACTAAGGCTTTTATTTAAAAAAAAAAGACCGGTAGTGAGGAAACTTTAATGGAGTATGAGCGGCTGAAACATTGACAGATGTGCAAAGAAGGAAAATAATAGCATTCATAGAAGAAAATTTCACTTTTAATCCATCACAAGAGGAACTCACCTCAGTTGCTTGGACTGCAGTAAGCTTATTTCAATACCTGAAATAATCTTCCAAAGCTGATACAATAGTGAGAATATTACTGTTATTGATAGTTAAGCGGTTTGTAGTTTACTTATTGTTTAGGACTCAAAAACAACCGAGCTAAAAAGCGATAGCTGGAGCAAAGCTTTGAATATACGAAAGAGAACGTTGTAGTAGGTGAAATCTGTGTTCAAACCAAATTCGAATTAGAGGAACTACAGCTTGAATGCTTGTCAAAACAAGTAGAATTAGCAAAAGCTTAAATGTCTTGAATTGGTAAGGACTCGGGAAACATTAAGTAATCCGACTTTTTTGTGCTTCTTTATTTTCAGATACACGGAAAACAATTTGAATTACTTGGCAAATTATAATTATAAGAAGTAATTTATAAGGCACAGTATTTTATATTATAAGTAATGGTGTTATTTGCATGAACTGATAACTTATAAATATAGCTCCCACTTTCACTAAATATAAAAGAATTTCATATAACATTGAATAATATCGTAATAACAAAATCTATCATATTCTAATGGTAACTATTACCACATATGCAACCATTACTATAGTTGCATGTTGGCCCATGTTAAAAAGTATAATACGTTAAGATATTCGAATTGTGGTAATTGTAACTTTTATTAAAAATATGAATATATATTTTAGCCCAAAATGTCAATATTATAGCTCTCACACTTTATGTTTTTGTATTTGGAGATATAAAGTTGTTGGCTCACATTATACATACGTATTAATCTGTGCCAAAATTATAACTCTCAGAGTTATGTGCTTAAGCGTCAGTCTGATCAATGTGACCTACCTCGTTACTCAAATGATAGCTGTTTCATTAACATTGCAGTACGTGCTATACCTACATATAATCTAATTACAAGAACTAGGGTTAAATGGAATTTGAGCATTCCAGTATTAGTTCTCATTCGGAACGAATGCGAGGTCTTGTGAAGTAAAGTGAGTGAAAATAAAAATCTTGTGTTTAAAAATGTCAGACAATTTTGTGCGGCAAATCCTGACATCTTGAAATTTAAACAGTTTGATTGAAAAATTCGAAGGTATATGTGTATGTAGCATCGTGCACTAATTAGTTTTATGTTCTAAGGCATTTGTAAAGTGTGTATGGTAGCTATTTTATGCAGTTTTCGCAGTTAAAGCCTAGTGCTTCTTCAACTTTCTCTCTAGTTCAATATTATACGGAAATATTCCTGCTTAATGAACAAAAATTCGGTAACTCAGTCAAATTTCAACCGATTTTAGTTAACAAATGCCAATTAGACGCAGAATCGAATTCGCTATTAGTAATGTGAACAGAAAAGAAATATTGTAGAGCAAAATAAGCCATCAAATTGCCGTCAAAATTGAAAAAATGAGTAAAAAATGTTAAATTTCGAAATGTTTTCGACTGTAACTTCGTGGCTTCTCATCGCAACGAAATACGGAGCATATGGTTAGAAAGGCCCATCTCTCTTCTTTGATATATCATAAAACAATTCGACATCGAATAAAAAATGGCGGGTTTAAAAATTATTATATACATGGACCTACCGAATAACGGTTTTTTGGTCTAAAATGATATTTTGAGGGTGTATGAGAAATTTATAGTATGCCACTACTTTTAGTTCCACTAGACCTACGACCAATAATAATAATAATAATATAATAATAATGATCTAAGGCGAAATTTGAAAAAAAACAAAGCACTGAAGTTGAAGTTGCGGATACCTTAGCATCACCTGTCGGAAAAGATATAGCTGGAAAAATTTCTTTCTTAGAAAGCAATATAACACTTCTTGATAAAGTGAAAGCATTTTAGAGAGACACTAAAGATGTTAGATTCTTAGGATCTGAAAAAGTACATGTTCAATTTAAAACTATTCAAAAACTTTCCAGTCTTGAAAGGGCCTGACGGTTTCCATCTTTTACTGCAATATTTTGATGACGAATATAAAGAGAAAACAAATAATTTATTTTCTACTTGGCCGAGTTGGAATGAAAAAATAAACAAATATTGGGCTAACAAAATTAGGAGAGATGTGTCAGATGTTTCAATATATCATGGAGCTGAAAGCTACTTACAACAGGAAAACCGACGAAGACTGCATCAACCCTAAAAAACGCTTGAAATTAACTGAAGCGGAGGTGCTCCAGTCATTTTTTTTATTGGAACAGGTAATTAAAATTAACAACAAAAATAGGTATATTTATATTAAAGTTTACCATAATTGCAGAAGTTTACCCTTCTTAATGAGAACATCTCAAAAATTCGAAAAAATTACAAAAGTCAAAGCACACTTTTCAGCCTGCTATCATTTTAATTGGCAATGACTTTGGTAAGATCTAATATATTTTCGAAATACATTTTTACTATTATCTTTTGCATTTTATCACAGATGCTTTTACTGCTACCTATGTAGCAGTCGACGACATATTATATACCTGCGTATCATCACTCAACGCAATTGATGCATGTTTCAAATTGTTTTATGCTCTGAATGCAAAATATCCTTCTTCTTGTGAGCCAGTGTGGATTTTTATCCAGAAGGCTATTTATAATATAACTACGCCGTATGACAGACATTTTGCAAAGGTGAATTCACTTATCGCAAATATAAATTAACTAATCTATTCAGTAAAAATTTAATTAAGTTATTTAAAAATACTACAGTTAGCCTTTTTGTATCATAAAATGGAATGTTTTAAATATTTTAAATTGCTTTCCATATACAAGGGATGTATAAAATATATAAAACTTTTTCACAAATTTGCAGCGAAGTATATTTCTAATAGTTGTAATTCTGATGGAAGAGTTTTATCAAAGTTTGACCCATTTCCAAAACATATTGTGAAAGATTTTGCTACATTAAACATAAAACATCAATTTCGTATTGAAAATTCCAGTAATTTAAAAGAAAAACGCTATAGCGCATCTTACCAATAGTAACGAATTTTGCTCTAATGACACTAAAAATTCAACAGAATGCAGTATTCAAACAATAGAAAATGTAATACAGAACGAAAATATAAATTTAGCTTGTAATATTTACGAAAATGGTAAAATTTGTAAAAAAACAGAAAATGAGTTAATTTAAATTTTAAAAAATTATTTTGACGGATATATACTTAATGCAATAGAACACTTTATGATTGAATCATTGGAAAACACCGATTAACATCCACAATCATAAAAGAAATATTTTCATTAATTAAAGATTCTTATACAGAAATGCTTTCTACTGAATATCGAAGAATTAAAGCTTTACGTAGTTCAGCCTCCTTTTTTCAACCGGCTTCTGTTATAATAGGAGAGCGCATTAATCCTATCCGACAAGATAATGAGATCGTTTTAAAAACGGTTAATGTCACAGCTTCAGTTATTTCACTAAAATCAATATTAAAAATTTTTTTTTCAAGCAAAGGAAATTAAGAGAAAATTGAAAAATATTTAGTTTATTTAAAATCGAGTGCTTCTGGTATTAGTATTATAATCCAAACAGATTTCTGGAGAGTTAAGATATCTAATTTAGAATGTAACAGCAATACTATAATTTTGCCCCTTATTTTATATTTCGATGAATTCGACACAAGCAATGCTCTAGAGCAGGGCAACAAAATCTACATTTCTATTGGATGTCTTTCTCCAAGACTCCAAATACTTTACTTTATCCGAGCTCAATGACCGTATCTTTTTGTTTAATTATCGTAATTATGATAATATAAACAAACCGTCTGACATAACTATAGACCATTTAAAGTCTAATAAAATAAGATATTCTGCTTCGGAAGTACTATGGCTTTCAAAATTTTTGGGAATCATTATTAGAGATTGGGTTCCTTAGGGAAATGAGAAATGGGACGTATTTATTCAATTGAGACATATTCTAGATATAGTTGTTTCGCCATGTGTAAGTCAAGAAAAGAAATATTGGTAGACCTACAGAACTGTATATATAGGCATCACAAATCATTTTATGATGTGTTTAAAGTACTACTTCGTCCTAAGCATCATTTCCTGACCCACTATCCGCGCAAATTGAAAACAGTTGGACCATTAGTTAACATTTGGTCTATGAGATATGAGGCCAAGCACAAAGTACTGAAATATATAGCGAAATCATCAACGTCTAGAAAAAATTATATGCCATATGATCTGCCACCGGTATTTACTTTCAGATAGTCACGTGTGGGATGAGCGAAAACAGTCCAACGATAACTTAAAGCATGGTAAGGAGGAAAGTTTTGTTCCTGGGTTAATACTTGTAATAATTAAATTAAACTTAAAACAAAACAAAAAACAAAACATGTACTTCAGTATAATATATATAACCATTTATAACCATTGTGCAAATACTAATTTGTATGATGTGTCAATTTGTATTATATTGTATACAAAACAATAGCAACAAGTTCTATGTATTATAATTTTGATTGCAATACAGGTTTTTTTTTGCTCTTATAGAATACAAGAGTATGAATCAATCATGTGAGGTGGATTACTATATATATAATTCCTGATGTTAAGCTCCGACGTTAGTACTATTATATCTTTATCGTTAAGTAAGTTAGTTAACTCATTTATGCATGAAATTGGTCGCTACTAAGTTTATCTGATATGGTTAGAGATAATTTTTCTTAATGTTTATATTACATAACTCGACGACTCATAAGTTGAATACTATTTGATAATACTGGTTATTTTCACTATCCCTAGATTTCATATATATATAAGACGCGACGCGCGCTATATAAAAAATGACACCGAGCCGAGAGTTAAAATTTCTATCGGTAACTTAATGACTTCGATTTGTCATATAAAGTAGTTAGCCAACAGTTACTGGAAAAATGGTCTATATGTCAATCAGTTATATTCACAGCGATTAAGAGAGTAGGAAGACGTATGCTATACACAGAAGTAGAACGAGAAAACGGTAAGTCTGAGTCTAAAATTTGTCATGCCTAATTATAACTTAAGATTAGATTGAAATTCTTTGAGAATATTAGATTGTTTGAATTATATTTTATTACGCCAAATAAAATGTTGAACTAATAAAAACTTTCAGCCAATCAGATGGAGACTCACTAGCATACCTTACCGAGCATTAGAGCTAATGTCTCCATAAGTTTTGGTGAATACGAAATCATCGCATTAGATATCTCGAAGGTCTTAGATAGAGTCTGCCATCTTACTCTTTTAGCAGAACTACAAGCAAATTGGATTAAAACTTTTCTTTTTCGCCGTCTGACAGCTTTGTAATAAATATCGGTGTACCGTAATGCTCTGTTCTATATGCTACTCTCTTTCCCATTAATTAATTATCTCTCCTATCCTATTAATGGTTTTACAGACAACAACAGCCTTGATTTCGTGTACCCGTTCGTAGCTGGCTCCTGCGGGAATGTTATAGTTGACAAACGTAGCCAAACGTTTACTTCACCAAACAAGGACCTCACAACAATATTCGCCAGAGCCAAGCGGGTCTTGTTTAATGCTTCCAAAACGGAATATTGTGTGTTATCCTTCAAACGTAGCCCAATACCCGCTCATCCCATTTCCGTCGATGGAATAGATATCTCGGACTCACTACTCCTAAACACCTTAGGCATTGAAATATCCAAAAATCTTAGTTGGTCCGGTCACATATTGCAAAAAATGCGATGAAATACCTGGGCTTCTTACAAAGATGAAAGAAATTATTTTACCCTATCAGACTTGGCACAAATCTACCAGTCTTCCATATATATATAATAATATATAATTATATAATTCCACTATTAGGGAAGGGGATAGACGGCGTTCGCGTTAGACAAAATCCAAAATAAGGTGTTTCAGCTTATTAACGATGACATAACAATAGTTACTATTGATTTCCTGGAGCTTCGGTATAACGTCGTATGTTTATCTCGCTTTTATCGCTATGGTGATTACTATGACAAAATCTCTAGCCCGATCCCTTGTACAATTCTCCTTATACGTATCACATGAGCGGTAACCTGAACTCATTCCACACCCTTGAAGTCAAATTTGGTCGCACCGTGAAATTCCGCGATTATTCATAAGCAGAACAGTACGAATGTGGAACGGTTTACCATTCCCTTCGGTTTATTTGGATCGCCACCAATTCCAACCCGTTCTTTCTACGCTAAGACATTTTCCTGTATTTTGGCATGCTTTATTAAGGTACATTTCCGTAAAATATGTGTGTGTGGCTTCAGCCATATTTAGCCATCACTCCACACTGCTCTTGTACCGTATTTTTGGGCTTAAGATTCCATTAATTGATAATTTGTAAGGGTTGAGGAGAAATTGTAGATGTCTCATCTCACTTACATTCATTTGCTCATTTCATAGCACTAAATAGAGATGCATTTATGTCAGTCGATCAAACAAATGTCATCCAGTGAATTATCTATTGAAAAGGGTAAATATCGTGTTCTATAATCTGAAATTGTCGAGATCGACAAGCTCAAGCCTCAGTTGGTAAAAACTACGAAAAAAAACCTAGGCACGTAAAAAACAACTGAATGTATAAAGCAGAGCGGCTGTTCCTGCGCCCACACTAGAGTACGAGACAAGTCGATGACAATAAATTGAGTGGTTTTACTTGATTCGTGTCTTTAATCAGTCGGCTCTTATCCTCTCGGTCTCTTCAGACTGTGGCACGGTAGCCTTTAAGTATTTATAATGGATTTCGTAGAGCCATATGCTTTAAACGAATGACAATAATGGTGATCAACTGAATTGTGTGGTATACAGATGGTTCTAAAACAAACAATGAAGTCGGACTGGGTGTATATGCCTCCATTAAATTATAAAGAGTCAGACTCCACCCGAACCGTATACCAAGTAGAGGTCCTGACTATAGAAGAATGTACCAATACCATAAAGGAGCTATAATAGGCTAATTATAATTCTCTCAGATAGCCAAGCTACTCTCAAGTCTTTAAAGTCCTTCACCAGATTGGAAGTATCTACAAGCTCTCACAAGACTGGCAGGAGCAATGAATGTGTGTTACGAGTCATGAGAGCTATAAAAGAAATAAAATTGCTGAGTTAAATATAATTACAGGGATTTTCTAAGGCCACTGCCCTTTACGGTATCACTTAAGCTAGAGTGGCTTGAATGAGACTTTATCCTACTGTGCTCTGCCAGGAAGCCACTGACATGTATAACATAGACCCCTGACATTACTTAAATCGCTTACATTAACATGGGATCACTTTTCTATAGTTTTCTCCTTTTGGTTTAACTACTTTATTCCACTAAACTTCAAATAATAAGTTCTATACTAAATCCACCATAGGCCAGTTTCAGTCAGTGGATTTTCTAAATAAAATATATATAGAATAGAAATAGTTCCCTCACCTGCTTTTAGGGGTGGGCAGACAAAAATTGCTTAATTTCAATTGATTTTATCTATCTCACTCACACTTAATGGAATGACTCTCCATCTCATTCAAGCTAGAATCTTAAAGTTACAGTCTTAAGGCAAGCTTTGGGTACACTATCATTTTTAGTATGTAATATGAAATTTTTCGAAACTGGGTTTCTTGAAGAAAATTTTTTTTTCGTAATCTAAGAAATAATGTAGCAAGTGTTATACCATTTTACAATCCTTATTAAATGCGTCAACTTTTAAAGTTACTTGCCAAACTGGCGTAGTATATGTTTTTTTCAGTACAATCAGTTGAAGTTGGACGAGGTATTAATTTTCTATTCTTGGCTCGGCATAATGTGACATTTTCTTCCAAGCTGGAGCAGTTCCCTTAGAATTTAAAGCAACAGGTTACATAAGCACTATTCGCGATTACATAAGAAAAATAAAATTGAAAAAAAGTAAAGATTTGTAGCAACAGGAGCTAAAGGTGTACATTTTCTCGAAAACAAAAGAAATACCTATAATTTGAAAAATACATGACTTAGATTTTTTTTCATATTATTCTGGTAACTATTATGATTTGGTCTATCACCCGATTCCGGCTTGACGTCGACTTCCGGGACACCTTGTATATGTAATGACTATGCAACGTCATTACATGTATATGTATAGATAAATTGGGTACAAAACAAAAAAAGAAAGAAATAGAAATAGAAGAAATATCAACTATAGAAACAAAGCTGCGTAGTGGTCTAAATAAAATATTGGCATAGTATTGATAAAAGTAGATGTTCGAAAGTGTCATAAAATTCGAGAGTTACATTAAGAGGAGGTAAAACAGAGCTGCGTAAAGTAAACAGGCTCCCTTCCGGTTTTATCAATCGACGAGAATAAAACGCAAGATCCAGAATCGAAAAGACAAAAATTGTGACACAGTTGATTAAAATATGAAAAAAAAACGAAACGAATCAAAAACCTAAAACTATATTAAGTTAAGTGAAAAGTAATTTGCTAAAAGAGTAAGGCTAACTGGTTTCAATACTCAATTTTCAATTTTTCTTTCTTTATCAATTTTTGTTGATAAGTAGTTACCTACACAGCTGGTTGGCGATGGCAATTTAGCGATTTAATGATTTATAGAGACTTCATTTGTATTGTCCCATTTTTATATTTTTCCTTTGCGGGGGTATGGAAGTTCCAGGATAAGTTTTATAATAAATTAAATAAATTCCATTATTTTGAGCGTATTTAAACAAACAAGTTTGTTTCGTGTTCTACTCTGCCAGTCGCGAGAGACCCTATGGGGCCCCTCTTAACATTTCCATTCTAGGATTGTACCCACACCTATCCCATATACACATACCTGCTTGAGAAGTACCTAACATATTTTGTAAAATTGTAGAATGAATTTTAAAGCCTGATTTACACCGCCGCAATTGCAGTAACGAAGCGACAGAGAAAAGTCGCTGCATATATTTGCCAATGCAAGTGCTTACACCAACGCGTGACAGCGATTGAAAAGTCTATCGCAGCATGCACAATTTCAGTCATCTGTTGCAAGCTGTGAGAAGAAAATGGATATTTAAAATTCAAGTGGGTGTTGAAAAATTAATTAAAATCATATATATATATGATCTGAATTTAGAATATTAAAAAAATATTAGTAACAAGTAAAAAAGTTAGAATTGTCTTACGATACCCTAGATCAACGGTGGGCAAATGCGGCTCTTCACTGAGCAAACTGCGGCCCCTATCGGAAATTGAAATCAGTATTTTTTTTATTATTTCAGAACTTTTTTACTGTGTGTATTTTGTTATACGAATTTTATGTTGTGTTTATTTTAGTTTCATGCTTAGATATTTTGCAACTTTTTCCAATAATGGCAAATTTTGTCTAAGCAAAAAGAAAACGAAACATTGCGTTCATTTTTAATTTTTAACTCTCGTTAAAGTAGAGTCCCTGCAGTACCTACGGGATTGCACACTCTAGTGCGATCGCGTCGAGAGAGATGCCAAATGGGTTGGTTATGTAGGTGACAATCATTACTTAAAACCTTTTCCATATATTCTACAGATCATCAACAGAATAATTTGTTAGGCGGTAATATTACAAATTGTTTTAAGAAACGTAAAAATATACCTACAATTAAAAATTTCCTTATTAAATAATTCAAGCACACCCAGACATATGCTTATCAGTCATAGTGGCAAAGAAATGAAGTTTCCAATAAAGTTGTCAATGTCCAATGAGTAATTACGAATGCGTACATGCATTTGCATTTCCTTAGGCCTGTTTTAAAATTATTTTGTGTTGACCGGGTTTTTTTTTGTTACATTCTTGTGAGTGGCCGTATGTATATTTCAGTGATGTTTTCCTATCAGCTAAAGTGTCCTATTTTTTGTTTTTTGTTTTTTAATGTGGTAAGCGTAAATTTATTGATTTATTTTGTTTCAATTTCAGACAAATTTCAGATAAAATTACTAAATTTTTTTATTAACGTAACCTTAGAAAACACCGAATCTGTCAAGCACGAAAATGAGTAGAAAAATTAACTTTTATTGTGGAAAATTGTGTTTTTTTTATTGTACAGTTGCAATGCGCACTACAAGACATTACAAATTAAGTCCGCCACAATCTTAAACTTAATATCCACTCAATTAAAAATTGTCAACAGAGAAACTAAGTGCTTGCAACCTGGGCTTCGTAAGCATTAAAAATTCTTGCCGACCTTTAGGCGAGAAGATGTCGGACCCAACGAAGATAACTTTTTGGTAGCTCGGCATATTGCTTGTTACAGACGTCCATATGGAGAAGAAGAAAATACTTAACTGCGTAAATTGATCGCTCTGGTTGCCGTACAACTGAGCGTTGTATTCGTGAAATTAGTAAACATTTTGAAAGTACACAGGGATTCAGGAGGATCCATACTTCATCGATTTTGCTCGCTATGCATCTGCTGGCGTAAATGTGAAAGATGCAATGTTAGACTTTCATTAGCTCTTATCGATAAAACTCGCGGCGTCGTCGATGTCAGAAATATATATTTGAGAAAGTAAAGTACAGCTTTGAATTGCTCGTGATAAATTCGTATAAGTGCTGTGATCGACGGAGCGCCTACAATGATAGAAAGAACAAAGTCTCATTGGTATTTTAAGCAACAATTGCGGAATTCCACATTTTTTACTTCTTCACTGCATAATTTATAGCGAGCAACTCAGCGAAGTATATTTAAAATACGAAAATGTGTGGAGGGTTGTTTTGCAGATTATGAATTTAATTAGAACAAATGCCAAGACTCGTCGTCAATTTAAAATCTATTTAGAAGAGTTATGGTTAAATTGCGAAACAGATGAATTGTCTAGTGATTTCTCCTTAACGTCAACTCAACTTTGCATTTTACATTTGGTGGAACTCCACAATCTTATCATAACATTTACAAAAGTAAAAAGGAAAAATGCCCAGAATTAGGAAATTTAACTTGACTTCATGTTCCTTACAGACATTATGAAACATTTCAACAGAAAAAATTATTATTGATTTGTCAAAAACTTCTATAATTGAATTTTGGAAACTAGTGCCACAATCAAAATATCCACACTTAAAGAAAGCTGCTTGCTATCTAATTTAATATTTTGGCACAACATATTGCTGGAAATCTTTCTACTCCACAATGAAACTCGTGAATGCGAAATACCAATCACAGCTGACCAATCATCATCTAACACAATTGCTGTCTTCGTTTAATGTTACAATTTTTATCAATGAATTTATGTTATATTTTGTTTTTATTATTAAAATTTTGAAATAAATATTTTGTATTTTTATTGACTTATGTATGTATGTATATAGTACATATGTACTTTACATACATGCAGTTAAGACTTGCACAGAAGGCACATGCCACTATATTAATAATATAAAATAAAATTTATATTTATGTACTTAAATACTATGGTGTGGCTGCGGGCATGCGGCTCTCATTGACCTCATGCTTGACCACCCCTGCCCTGAATGAATGCCCGTATGTAATTTCCGATGGTCACCCATATGTGCAACTTTAGATATTATGCGTGGGTGTTCAATGAATTCTACTCTAGCAGCACTATTTCTTTGCATTACAATTGGAATGACAAGCCTAGTATACCCTAACAGGTATCATATTAATTCATAATTTGTAAAAAAGTATGAAGAACGTATGGGGCTTAAATAATAAATGGGGCATCCGACACGAGTAATCCTGATGCAGTATGCAAACAGGTTTTCTATGGAAGAGGTGAGAAGAAGTAAAGATTGACAAAATTCTCCACTTTGCACCAAAATTCCGAACACGTTTTCAATTATCTACTTGTCAGGCTGTTCAAATTTAAGAATTGAACTGATCTTTCTGAGGACCTTATCGAGCATACCTTGCTGCGAAAGGACGCGTAAAGAAAAATTGTACAATGAATCCTTAATTGGCAATCCAGGTATGAGGTGTTCTTTGCTTATGATCAGGTAAACATTTCTTGGCTGGTATACTTCGAATAACCGCTTTTAAGTTTCACTCCTCTGACACTATTTTTTATAAAAATTTATATTGAAGATCAACGGTGGCCAATACGACAATTGCAAATTTTTTTCAAATTGGAAAAATAAGTTGATCCAGTTGCGTAGGGTCTGAAAATAGATAGTGATGTATTGAATGGAGGTTTAATGGTAGGTAACACGTTTTCCATCAATGCTACCCAATACAATTGGGAAACCGTAATTAGTCCCGATATCTGTGCTCAGATTTTTCCAAAATGTCTTACAAGTATGCATAGTCGGTTCAGGTGTTTATATATGTATATTGCTATCGCTGTAATCTATCGCGTTGGTGTGAGAAGAATTATATTTTAATTGACTATCAGAACCAGCTTAACACAAGCTGCATGGACACGTTTAATAAATAAACGTCTCAACAATACATGCGATTCATCACTTAGTCGGTGTTAGTATTAGTATGTTACACTAAACATAAACCAACACCAGATGAAATAACATGCACAAAACATTAAACAAAATAGATTAAATATTATATAGACGTTTTTTTAAAACATGCTTAGAAACGTCGAGAACAAAATGGTCAGCCATATTATTAACAGTAATACACATGCGATTAACAGGTTCATACTTGCTAAAGTTAGACCTTGAGGAGTTAACATGCAACAAAGGTAGCCTTCTTAAATTGTGCCTACTTTCACGGAAAGAGATTTTATTAAGTAAAAATGGAGAATTAATATTCCCGTTTAAGAGTTGATGCACAAACGTTATATCGGCAACCATACGACGTTTCTCTAGCGAGTGCATATTTAAAAGCTTCAAGCGATCCTTATAGGGTGGAAAAATTAATGAATTATTCCAGGGTAGGTGCCTGAGAGCAAATCGTAAGAAGTTCCGCTGAACAGACTCGATACGGTCGATGTGTATACCGTAAAATGGAGACCAGACCTGGCTAGCGTATTCAAGAAGGGGTCTCACAAAGCAAGTGTACAAATGCAATGTAATGGTGGGATTCGAGAACTCTCGAGACCAACATTTTATAAAGCCCAACATAGAACTACTCTTTGATACCATGAAGTTTATATGGGAGACGAAATTCAATCTTTGGTCACATTTGACACCCAAGTCACAAACAGAACTAACACGGCGAATCGAGGAATTCGAGAATTCATAATCATAGGTGATTGGTTTCAGATTCCTGTGGAAAGTCATAACCTCACATTTGTCGATATTGAGTAGCAAATTATTGCTTTTGCACCAGTCGTAAAATTTGTGGAGGTCACCCTGTACAAGTTCACAATCGTTAAAAGATTTAATCTGAGCGAAAAGTTTAATATCGTCAGCATAAATCAAGACTTTGCAGTGCTTCACAACAGATACAATGTCGTCAATAGATAGAATAAAGAGCAACGAGCCCAGGTGACTCCCTTGAGGTACGCCGGACGAAGCTTTCAAGACTCTAGAGAAGGAATGGCGGAAATTGATTTGGTATGTTCTGTTATCTAAATATGACTCCGTCCATTTTTGGAATGTTAGGGGAAACCCATACTTTTCCATTTTAAACAATATCACGGAGTGAGATAACTTGTCGAAAGCTTTACTAAAGTCAGTATAGATACAATCTGTTTGGAAGCCTTTTGCAAACCCGCCATTAGTATCCGAGATGAATTCTAATAAGTTGGTGGTTGTAGACCTGCCCGAAATAAACCCATGTTGGTTTGAAGAAAGCAAATTCTTAGAGGAAAATGATAGCTGAGAGTAAATGATTGATTCAAATAATTTGGGCATGCATGATAATTTCGCAATAGGCCTTAGTTAGAAATATCATTTTTACTACCTGTTTTGTGGATAGGCATGATGAAAGAATTTTTCCATAGCTGCGGAAAACAACCACTATCGAGCGATTTTTGGAAAATAATTCTCAGCGGGGCTACTAGGGAGAGGCAACATGACTTCAGAAAGGCTGGAGGAATCCCATCGGGACCCGTTGTGAAGTCATTTGGAAGCCCATTAATATGATCCAGTATATCCTCATGTGTAATTGTAGGGATAGTGAATGAAACTTTATGAGAGTCGTTCATATAATTAAAGTTGCTATTACGAGGTTGGAAATTTGAAGAGGAAAATGCATTTTCAAAAAATGAAGCAAACATATTGCAAATTTCAGACGAAACGTCACTAGCAGAATCTTTGTACCTCATGGTATTGGGGTAGTTGTCGGTTTTTTTTTCATATTAATAAACCTAAAAAAGTTACGTGGGTCACTAAATAATTTCACATGCATACTTTGAATATACTCATCATAGAGTGAAGAGGAAAGTTCGTTGAACTCATTATAGGATGTGAGTAAGTTGCTGTGACTTATAATGTCCTTGTCGCGCAAATATCCTTTCCACAGTTTATTCTTTCTATTTTTTAGGCGTTTCAGCTCTTTATTGAACCATGGCGGTGTTGTTTTAGAGATCCGCTGACGCTCACGGGAAACATAAGAAGCGAATAAATCGAAAAGAATTATCTAAAGCTTAGAAACATCTTCATCAACACTATTGCAAGACAGCAATGTGTTGAAATCAATAGAGGTAAGTCTACGAGAAAGTTCCGAAAAGTCAGCTTTTCTAAAATTGAAAAAGTATTGTGATTCGTCACAATTTGCGAGATTTTCGGTTTGATGGCAATATGTAATTAGTAGAGGAGGGTGATATTTGTCAAGAGTAGACATTATAACTGAGCTAGGTTCAACTAATAAGTTCCCAGCGTCAATAGAAAATACCAGGTCTAGCTGCCTACCCATGTCATTCTTAACATTACTGATTTGGCTGAGACCAAGAGATGAAATAGTGTCAAGGAAACGTGATTCCCTTGTTGTCAAGTTATTAAGTGGAAGATAGTCATCGTCATCTTCATTAAGTACCCATTGTATATTGGGTAAGTTAAAATCACCAATAAGTAGTAATTCGTCAATAGGTTCCATCTTACCATGGATAAAATTAGATGTTAAAGTAAGTGGGTCGTAAATATTTTGACCTTTGTCATCGACAATATTTATGGAGTCTGGAGGAATGTAACAACAAATTATGTATAAGTCATAATTTAGGAGAGATAGCTTAAGAGCTATGAGCTCAATATCGAGGGTGTTGGAGAAACAAGGAAGTTCAATTTTGCTGCAATTGAACTTATTTTTATATTGCTACTCTATCGGCATAATTATCATTATCGTTATGATTATCGCTACTGCGGTGATGTAAATCATTAAACCTGATAGTAAGAATCAACGTGGAAATTCTAAAAATTAAATTATAAGTTCAGAATCGCATTTCGGAAAATCGATCCTTTTACCTCCGATTAAATATCGCAAACTGAGCCTTTCTACTCTGACCAGCTACGAAAAAATCAGTTATCAGTAAAACAGCTGACAAAAGACTAAGTTTAGTTTATTTCTCTATCTGAGTCCTCTACCATTTTTTGTTAAAAGTATTCATTTCTCCATTCCGAGGCTCGACTATTGGCGGGTAAGGTAGATCTGTATTTCCCATCAACTTTACGATAAGATAGTGTGAACTGTCTTAGATGAGGGTCTCTTCAATACTATTATGACTCTTTGGTATCTGCTTTTCTAATGGAAACAATTACTCTTACTTTTGAACATATCGGGCTCTCAAAAAGTGTGAATTTATAAAAAAGGGAAACGAATTTAAATACTATTCTTACTGTGTCTATATAATTGATGACCTTGGGATTGCGGGTACTGAGGTGGAGGGTAGATAGCTTACGCCATTTCCTCTCAACAAAAGCTCACGGAAGTCGTATTTTCACGGGTCCTGATGCGAGCGAGCTATGAAGACCTTCTAAATTTCCTAGAGGGATTTGGGAAAGTTCATAGCAGCATTCGTAACAATACACATTAAAATTGGAGATGAGGGCCTCGGACAGGATATTTTCGGTACCAGTCGGGAGGTGTCCATCGCCTTAAATAAGGGATGCACGCCTCCATTAGGCTTTTACCCTGGGCAAATTCAGCTCGAGGTACTGGATTGACGTAGGTCCGTAAGCAAAACGCCATGCTTGCCATTTTGCAGGGAATTTCATTGCTGACTGCTCCAAAAGGAGTGGGTATAAAACTAAATAGAGGATTACCTTGAAGGAAACCAACTACAGTAGTAGCTCTGGAGAAAACACCTTCTGCCAGGGCTCAGGCTGCTTTCGTGGAGCAGCTAGTTTCTAAAGTGCCTGAAGTAATTCTTGAAGCAAAAGAAACTATGGAAGCAAACAATGCAGCGTCAACAGATGACAACATGGCTACTTAAGACGACCAGTCGAGTAGCCAAGTAGTAAAAAAAGGAGGAAGAACAAAGTCGACCGGGCGATGATGTGATCTCTAAAGCCAGCAAAGCTAGTCTCTCCAAAGCGGCATCACTCAGAGGAGTATAATAGTGAACCTCGCGTTTCGAAGGTAGTTGTGAGAGAGACAGAAGGATCTCTCGAGCAACTTTCGAACTACTACATGACTAGTTTGGATGAAACTGATCTCTCCAGCTTAAGTTAATACGAGTCGTGTGGTGGCACAACTGGGGTCCAAGAGGAAGCAGAATGAACAGGATTCAGCTCATTGTGAACGGCTGCATAGGAAGGTGGAGGGGATGATTCACGTGAATTTCTTGGGCGATTCTCCTCTTCAGTAGACGTCGAACACTTATCATTTGAGCATTTCCTCTCTTTGAATTTGCAAGATAGTTTCTATCAACACGGGGGTTTAAGTACTCATACAATATCACACAACACTATCGAACTGCACTCCTGCAAGAGATGAACTTTACGTAAGCCACTTACACACAGCTGGAGCGTTATGCTTTTTCGCGCACTGGATATGCAATATTTGCAATAGCTGCTCCTTGCCGAGGCTCAGGAGTGGCAATAGCTGTATCCAATAAATTTACACTCTTACACTCTGTCTCCTGTTTATAAAGATGTCTTCCCAGGCTTCACTTCTTTCTTGGATTTTGTCGTACAAGACAAAAATATCTAGATAGTAAACGTGTACCTTCCTCATGACCTGGACATTACAAGGCAAGTTATTGATAGTGTTCAATCCTGTCTGGTGTAGTGGTGAAACTCTCCTCGGAGGAGATTTCAACTGCAATCTAAATCCAAAAAAAAAAGTCCCTCAATAGATCGGTATTCCGAAGTTGAGTTCAGCTCCGTTAATGCTGCTCGATTGAGTAATTTTGTCCGTGATTTCAGACTCGTCGATATTTATCGTTGGATGCATCTTGCGACTAGATCATATATGAGGTTCACGCGAAATACCCATGGCAGCCTCGCGGGCTGGAGAATCGATAGAATTTTAGTGTCCACTGAAATTTTAAAACATTTCGTTGGAGTCCTTCATGAAGTGTGTTCGGTTAGCGATCAACTTGCAGTGGCAACCACTGGGTATTCAACAACTATTTGTTGAATTCAAAGCATTTCAACAATAAATTCATTCAATTATGACACGATTGGCAAGAGAGCAAAGATGACTTACCTTTCCTTAGTCAATGGTGGAATGTTGGAAAGCTTCAAAGTCTATTTTTTATCAAAACATATTTCAACCGAAGTGGGTATCAATCTTCCAGCTTGTCGGCCGAAGTATATCGGATGGCAGCTCTTCTTCCAACTCAGCCGGAGTGGATTCTTTATTTTAACAGAATAAAGAAACGCTTGACACCACAAACTTACAAGCAAATGTTTGGAGTTTGTGCTACGTTACTAATCACGATGGCTGAGGGAAGGCGAATCTCCAACCGAGTACTTCTTTTAGGCAACTAGACGATGTAGAGCTTCTTGTGAAGTCAAATCGATAATTGATAAATCTGAAGTAGTCCTCAACGGGCGACAATTATCAGAGTATATTCGAGGCTACCAGAGTAGTCGCTCTTCTGAATCGACGTCGACAACATCCACCACCACTCATGAAATTCTTGAAAATATTCCGACTTTCTCTTATGATATTAAGGAGCTTCTGGATATAGTGGTCACTTCACCTGGATATGAAGGACTTACTCCAGAATTCTTCATACGTTTCAGAAATTTATTAATTCCAGACCTTTGGAGGTCTTCAATTTGGCGGTTAAGCCACATTCAGGATTTTCTTCTACATGGACGAGATCTGTTATGCGCTTGATTTCAAAGAAATGAGATTTACAGAGAATGGGGAACTGGACGCCAGTAAATATGTGCTTTGTGCAGTACAAAATCGTCTGCAAATCTTCGGTAATACACCCGGAATAGCCTTATTGTGTACCTGGTTGTAGTATCTACGACAACATCATGGTAGCCAAACATTTGTTTGCCTACCATGAACAGACAAATGCATAAATGGCTATGTTTTCATTGTACCAACACAAAGGGTTCTGATGGCGTCTCGCACGAGTATCTTGTGACTGCGCTCGAACCATTTGGATTTCCGCCCAAGTGAAGTGATATCATTGGGAAGCTGAATAGAGAATGCAGCAATTTTGATTAGGCATCAAGAGCAAGTACTGAATTCTATTTCGTCTCATTGAGGTGTCAGACAGGGCTGTCTATTCTCAAGTATGCTTTATGATCTTTCGTTGGAACCGCTACTGGTAAATTTTCGACGAATTCTCGGAGAATATCCAGTTCGTTTACCATATACCAATGTGAGTCCGCTTATGTTGGTAGATAACATTTTATTTCCGGTCGCTCGTACAGTCTTCGAACAGAACGAATATATAGCGGGCGCAAAGATTAACCTTAGTAAGAGTCAAGGCTTATGGTGTGGAAGATGGACAGATCGTACAGATACTTCCCTCAAAACCCATTGGACAATACTTTCCTGAAGTATTTAGGTGTTTTTATATCGGATTGGAGAGTAAATCAAATAATAGCCGCATTACATTACATTTCCCTGTACAGCTTTAAACTCATGGTGTAACTGACTATTACCATTATCCTTAATGGGAAGGGCAATCATAATAAATAATCGTCCATCGTTCATCTATTAAAGTCTGAGACATTTGATGAAGGCTTTGTAGGTCTTCCTCAAGGAAAAACGATAGAGAATCGGTTGCTGGCTGAAAGCACGCGCTGTCTCCCAGATATGTGGATTAGGTCTCACTAACTTGATTGTGAAATCAAGGTGTCTCCAAGTGCATACATTCTAAAGAGTGTTTTGCTAAAGAGACACCTTGTTTTCTCAACTGTGGGTGAATTAACTCGAAAGACGTGACAGAGGGGAGCAATACTACCTGTTCTCTGTTCGAACACTTTATCCTCGTGACTGCTTACAGGATCTAATTTCTACAATTCAGACCTGGAGCAGCACAAGGCCAGCATCCCATCTTGAGTGGTGTTCTTCGTTACGCACAATCTGGGTCAATTCCAATCAGGTTCAATCCTGAATTCTTAAATTCAATGTTCAGTAATGCTCGAGGTTTTAAAGCTGACACACATCATCCACTGACGGTCCTCGGAGATATTATTGATTGGACTTGTGACACACCTTTCAGTACATTAAAAACACATATACTCCGTGAATCCGAACATTGACCCACAACACCACGCACAAGCACTTAAAAGGCAGTTCGTTACCAGATTGAAGATGCGTTTACGTCTTCAACGCAAACACATTCAACTGCCCATGGCAATCACTAACATCGGTGAAAGACGGCGCTTTTGTCTTTTGCTAGTGATAACAGGCCACAGCCTTTGCAGCACTAATTCACGGGCTTCTCCCGCTTTGGAACCATTACATGCAAGTATTTTGGAATGGGCAAGCACTCTGTTAGTGATTTTCAGCTGGAAGGATGATGGGGCACTTTGAAGGGGTCTATGATACTACAAGCTGCTCTCGCGGGACTCTGTGACGGTAATGGTGGCAATTGACAAAATTATTGATTCAAAATTTTCCAACTCCCATTTCAATCTATACAGGGCTCTATTTTTTTGTTTTTGAGCCGCTACTTAAATACAAAATAGGCGCACACTTAAGTTTATGCATAGCGCAATTTTTATGTCAAAATTACTGTGCAAAATTTATCTCCATCTTTAAACATAACTCTTTTAGTGCGTTCTACTCAGTCTTAGTTCTAGTTATTTGTATTGTTTGAACCTTTTGCGTTCCCTTTTAGTTTTAGATAGAGCCATTTTTTTTCAGCTTTCAGAGCCATTTTTTCTTGTTTTAAATTACATTTTATAACGTTTTTAAATAAAGAGCATATTTACATAAAAAAAAACATAGTTGTATATATTTATGTACATATTATTTGAAGTATAAATACGTTCTAGATGCTCCTTTTTTTACGAAAACGACTAAATATTCAAAAGATGTATACAAAAAGAAATTGCAATTTTCATCATTTACACGATCACTAAACATTGTGACGTCAAATTACAATTATTTTCAAATAGGATTTACATTACCTTGGATTGGGACTAATAAAGTTTTATCACATGTTTATTTCAATCATGGAAAAGTTATTGCTTCTCATAAAATCATTTTACTCATAAGAGTACTATTTAAAATCTTCACCAAATAAACTGATTTTTTGAGGTATCAAGATGGAATATTTGATATAATAACATGCGAACAACAGTTTATAAAATAAAAATCACAATTGTTAATGAGCGGACATATAATGAGGCAAAGCAACTGAATCTTGATTATATTCTAAAAATTATATACTTGATCAATAAATAGCACTGGACAAGAAAACTAAATTTTCTTGACTTCTGTTTCCCTGAAGATCTGTGAAAGACAAAAGAAAACTGTGAAATCGAAACACTAAAGGAATTCATCTTTTTACATCCTCTAAATTTTAACAGGTTTCGAAACAACAAAAAAGTGAGTGTTTCGATATATGTATAAAGCATGAATCGCATCGATTGTTTACTGATCAAACTTATTTATGTTTAGTTTTAATGAAGACACTTCAAATGCCAGTTTTCTCCTTGTATGAACAGGAAAAAATTTTAAACCGTGTAGCTGTCCAATGGTTTTTTTTTATCTAAAGAAATTACCTGTCAAAATTACTAAAACAGACATTGGTTGCCGATAAGATTACTTTTCGCGAACGGAGAGGTGAAGAAAAAGCCTGTGAAGAATGTGGTCAATTTGGTGAAGAATTAATTCGAAGTTATTCACGAATTTGAAAACAATGAGGTCAATAAAAAACGAGCAAAATATACCAAAATGGAACTGCTGATAAAAAATCATCTGTATTACAATAACCATTGTTAAAGAAGTCATGGAAGCAGCGAAGAAGCAGCAAGATCGAAGAGAGCCCAGTACTTCTGCGCACAAGTTACAAAGCGGATGAACCGAACAGAGTTTTAGATACATACCTACTTACATATCAAGATGTGTATGCGAACTATGTATGAGCACGAGACTGATCTGTCGTTGGTCTCGATTGAGGTATACGATGAATGGAGAAGGCATGTGACAAGAGCCCAAATGCCAGAAAAACTACTGATTGATTGGGTTAACCAATCAAGTAATGTAGGTATTCGGAAAGTATGCAATAAGTTTCATTAAATCGTTCTTCGAAGTCCAGCACCTGCACTAGGTTCGCCTTGCTTAACATTTTGTCCACTGAGTTCTAATAATTGTTCATTAAATTAGTAAGTAATGCCCCTGACATACTATCTTCATAATTACTTCATTTGAGGGCAGTTAATTTAAAGAAAATGGTTATGGTGACACACTAGAGTGTGTCCGGTGGTATTTTCACTTCATTTGCAGAATATTAAGTGGAAATTTTACTTCATCATTCCAAATACACCCCCATTCGTTTATAACGTATAGAAATAAATATGGTACGAAAAAATGAATAAGGAAGATTTCGATTTTTATATGTCCGTTCGTCTGTGAGCTAAATTTTTGTATGCAGATTTTTTATGAAAAAAGTTAGATGAAATTCGTAGTTATGTAGGCAAAATCAGGTGACTCCTTCGTAGTATTTCCATACAAAAGTTTTGATTATAACTTATTAAGTACATCATATTTGGAAAATGCTTGAACCGTCGCAGAGTGATTCATTGGTGCCCTTTATTTCCTTATGCATGAATTGAAATGAAATTTTACACACTTGATATTGACCGTAAAAGAAAGTTTTCTGCAGATATTTTAGTGAACAATTTGTATTTTTTTTCACTTTATATGTAGATATATTAGTTTTATTTCATTCAAAATTCAAAGCAACTGCGATTATTGCTCAATTTGAAAGATTAACATTTTTTGTAGACTTCACAATTTATTTTAAAGGATTTTTCAATCTTAGAAACCAATTTTTTTAAATACAGAATAATACCAGTTCAATCATCATTGTTCTCTGATTCCATACAAATTAACTCTGGAAATAGATTCGTCATCTTCTTCTATGACGCGAAGCATTCTGGTTGTCTAATAATTGCAAAACTTCCTCCGGTAGAGCTTTCCTTTTTCGTCTTTGCCATCTCACGTTTGTTTCCTAGGGCAAATTTATAGGATCTGAGGAATCCATGATTGGATGAAACACATCCTGAGATTAACAATCCGATTATATTGCCTGACATGGTAAATTCTATCCTTTTTATAATATTTATTGCGAGCTTGTAATCTCTAATCTGGTCATTCAATTTTTTTCTCAGCTTTTATAAATGGTATGGTTTCCTTTTGAAACTTCATGCATAGAAGCGAATAGACTCCAAAATGTTATTATTCCAAATATTATCACAAATTCGTAAAGGAATATTGAGTTGTTGTAAACAAGCTGGAATCGTCACCTTGACCATTATTTGTCCACTTTAGACTATATTTCGAAAATCTCGAAGAACCATTCATACCCTATGAACAAACTAAGGTCGTTTTTACATCATTATTGCTTTCATCAACTTGATCAAATATATTCTTCTGGTAAGTCACGATTGTTTTAGGAACAAGTGTCCGTAATATTTGTAGCTGAGTCGTATAAATCCTTTATTTGTGCAGCTTTATGCATGGATCCTTATTACCAATGTGACATAAGTCTATCACTTCTTTTTTTTTACTTTTCTTAGATTTATATTTAAAAAAGCTTGAAGGTCGCCCTGCTGCTGCTGCTTGCTTAGTAGTTGTTGGTAGCATGAATTGCACAATTTCGTTAGGTACCTTAAAATATAAATGCACCCACTTTGCGTGATTCCGCACTAATCGATCCAATACATAATGATGTTTTTTTTAACAAAGCTCTAAATTTCGATTTAAATTTCCTAACAGATTTTAGCACAAGGTCTAATGAAGCTATCGAAATGTTGTAAACTTTGTCTTTAATAAAAAAAAATTTAGTTATTAGATCTAAATTTATAAATTTAGAAGTAATCAACATCATTAAATTTTTACAACACTAAATTTTCTTGCAACATACACTTCGATCAATAGTTCTTATAACTTCTTATAGCAAACCGCGTTTGTGGAAAACTCATTTTAGGCATAAATACACTCGCAGAAACATAAATTTTTATGAGACTTTTCCCTTTCATATCTTTGTTCAATTGAACTTAAATATTTTTTTAAAATCTCATTTAAGTACTCCAGAGTCTGTACAATAAGAAACACCAGTCAAAATCTAAAAAATATAAAATTCACAAATTAAATAAAGTGCACTTTTTGAATCGAATGTGCGTTGTTGAGCTAGGGATCTGAGATTTACAACTTGAGAACGATGAAACATTTGAAGTTTCGTAGGCATTGGCAAACATTTTTCCAAATGAAAGCCGAAAATGACCGGAGCATTTAGGATATATAAGGAAAACACAATGCTTAAAAAAGATATAACATTTTTTATTTCATTTTTGTTGAAAATTTCCTACATCGTACTTGCTTAATATCTAATAAATAATCCATTTCTTCAGGGTATATATATATATATATATATATATATAACAGATTTGCTTCTTACTCATAAAAAGGATGAAATATAAGGATCGCAAAATATGAAAAGCATACTGTTCTGACCTATATGAACCAGTCAGAAGCAACATTGAGTTTGCTTTAATTTTAGTTTGATAATTTTGTTTGCTACTGTAATGATTTACTTAGTTTGTATTTTCTGTAGACAATTACATTAATTTTCTGCTAAAATACACACTTGATCAATAGGACATAGTACCACCTTGATCAAAAAGTTTCAGGAATGACCACCGTGTGGCGCTCTCAGTCATCCGATTTGAGTTATTCTTTTTGTTAGGTTGCCGCATATGTCATTGACATTCGCACCAAATTTCGGCATCATAGCTTGACCATTGTTAGAGTTACGCCGTGTTGAGTACATCTGACTCTGTGCGTGTTTTCAATTTTTAACAATTTTAAAAATGGAATCAACTTTGCATTAACGTGTTTTGCATTAAATTTTGTGTTAAAAACGGATTTAACGGTGCAAAGACCTTGGAAATTTTAGAAAGATGTTTCGCCAATGATACTTAATCGAAAACAAACGTTTATGTGTGGCACGAACGGCTCCGAAGTGGGCGTGAGTCCATCGGGATGACGATCGCAGCGGCAAGCATTCAACAGCAAAAACCGACGAAAACATCGATACGATCCAAGAAATGTTAGCAGAAAAGCATAAATTAACCATCAGAAAACTTGAAAATCGCTTATGGTTCCGTTCAAGAAATTTTGGTTAATGATTTGGGCTTGAGACGTGTCGCTGCAAAGCTGGTACCAAAAGACCTGAATTTCATGCAAAAAAGGGACCAACTTGAAATCGCGAAAGACATGATTTTCGAGTCTGAATCTGACCCAACACAACATTACTGGAGGCGAGACGTGGGTTTATGTGTATGACATGCAATTCAGATATCAAGAAATTGAATGGCATACACAGTATGAGCCAAGACCGAAAAATCCACGTCGTTTTGAGTCGAAAAAGATGGTAATGCTTATGGTTTTCAAGGACTACAACGGTGCTGTACATCATGAATTCTTGCCTGAAGGTCAGACAGTCAACAAGGAGTATTATTTAGGCGTTCTGAGACGTTTGCGTGAAGCTATTTACCAAAAAAGAGCGGACTTATGGGCAAACAACTTGTGGATTTTGCACCACGATAACGTACCGTCATATAATGCCATAATTATCCGTGATTTTTTGGCCAAGATCAGAGCGAATACCATCCAGTAGCCACCGAATTCAGATGATTTGACTCCCTGCGACTTCTTCCTTTTCGGTCAACCCAAGAAACCCCTCCAGGGAACGCGTTTTAACAGTTGAGAGGACATAATGAAAAAATCGAAGACGGCTCTGATGGACATACCAAAAACCGAATTTTGATTAAGTTTCGAAGATTGGATCAAGCGCTGGCATAAGTGCGTTGCAGTTGACGGAGAGTAATTTGAAGGGGATAAAATAAACTTTGATGAATAACTTGTATTTTTAATTTTCCAAATAAATTCCGGAAACTTTTTGATCAAGGTGGTATGTAACTAGAGTGCTTTGTACATATACAACAATATTAATGCCTTGTTCTATCATCTTGCGCATGTACGTAATATGAATATAAATCTGTATACACCTGTTTATACAGTTTAGTAGGGAAGTAGTGTTGTTTTAACCATCATTCACTCTGGTTTTAATCTTAGCAAAGAGAAGTTCAATTAATTAAATAGCTATCAGTGGATACCAGTTTTTTTCTTGTTCTACAATAAATTGCAAATCAGAGACATTTATCACCACCGCTTCATTTACCTGCCATGAGGAGTCATTGAGCTTCAATAGAGTATACCTTTTACACGTGCAGTAAAAGACACTATCAGAGCGCAATCCCATCTTTATCACATACTCTTTAGATTAGCCCTTGTGTCAATTGATAAGATAAATGACTTAAACGAGCCAAAACATACTCGGGTATGTAATCATAGTTACGTATATTTCTGTGGAACTGTCTCAATTTCCCGCTTCATGTCTAAGGAGAATTTACTTATATGATTGGGCCTGTTCCGAAAGGTGAGTATGCTGCATATGCCTTACAAAACTTCTAGGTAGGATAATTGTTCATAGCCGGAATTCAATTTTTCGACCATTTCAGGGTGAATTTATTTGATATGCATTTCTATTAAGTATAAGTTTTCACACTTGAACTGACTTTTGTTTTTCCACTGACTGGCAAGGGTAACAGAAGGACTGATTTGATTCTAACCAAAAAACAAATAAGAGACGAACAATTCTGCAAGATCTTGGTGAAGCTCTCACTATACCAGCTGTACAAATCAGGGGAGCGAATTCGCATATTATGAGGAGCTTCGGGATCAGATCATCGAATGCATGACGGGACAGTCAGTATCAGTCTCAACTATACACTATACCCACGTCAAGTGAACTAGCAGCACGGGATCAAACAAAAAGAGTAAAACTAAAAGGCAACTGTGGTATTTGCAAGGAGGAGGATAAGCGGCGACCCAAGCGAAAATGTTGCACAAGATGCGCCAAACCTGTATGCGTAGAGCATTCTAGAGAATTCCCTAGATGTAATAAATTCTGGTCATAATAAATTCTATAATAATTTCTAAGGATTAACTCTTATTTTGCTTTAAAACCCCATTTCTAAAAAATGTATTACATACCTCCCTGGGAATGCTCTCAGTTTCGTATCATATTTATAATTTACGTGTATTTCCTGAGGAACCAAAGAATTGTTTTCAAAAACTTAAAGCTATATTAGCTACAAATAAAGCACTTAAGGATGACTAAAGTAATGCATGAAAAATTTCAAAGATTAAATAGAGATCTTTCATTTCCATAACTACAAACATACCAAGATAGTTATCTAGGTAGGTATTAGCACAAGGATAAAATCATGATTTTGATCTTTTTGGGAAATTTCTATATTTTTATGATTTCTACTAGAGGGAACCCGCCGGCCGCCGATAATATAGATGGCTAGACGGGTGGGTGTGGGGGTTGAAAGGTTAGGGTGGTTATATATGCCTAATATCTAAGCTATCATCCGACTCTATCGCGCGATTCCGTACTGTATGGTTTCACTCTGTGTCGGCATGGGTGGCAGAGTGTAGCTCTCTACGTCGACGCGTTCTCAGGCAGCGCCCAATATAGTAAAAAACGAAATTTTTGTATGGCAACCCTAGGAAGGAGTTGCCCGATTCGTCCCATTTTCGAACTTAAATTACCCTTTTTTTTAAAAAAAGGCCCATGTACAAAATTTCAACTCTATACCTCGACACGTGAGGCAGTGTCCAAATATATAGTGAAAACTAAGGACCGAAACACACGACTTCGACTCAGCCGAGGTTTGATAAATTTAACTTAACACAGTGTGATCGTTTGATAACTTCGGCGTAGTGAACTTTAGCTTAACACAGTGATACTTTCATTTTCTGACTTTTATGTGTTGTCAATTTAAATAATTGGAAGAATTCATACATTTGTTCTAGATTTCTATAATCCCGCCATCTTAAGTTATAAATTAACTCCGCATCTCGCACCAAATTATTCATCATTTCTTGCAACATTTTTATTTTATTTATTTATTAAATCAGTTCAAAGTATTGAAATTTCCCCAGTTTCTGAATTTCACTACATTCAAATGAGCTGCTGGTTGTAAACAACGAAAATCATGTTACCAAATGCCAAAAGTTGCGATGGAGTAGAAACTAGATCTACCTCCACGTTTGCTCAGCGCAGTGGGCACGCCGACTTCACCATTAGAACTTGCCCAACTACTTCTCATGTATTCTAGAGGAACTGTCAACGCCGGCTGCGCTCACGCTCGCACTGTGTTTCAGCCTTAAAGTTTTGTTTTTCAACATGAAGAACAGGTTGCCCGATTTACCCCACTTTTGGCCCTGGATTTGCAATTTTCATGAAAACGCCGTGTACAAAATGTGAGCTCTCCACGTTGATACGTTTTGACTATCAGAGCCAGCTTAACACAGTCTCGCTGTAGTGACACGTTTAATAAATAAACGATCAGCAATACACGCGTTTCATCACTTAGTCGGTGTTAGTATTAGTATGTTAAACTAAGGATAAACTAAACACCTGATAAAAATACATGCAATGCAACATAGAACAAAAAATTAAAAGGAACAAAAAACTTAAATTTTATATAGACGTTATTTTAAAATATGCTTTAAAACGTCAAAAACAAAATGCTCAGTCATATTATTAACAATAATGCATTAATTAAGTAATTTTAATTAATTTAATATGTTCGTACATGCTAAAGTTAGAAGTTGAGGAGTTAACATGCAAAAGAGGTAGTCCTGTCAAATAGTGTGTAAAATCACGAAAAGAGATTTTGTCAGGTAACAACGAAGAATCAATATTCGCGGTTAAGAGTTGGTGCAACCACGCGATGTTTCTCCAGCGACTGCACACTTAAAAGCTTCAAGCGATGCTCATAGGGTGGAAGAATTATTGAATTATTCCAGGGTAGATGCCTAAGAGCAAATCGTAGGAAGTTCCGCTGAACAGGCTCGATACGGTCGATGTGTGTACTGTAAAATGGAGACCAAATCTGGCTAGCGAATTCAATAAGTGATCTTGCAAAACAAGTGTACAAAATAGACAATGTTATGGTAGGATTCGAAAACTCTCGGGACGAACGTTTTATAAAACTCAGTATAGAACTAATCTTTGAAACCATATAGTTTATATGGGAAACAAAATTCAATCATAAAGAACAACGAGCTTGAGCTACGCTAAGTATATAGTGCAAAACCACAGTTTTGTATGGCAACATCAAGATGGGGTTGCCCGATTTAGACCATTTTTGAAATTTTCTTTACTATTGTTATGAAAACACCATGTAGCTCTCTACGTCAACGCGTTCTCAGGCAGTGCCCAAATCAATAGTTATAAACGAAATTTTTGTATGAGAACACCAAGAAGGCGTTGCCGATTTCAATTTTTCTTTCCCTGAAAACCTTATTCGGAGTATTATGAACATTAAAAAAAATAGCCAAATGAGTCCAGCCGTTCTCAAGTGATGCGATTACCAACGAGGTTGCATAAACTGTTCATGTTAATTTTCTCCAAGGATAGTTTTGATTTAACAATTTTGGTTTCTTTTTATACCAAATTTCTCTATAAAATTGGTTATAATCATTGTTACTGTCCATCGAACCGTTCTAGAGAGACATGCGAAAAACCACTTCAAAAATCAAACTTGCAGAGATGGCTGACCATACGAAATTACATACGGGCATTCATCTAGACTAGAGGGTATCATAAGAATTGGTCTTACATAGTCTTGGTCTTGGTCTTGGTCTTGGTCTTACAATATGTATATAAGTATATTATATTTTTTTTCTCTCTCATTTGTATTATTAATCATTAATATCTCATGAACCGTAGTAGTTGAAATTTTCACAGACTGTGTACTTCTATTGGCGATATAACAACAAATAATAAAAATTAAATTAAATTAAAAATTAAAGGGGCCACCCATACAAGAAACGTGATCTTTTCACCATTTTTTCCTTGTTTTAGTCTCATCCATTATTATTATCATAAGTAGGAATTTCTTTTTCAAATGACAGCATTATTTTTTCACATGACGCCTACTCTCATTTGAAAACATAAATAAGAAGTACATAGTGCTAAAATTTGTACTATGGTACGGAATCCTTTGTGCGCGAGTCCAACTCGCAGTTGGCCGGTTATTTTCTATTTGCTTTTATAACTTTAACTAGCGCCACTTCTTAATTACACTACAAAAGATTGGAAATATTAGGTAAATCGCCCAGCAAGAATAAATTATTATTGTTATCTACATTGAGTTCCCTGATATAAAATTCTTTTACTACATTAAGTTCTTCGCTATTTAATTTGTTGGGATAATATTCTAGTTCACGATCAAGGTCTATTCATTAATATGAATTTACAACAAAACCACCTTAATGCTCATAGTTATCGGGTTCATGGTCAAATATCTGAAATATAGTAACAAAATAATTTTATAGAAATAGACTGTTGTACTTTTCTGAAATATTGGTAGCATTGACAATTATTCTAAAATTCTACTCATATTCTGACCAGATTTACACTGTAAAAATATTAGGACTATTCCCTAAATTTAAGACACGTTTTTCCCTAAAAATAAATGTAATTTTCTCTGATAGAAAGGGAAAATCAGTTTAATTTCCCCAAATCAATGGAACATTCAATGAATTTAAGTCTTTGGCACTAAAAAACATATAATGTACGTAAAATTCCCGAAATGTTAGCTCTTTTGGATATGAGGAAGAGAACATTCAATAAATTGGTATTATGCTGCATTTTTAATGGAAACATATTTTCGTTTATCTAATTCACACATTGTTTTTGACAAGAAGTCATATGCTTTTCAATATTTTGTTTAAGCGTGCACAGTGCACCAATATAACTTCCATATTACATACTAGTATGGACCATAAGGAATGAGCTATTCAGCTCATTCTTATGTTTTTTAAAAGGGGTGGTCTTCTATCACCTTCACCTATGGTGGAGAGTGGTGCGGGCCATCACCTATTCCCTACATTATAGGGAATATTGTCTAAATGCTAGGGAATAGTCCCTACATTTTAGGTTGGGGGGGGGGGGGACAAAACAACAATTCAAAATACCCTATATTGTAGAGAATATTCCCTAAAATGTAGGGAAAAACATTAAAAAAAATTAAAATTCCCTACATTTTAGGGAATATTCCCTAAATGTTAGAGGGAAAAAACCAAAATTCCCTACATTTGAGGGAGAAAACCCTACCTACATTTTAGGGATAAAAACCTAATCTTAGTTTTCCAAGGTGGAGCTTTCCCTAATCTTATCGACAAATGCCTAACCTGTGTGGCATAAATTGGGAATTTAGGGAATTATTTTTTACTGTGTACATGAATGTACTTTTGATCAAAACAAAGTTTAGCAACGACACGTTTGCATAAGTTCATAATTGGCACAGTTGGTAGAGGATCTCTAGCAAAAGAAAAGAGATCCAGTAATATCGAATCGTTAGTTTGGAAGTTTCTTGATTAAAAAAAAATGTAGTTGTTTTCAAATTAAAAATATAAAAGTGATGTTTTAGTGTGGTTCCAAAATACCAACAACAAAACACTCAGTTTGTCATTTTTTCATAATTTTTAAATAACTTTTATCTACCCCTGATAAAAAAAATTTTGCCTGAGCGCTTGAGAGTGCCGTTCGTGACGAAAAAGTTTTAGGATAGTAAACGTGGATCGATTTATATAGGTTTTTTAATTTGGAATGAGTGAATGGAGAGCTATCCGATGGAGTAAAACTTTCTTACGTTTTGCAGGGTTTTGTCGGGGGTGGTAAATGCCTCCCTTGTTGTTGTTGTTGTTGTTGTTGTTGTTGTTGTTGTTGTTGTTGTTGTTGTTGTTGTTGTTGTTGTTGTTGTTGTTGTTGTTGTTCAATATATATATATATATATAATATCAAGATGGCAAACCAAAATCGATCAGTGTATAGTGATATTGACTTAACCGATGGTGAAGAGCAATCACTCGGAAATACACAGAGTAAGTAGTATTAAAGAATTGAACAGTAAATTATGAAGCATTGTAGAAGAATATGCATTAATTCCACAGCACTTTCCTCTTCTCATCCAACTTTTTTTCCTCTTCAATAACTACATTTCCGATTTCTCCTGAGGATGTACAAAATGTTATTCAAAGTATTTGTTTAAGTAAGAAAGCTGGGCCGGACAGCTTACTGAGAATCTTTCTAAAAACTGCTCTTCCATGTTTAAGTGCTCCTATTAGCGTACTGTTTAACTTGTCACAGTCACTATTAAATTGCTGTACCGCTTGATGAAAGGAAACAAGCTAATTAAACCAATTTTTGTAAAGACTTCGACAAAATTGCACACTCTCGTATACTCGTATCCAATACAGACTTTTGTGATAATTTAGTTACATGGGTTGCATCGCGAACGACAGTAAACAGTAGTATTTGACGGTCACCATTCCTCCCTTTCCATTCAAACCTCTGGTGTTCCCCAACGTACCAAACTTGGTACTTATATCTTTCTGCTCTATATCAATAACTTACCGCATCAATTAACCACCAATTATCTCCTACTTGCAAATAATACTAAAATTTTTATTGATATTGACACAAAAGAAGACTGTAAATTACTTTTATACCCTAGAATCTAGATAGTGAAATCATAGGGTATACTAAGTTTGCATTCCATTTGTAATATAGAAATAATTATGGTAGAACAGAACGGAATGGATACCCACGTATAACATTAAAAGTTATTTGGATTTTTGCATGTCCGTCTATCTGTCTCTACGCCCGTATGTCTGTCCGATCGCACGATAACTCGAGAACGCGATGGCTAAGAGTGCTGAAATTTTGCATGCGGGCTTTAAAAAAAAAAGTAAAAAGTATTTATATGGGCAATTGGGTGACCTCTATCATCAAACTTCTGTGGTAGGCGATCAGAGATAACCATACTGATGAGACCTCTCTTACCAATGAACTTCAGTCTACTACAGACGAAAAAATTTCTTTTTAAAAAAACGTAAATTTAAGTTCGGAAACGAGACCAATCTGACAGCTCTATCATAGAGTTACCATACAAAAATTTAGTATTTCACTCTATACATATTTGAGCACTGCCTGAGAACCCATCGATGTAAAGAGCTGAAATTTGGTAGATGATGTTTTAATAGCAAAAAAAAGAAAAGAAAATTTAAAAAATGAACTACGTCGGAAAACGCCTTGTTGGTGCTGCCATACAAAACTTTAGTTTTTCACTACATATTTTCACACTGCCTGAAAACGGGTCGACGTGGAGAGCTCAAACTTTGTCCACGATGTTTTTATAAACATTGAAATACAAATTCAAAATGAACTAAATCGGGCAACTTTTTTTGGTGTTCCCGTACAAAACTTTAGTTTGTTTTTCACTATATATTTGGACATTGCCTCAAAACGCGTTGACGTAGAGAACTGAAATTTTGTATACAGCGTTTTCATAAAAACTGTAAATAAAATTTCTAAAATAAACTATATCGGGCAACCGCTTCTTGGTGTTGCTATACAAAACATTGGATTTCCACTTTATTTAACATTTATTTTTATTTAGGGTATAATATTATTGGTCTCACAATCAGACCAATCATAACTTTATCTCTTGTTACTTTAGAAAATTGGAGCAAAAATAATTTCTTGACGTTGAATATTTCCAAGTGTAGAGTTATAAGCTTTTCAGAAAAGCCAATACCTTATATTATGATTGCATTATGGGTAATTCATCTCTTAACCACGTCACCGAAGTGAGAGATTTAGGAGTAATTTTCGACCAAAAATTACTATTTCAGACCAAAAATTACTATTTCAGACACTTATTAACTGTATAACTGTTAAGGCTTTCGTGGTTGCTTACTGACATTTTATATTAAGTTTTTCGGATTAACTGCGTATTCAATAAATTTATTAATTTAGTGCTAAATCATATACACACACCGAACGTTTCGCTACAAGTTACATTGAGCGTGGTTACCGGGTAAATGCCTGAAGATTATTCTGACGATTTAATCTACGCACATTATACGGGTGCGTCTGTTGTTGCGGTTGTAGCATTTGTGGTTGCTATTGTGCAGAGATTTGGGAACAAACATAGCTCACCACATCACTTTTTCAAGATAGGTTATTTCGGATCAACCGTGGAAGGTGTTAAGAATGAGATTCCGAGGGAACGAGACGAGGAGTATAATAAGGCTCGCGAGACAGGACTTCTGCCTATTGTTGGTCCAGAATTTGCTCGCCAATTGCTGATTTTTTCCGCTGATTCTTGCTTACAGCACTTATATTTCCTTTTAGGCAGATTGTAAGGCTGGATATTAAACCAAACTATTTTTATAAGTTTCCTTAAAATTGTTCATACACCCTGACCTTGTGAGTACTAAAACTCCTCTTATTCGAATGCAATATATTTTAAATTTGTCCTCTCCCGCAATCTTAGCATATAAGTATTTAGTCTACTAGCAAAGAATAAGCTAATAATATTAGATAAATATTAAATATTAAATTAAAATAGTAAACATAAATAAATGAATATCCAGCACTCTTTTGGATCGTTGGGATTATATGAGCCGGGTTGTGTGAATTAAACACTTTTTGTGTTATACATCCGATATATTTCTGTCATGGGTTGTGACCATTCCCAAGGAACTACAAACATAATATAGTAACAGTAATTATAATGTTTCATAATGATTTTATAGTTATACTAAAAGCTTTTACCTTAAAATCATCGTTTTATAGGAATTTGGTTGTTGTGTCTAGGCTATCTATAGCCTTTTGTCGTTAACTTAAATTTAGAATTAAAAAATAAAATAAAAAGAGAAAACTGGACAATCATTTATAATAAATAATACGAAAAGGAGAAATTTAGCATGCAAGTAATAAATTAATAAAACTGGACTGCACTATTTCTTAGAGTTATGGGAAATAACAGTTGCTGTATTGTCTATGAATGTATATTATACTTTTATATTGAGAGTTAATGTATTGTGTGCCTACTTTGAAATTCGTGGTATTGGGCTTATTTGCATACATATAGAGCTTTTGTGTTTTTCCATTTGGTCCAAAAAAGTTCTTTATGAAAAATGGTTGGGTTATCATAGCTCAAATTATGTCTATTTTTGATAGCGTGTGCTAGGCATGCCTTATTATAGCTGCGTTCCTGCCTTCGTGCGTCATTGTGTGCAATTATATCGAGATGGAACCACGTCGTAGTTGGAGGTGATTTTAATATCAACATGCTGTGTGATATCGTTCCACTTGTCACCTGAAATATATCTTTCAAACTTTGAACTTAAAAGTCACTAACTCACTTCAAACGTACTTTAATACCTTGCACCCATCACAGCTTGATCTGTTCGTAGTATCAAATTCTGACTATTCCTTACTCACTAATCAATTAACGCCACCCAGCGACTTTGACCACGATATCTTGTTCAGGACATATGATATCCCTGTTGATTCGAATCCAACTGACTCTACTTATTTCAACCACATAGCCCTTGATAGACCTTTTAATGATGCTTAATGATATCGTGGGAGGCTATTTACAACGATTTATGTACGGATGATAAGGTGGAGCACCTAACTGCTTCTCTACAATACTTTTATGATAAATATGTCCCAATGCGAACACGTACTTTCCATTCCTGCAGTTCTCGAAATCCAAAAATGATCTCAATCATTATCGAGTCATCCGGAATGGAGTAATTGTGGTAATTCGCGCAGCCAAAGGCCGGTATTATGGCTCACAACTTAACCCCACTCAACATCTAAGGAAACTATGGAGGAATTTCCTGAATCTAGGAATATATGGCAGAGAACAGCCCAAGTACAACTTGGATCCTGATAATTTAAACAAGTTTTTCACTTCAATTCAAAGTCAAGTTGTTGCCCCAATACAACAGTTACCTGATCTTGTGCCACTAAGTCAAGTCAACACACATTACTCTTAATTTGCTTTTAGGTGCATAGATTCAAATGAGGTTATATATGCGATTAATAGCATTAAATCTTCATCCACAGGGCCAGACAATATCTCTCTATGATTCCGAAAAATAATCTTACCGTATATCGTCCACATTCTCGACCATATATTTAATGCTTGCCTCACTACTTCTCACTTTCCCTTGATGTAGAAGAAGTGAATGTGTTGCCTATCCCTAAGTCTCGTAAATACTCCAAACTGGCTGACTTTTGATCCATTAGCCTGCTCTGCTTCTTTGGTAAGGTTCTCGAAAAGTTGATGCACTTCCAAATGGCATCTTATCTAAAACAAAACGATCTCTTATCACGTTGGCAGTCAGGCTTTAGAGCGAGTCCCGAAAGCAAGTCGTTTGACTCAGCGAATCACAGTAGGCTGCTTGGTAAGCACAACAATTAATTTCATCAAAAGCTTTCCGAGGCGTCGCAGTCAATCAGTAAAAGTGAATAATATCACTTCGTCACCACTTTTCTTAAGCAGTGGGATTCCCCAGGGATCAATATTAGGTCCGCTTCTCTTTTGCTGCTACATCAATGACCTCCCAATGACATTATAGGATTCAAAAGCTCACCTTTACGCTGATGACGTGCAGACATATTTTGACCGACCAATAGGGTTTGTCGAGGACTGCGTCTCTCGACTAAGCGACGATTTGCAAAGAATATCTGACTGGGAAAATTGTAACTACCTAACGCTAAACCCGCTCAAGTTAAACTGTATAGCATTTTAAAATAGAAATTTAGATCTTAGTAAATTGTCGCCGGCCGATAATAATCAATAGTATTACTATACCATACTCAAACTCAGTCAAAAGTTTAGGCACAGAAATAAGTCAGCGGCTTAGATGCCTTCGTCAGTTAAGAACATCGGATAGAATATTATCGACTCATACGCCTATGAAACTTGCTAAATCTTTGGTATTACCTCACTTAACTTTTGGCAGCTTAATTTCTTCCAAGCTCCATTCTGGCTGCCAAAGAAAGTTGAATATCGCTTTCAGCGATACTATCAGGTTTATTCATGGGTTGCGTAGATTTGCTTATATCTCTCCCTATGTTGAGTGCTTTGTGGGATGTTCACTTGAAGGATACTTTTCACGAAGATGCTTACTATTCCTGTATTCTCTAATCCATGTAAAGGAGTCCAGTTACTTACTTGACCGAATACAATTTTTAGGAACCGCCCGGCATCGAAACATTCTTTTGCCAAGCTGCAGAGCCGTATCAGTTGAGCGCTCTTACTTTCTGCTGATGTTCCGCTGCTGGAATTCTTCAGCGCCCAATATTCAGTTCGCCGAATCTCAGCACGCATTTAAAAGTTTGCTGGCATCAGCTCACATAACGTAACTTCGCAAACTAATAGTTTAATCATTTCATTGGCAGAATATGCTTTAGATCTAGATATATTCAATATCTATGTAGACTTTATAGGTGTATAGTTAGTTAATTAAATTTAAATGTACGTTTATCTATCTCTTTTTATCAAATAGAATTTCCCTACCGATTTAGCACGTACAATTATAAGATTTGTAATCTTCTGTACTAATTAACCAGTAAAACTTAAATAAATAATTAATTAGGTTTCAGTGCCACTAAGATTTTTACCCGCTCCAAATACATATCAAGTGAACATTAAAAATATGTATATTTGAAAAAGTAAAAATATATTTAGTAGGTACGAAAGATTAATAGTCGGATCTAAGATTACAGAAGATTTGTTTCAATTACTAATTATATATATTTTTTTCGAAACACATTTCATATAAACAAAATTTCAACTCATCCAGAGTAGATCGCAAAATTTGCATTGCAAAAATAAATTGTATAACAGCATTATTCTAAGGAGGGTCATATGATTGCTATCGAATTCTTGTATACTCAAAATAAGTAAATTGTACACTTACTTTTTAGGTGTGTACAAACTGAAAAAGTGTTATATATGTATATACATAATTCTATGATTATTTTTGCTGATTATGTGAAAGAAATTTTTATCGGACATGTAAGTGTGATTAGTTTTGTGAAGAACGTGATCAAATGAACATGTACTGAAAAAGAATAAGTGATGTGCTATATTCTATAAATAGTAAATAAAAACAAGTAAAAAAACTAGAATTGGTGAATGGAGGTATAAAATTTCGTATGGGCATCTGTGCAATTTTGATTTTTGAAATGGTTTTTCGCATATATTTCTAGAACGGTTCGTCGGACAGAAATAATGTTTATAACCCATTTAGTCCATTTTTGAATTTGTTTTTCTCTATTACTATAAAAACACCATGTACCAAATTTCAGCTCTCTATGTTGTCGCGTTCTCAGGCTTTGTCCAAATATATAGTAATAAATAAAAAGATTTCTCTTTTGGATTTTTTTTGTTTTTTTTTTGTTTTTTTTTTTTTTTTTTTTTTTGAACAAATATAGTGAAAACGAAATTTTTTTTGGCAACCCCACGAAGAAGTTGCCCGATTTGCCTCATTTTCAAACTTAATTTTACTTTTTTTTTTAAGTCCGTATAGAAAATTTCAGCTTTCTAAGAAAATGCGTTCTCGAATTATGTGCGCACAGACGCTCGGACAGCTGGACAGACGAACCATGCAAAAATCAAAATAACTTTTAATATTATGTGTGGGTGTCCAATCTACCATCATTATTTCGAGGTGTTACAAACGGAATGACACACTTAGTATACCTTTCAGATTTCATCTAGTGTATAAAAACCGGTCAAGTGCGAGTCGGACTCGCGCACGAAAGCTTCCCTACCATCATACAAAATTTAACACTATTACTTTTTATTTATTTTTTTAACTGGGAGTAGGCGTCATTTGACAAAATAAGGCCGTCATTTGAAAAGTAATGCCTACTTATGATAATTATAATGAATGAGAATAAAACGAGGAAAAAACGCCGAAAAAATCACATTTCTTGTATGGGGGCCTCCTTTAATTTTGTTTTATTTTTATTAGTTGTTGTTACAGCGGCAATAGGAATAAGCACTCTGTGAAAATTTCAACTATCTACCTATTACGGTTCATGAGATAATCTATTACTTATTTCGGATTGAAATAAATATCAAATATATGTTTCCTGAAATAGGACTTAGTTAGATGAGTTAGATGAGTAAATGGAATTCAGTGGCTCAGCAGTTCATTCCCTGTTTGTCTGTGCATTACAAGCACCCGAAATCTAGGGATCTTCTAACAAGTTTACATTCGAAAACGATAGAAGAAAACTCTCGGGATAGTATTATTATTTCACTCTTGTACAATATACTGGTCAGACGGCCTCAAATAAAAACGAAATCCTCTGCAAAATATAAACCAACCGTCGCTGACATGAAAAGCATTTTATCCAAAGTTAGAATTCTAGCGGAATGCTAATTAATATACTTATAATAATTTCTATTTTGTATTTCAGACTAAAAACGACTTCAATTCTGCTATGGTATGATTAAGGAAGATATATGGAAACATTTTGTTAATGAATTTATGTGCAGATATTTTGTATTAGTATTAAATTGATTAAATAAAAAAATTATTAACATGTAACAATGTAACAAAAATATTTACGAGTACATTACGTATATAGGAAACACAATTTGCGATGTAACATGAACAACATATATCAAAGCATTTCTTGTACACTTCTTCTTGCGCTCACTACAACTAATAAGTTTGAAATATGTACATATTTAATTTAAATTTTACATTTTAGATATAATATTTCTAAAGTAAATTTCACATATTAATAAAATGTTTCTACATATTTGATGTATCTTACTTTTTTCAAAGTATTATAAACAATTGTAGAGTTATCGATATGAAAACATTCATATTCATATTCATTCAAACATTTAAATGTAGCAGTAACACTAAATATGGTATTATTAACATCTTCTGAATCACATTTTTTAGTGCTTTTCTTGTTAAATAAAATAATGGTTAGGTGAAATTTCACCATAAAAATAGTAGTATGAAGCAGTGTCGTTAGTAACTGCAAGTCAGTAAGTCAGTATTTTACAGATTAATTCATATTCTTAATATTGTAGTTTTCTTCTTTCTTTTAATAACATATGAATTAAAAGATATTTTTTTTCCAATTAACCTGTAGCTTTTAATTGAAAATTGAGTATGTGATCGGTACGAGTGCATAAACGTGCAGAACAACGCCGCACGACTCTTCGTCAAGAATTGAGACGAGGTTAGTATAGTACATCGCAAGTTGTAGTGTTCACAACAACAAGGTGTTCAGTTTCCTGGTAAATCGCGAAGAGAGAGAATACTTGAAGTCATCAGATTTTGAAGAAAAAATCTTGTGTTTGACAAATAACTATGTAAGGCTTAGTTAATTAAGTGTACTTTTCGCAAAAAATAAGAAACAATTTTGGGAATTTCATCATTTACAATATATAAATTTTTACATACTGATCCTGTTAAATGTATGTATATGAGAATGAATAAAGAAACCTTCGATTAAATAAAAGAAAGAACCTGTAAGAATATACCGGTTGTCAAAGTAGATAGCGACGCTCGATCGGCTCCATCTCCCTCCGTTGTACACATACTTTAAGGTTAATTTTCTCTATAGCTTAAACTTAAACTTTAATTTTAGCTATAACTTTAACTTTAAATTGTTTTTGTACAAAAGATTTTAAGTTCTTATAATAGTACAAAAAAAGTACATTAAAAATAATAATATTAAGAAAAGAAAAAATATATACAAGGTGTTCCGGAAGTCGACGTCAAGCCGGAATCGAATGATAGGCAAAATCATAATATAGTTACCAGAAAAATATAAAAACAAGACTTCGCCCAATTTTAACTGACTGTACTGAAAAAAAAATTTACTTCGCCAGTTTGGCAAGTAACATTTAAAGTTGACGCATTTAATAAGGATTCTAAAATGGTATAACACTTGCTACATTATTTCTTAGATTACGGGAAAAAAAATTTTTTCAAGAAACCAGTTTCGAAAAATTTCTTTTTACCTACTAAAAATGATTCTAGTGTACCCAAAGCTTACCTTAAGACCGTAACTTTAAGATTCTAGTGAGACAGATAGTGACGCTAATGAGTCAAATACAGAGAAAATAATTATATGAAATGCGAGCGAGACAGATAGTGAAGCCAGTTTTTGAGTATTGGCAGACGAAATACGGATCAGTACGTTACGCTCCTTCGTTTACTACACATCTTTCCGTATTCGTTCGTATTATTTCGTACTTACGACTTTTTGCTTGTAATTTGGATTTGGCATTGATTTTATACATAAAATGTATAAAATCACTGGATTTGGACAGTTTCGTTTCCTTTACGATGACCTTTGCTTTATCGTGGACTATCATGTGATTGTGTAGTGCCACCATCTCTGTGTACACCCCACAGGAATATGACAATATGCACTTTATTTATGGGGAATTCAGAGGCAATGCTAGTGCTGCGGCTAGGCCGTATCGCGAGAGATACCCAAAAGCTGATCGTTATCCAAATAATCGAGTTATTACAAATGTTTACCGTCTACAATCTACAAAGGACCAACTTCCAAACCAAATAACACTACACGTTATTTTGATTCTTGAATGTCCGTCTATCTGTCTGTCTGCATGAGCGCACGATAACTCGAGAGCGCGTATATTTGGAGAGATAAAAATTTGTACACAACAAAACAAAAGTAATATTAAGTTCGAAAATGAGACAAATCGGGCAACTCGAAAAAATCATCAGGCATAAAATCCGGACTCCTCGGTGACCAGTTGATGTCCTTTTTGCAACTTATTACTATTTCAGGAAATAAATCGTGAAGAGCAGCTAAGGCTAACGAGTCATGTGTGACGTAAAAGTCGCTCAATATTACTAGAAAGATTTGCTGCGGTTGTAGCCAATCCAGTTTTGCATTTCTGGAACCAAAAAAATCCTGATCTTATGGCAATATCGATCGGAATTAACGGTCTGGGAGCTACCCCAATGATCCGCAAAAAAGTAAAGGCCTATAATTCCTTGACTTGATATGGCAGGGGAAAACGACAATCTTAGGCGAGTGTAGTGGTTTCTGATGCAGTTCCAGTGGATTATCGAAAGCCAAGTTTATTTACGTGGCCGTTAATGTGAAAATTGGATTCATTCGAGAACCACATGTTATTGAAGCTTCTAGAACGATTTTTCATAGCCCTCCTGCAGAGCTTGACTCGTGTAGCAGGATCACCGGACTTCATCTTCCGTACAACAACAATTTTGTAGGGGTAAAAATGTAAATTTAAAGCAGTTGCGCGCAATCGTAATAACTGTTGTGGCGAACTCGCTCGACATTCATGCTAGTTCTTGATGTTCTTTTTCGGCCAGTTTATTTATCGGGCAATATTTTTTCCAGTCTTTTCAAACTTGTGTACACAATGCTTGATTAAATTCGCACTTGTGAGGAACATTACTTCATAATCGTTAAATGAAAGTGTGTCCGGTAAAGATGTCAAACATCAGTGTAAGAATCATTGTTTTTATAAAATTCTCGCGCTTAAAACTCTCGCGCACAAAATGCGCGGTGCGGTCCCGTGAAACGATTCATCGCTACAATGTAAACTAAACAAGCGGATCCAAGCATTTGACACCAGTCACCTCTCCCGATATCTGTGCTTGGGCGTAATGGTAAAAACAAAACCGAAAAATAATCTCAATCACCCTTTATATATACATATAACTCTCACATATTCATTGTAACAGTTATAATCCCATAATAAGGTTTAAAATGTCTCATATGAAAACCTTAGTTCTTATTACAGAAGAGTGTAGCTCGATTTTTTCATACGTGTAGATTTTTACTCTCATAAAAAGAATAACACTCTCATATGGCCAAACTCTTTAACCGAAGTTACACTTGAGAAAACTTAGTCCAAAGCGGGCACATTTTCTTTTAATATGAAGGTTTCATACTAAAACACACGAATTCCACAAATTTAGCTAATTTACGCAATTTAGAATTTATAAATTATAAAAAAATATGTCTTTTAGCAAATGAGTACTTTTATATGAATTTTAACTAAATTATGAAGCAGTAGGAACTGAAGTTGTTATTTTCTTCCATATTATAAAATAATTTAAGAAAAGATAAATTTTAATTTATTATACGTAGGTAAACGCACCTATTACCGGCCATCACTAGTTCCCGGCCACGCTAGCAAAAGTACCAAAATAAATCCATCAACTTACACATTAAGATCTTTTGAAATGTCTCCTTAAAATAACTGGTTTATTGTCTAAGTACTACAAAAGGTTTGACAATATATTGCGCACTCCTGAGGGTGTAGATTAAATTTTATTTCAAGTCTACCCTTATCGTCTTAATTGTGCATAAGTGACGCGCGACTTTTATTGCATATAAGTAGCGTTTTATTTGAAAAATAAGTTATTTAGGTGTATATTTCTATATCAAATACGTGTAAAGTTTATAAATTGGTCGGAAAGTAACGAAAAATTACGTAGTAATAGCAAAATTATCCTGGCTGGTTTTTGAAACAGTTTTCTGCTAAATTTTTAATAACCAGCTACAAATGGCCGGAGTTTAGATTTCATGTATTATAACCGGCCAATAATTTAAAGAAGGAAAATAACTTATCAGTACAATTATAATGAATATTTTTTTAGAAAATCAGAAGGTTATTTTATTAATAAACGAAATTACTTGATATATAAAATTAACATTATAATAAAATATCTTGGAAACACGTTCTTTGAGAGACACTTTCTTTCAAAGAAATCAACTTGACAGGATAACGAAAAGTTTTTTTTTTAATTAAATACATTACAGTCATTTAAATTATAAAGTAAAATATAAAATAAATGCTTTATGGAGTTGTGTCGTCATTTTACAAATGAATTAAAGTTGTGGCCTGTAGCTAACGCAAATTTTGCTTGAAAGTATTTATTTACGGCCACAGTACAAATTTCGTAGTTGGAATGCAGTTGTTAGATGATTTGTTTTTCTTTTAACAAGATGTCTTCAAAATCGAGATCATACACGGAAGATAGTCTAAAATCAGCTTTAGATAGCATTCGGATAGAGGGAAGGCCAATAAGGGAAGGTAGCAGAAAATTCGGGCTGCCAAGAGCTACACTACAGAACAAGCTAAGTGGAAAACCTTCAGAAGAGATTTCGACTCCTGGTCCATCTACTATCCTTACTAATTTAGAAGAAGAAAAAATAGTGAAATGGTGTATCAATTTGACCAAATGTGGGTTTACCATTAAGAGAGAAGGTCTACTGGACACAGTACAGAAGATAATAAAGGATGATGGCCGGAAATCTTAAGAATGGACGACCAGGCAGAACATGGTTAGATTCATTTGTAAAAAGATATCCTGAAAATGTGCAGCGTATACGGGAAAGCATCACCAAGGGGAGGGCTGTGATTACAGATGTATCAGTTAGTTCATGGTTCGAATAATTGAAACATTATTTGAAATCAATCGAAACTGAGAGCATACTAAATGATCCCAGAAGAATTTTAAATGGTGATGAAACTGAGTTCAGCTTATGTCCCAAAACTGGACGGGTGTTTGGCTTTAAAAGGATACCGCAACGTATACGACATCAAGCCAGGAAATGAAAAGATACTATTACCGTGTTATTTACCTTCAACGTAAATGGAGAGGTCATTACATCTTGCGTAGTTTTCCCCACCCAAAGATGTGATTAATAGCGTTCCGTCCAATTGGTACCTAGGATTGTGCGATTCTGGATATATGAAAGGAAACATATTTTTCGACTACGTTGCTAATGGGCTAGATAAATGGCTGAAAGATAATAATGGTCAAAAGCCAATTATATTCTTTATTTAACACTGGAGTTAAGCCAATATTGTCATGATAATGAAATTATCTTATATGCCTTACCACCCAACGCAACACACATTATGCAGCTGTATGCATTATGCAGCTGTATGCAATATGCCGATGTAAGCGTGTTCAGACCGTTAAAGCCAGAGTGGAGAAAAACTGTGTCAACTTGGCAAAGGTCTACAGGAAGTGTTGAAATGTAACCAAACTAACATTCTGTTCTCTACCAGAAACAACTGTGTTAAGAATGGAAACACTTCCAGAAACTATTCATAATGGCTTTAGAAAATGCGGATTATATCCAGTTAACCCAGATGCCATTGATTACACAAAGTGTGTACGACATTTCATTGCCGAAGAAATAAGAGAGAAAGACTTCCGCACCGGAGTGTATGACTTCGAAATGCCAAATATTCTGGACAGCAGTTTTCAGATGCGTGAAACTTTCCAGAGCTTTACTGGTCCAAACATGTGAGGCGAATTTGTCTGCAGGTCCTATATCGGAATCTGTATCATCGATTTTAACATCTTCACCAAAAAACATGCAAGTCCTAAGGCGTCAACATCGAAAATTAGTGCATACCTTGGGTCACCAACACTGTCAACTAGTCGGCTTCCGTCGCGTTCTAGTACTCCTTGTCTTCAAAACAGGCTGTATTCAAGAAAATGTTCCCCGAGTGTGAATAAGCATTTGTCCATTCCTTCCAGCAAACATATTTTTTCCAAACAAAAGAGAAAGAAAAGTCAGAAAATGCCAAGTCCAATATCTTCCATAGATTGGAGAAAAATTATTGTTACGAAGGAAAATGAAAAGAAAGAAAAGCTTGAAGCTACTAAGAAGAGAAGAAAAGAGAGGTTGATGAAAAGGGAAAAGCAAGAATTAAAAAAATTAAAGAAACGGCCACAGACAATTCAAAAACGCGCAAAGTGTCACGATGAACTGATAAGTGACGTAGAAAATGATGAGTTGAAGAACATTGGCTCCGCCAAATGTCCTAAAATGTACGGAGTTCAACAACCTTGAAGTAGCCTTCAATTCTATCGTCAAGACTAAATAAATGTACCTGCTTGCCTTATTTTTGTTAAAAAAGAACATAGCAATAAGGATATTTACATATATTTTTCCTTCTGGCCAGTAATAGACGCGCTCTTGGCCGGAAATAGAATTTTCGTGGCGGGAACTTAACGAAAGTTTTGTATATTATTTGATTAGAATAATGTTTTAGAAAGTAAATATACAAAGAAAATCACAGACATAGATAAAAGAGAAGAATACTTATTCATTTAAAATATAAACATGTTTCACCAAAGCAAACTCCACCATTATATAAAGGATCGATTAAAAAAAAAGTGTTAGTTGGCCGGTAATAGGTACATTTACCCTAAGACGCCTCGCTTTTTTTCTAAGTAAAATGTGTATTATTACCAATAAAATTTCAATCCCCATAAAATCTTAGCTTATATAGTCGAAAAACCTATTTTTTTAAGTCTTTAATACATATGTATGTATGTGTATTAAATTCTTGTCTACTTTTATCTATGTCATCGAAAATGTAACATAACGAGTTGCTAATAAATTAATTCTTATGAAATTTTCATTACACTACAAAAATAAGATTGACGAGGTATTCTCTTAACATACTTAACATATACTATATACTCTCATAAACCTTCAAATCGTTTTCTTATGAAACGTACGCAAGTCTTACAAAAAGAGCTAACGTATTTTTATAATACAAAAATAACTCACATAAGTATAGTCTTGCCACTTTGGCTACAATCGTAGCAACTGGATACTTTTGGCAACGTTTGGCAACAGCTATTAGCCGTAATGTTTTGGCTACGCTAGAGAACTTTTCAATACGTAGCCAAAATATTTTCAATCATTTTTATTTATTTTAAGTCTCAGCACTGTAGCAGGGTAAGTGTAGTGTCATTATTTATGGTGGCTGAACTCGCCCTTTATAATGAGAAATCGATAGCAATTTAAAAGTTCCTTACATTTCAGGGCTTATTTAATATGATCAAGAAAGTGCTATAGTTAAATTTAGGACAATATCGACTTTGCCTTATTCAATGATTTGCCCTTTTACATTTATTCCCCCTGCCCCCTAGAGGCTTGTGTTGAAAGATTTTTTTGTCATAAAAAAAATTAAAAAAGAACCGATTAAGGGCCGATTTCACAGTTCGAGTTTAAACTCAGGATTAGTTCAACTCCGTTCATAGTTTAAACTGAGTTTAAAACAAACTGAGTTTCACAGTGTTCCACCTTTTTCAATATGGCAGCACTGTGGAATTGTGAACTAACAAGCTATTGTGATTCATTTACTTAAAAATATGGGCTTATATTTATTTCATGTTTGAAACGCACGACGAACTTTTCATCAATAGAAACAACATTATTAATGAAATTTGTTGAAATGCATAAAAATATAATCGCGTGTAAAAGGACTGACAGAGTGCGCGCAGACGAGAAACTTAATAAATGGAAGTAAATAGAAAAACAATTCAATCGTGAAAGTGGTGAAGTGTATAGAAATAAATAAAAATCAATTAGCTAAATAATATTTATGTAAAGCTGTTTAATTATTTGAACCTCAATATTTTTAACACATCCACAAAGTTGATTTTATATTCAATTATATAATGCAATTTTTACAATTATTTTCATAAAATTATACCAGGTGCTTAAAATAATCGTCTATAAGCACATGTCTCGCGATATTATTGGAATTGGCGCCAAGTACAAGGTTAACTGCATCTAATTCTTCTGATAGAATTGGTAATTCTATGATTTGTTTGATTTCTCATTGCCTTTGTCGTCTGGATCTTCTAGTTAACATGATTGAAATTTCTTCATAGCTTATATCTTCCTGGTCTGAATTCATTACACCAATTGTATAATTACACAAATTGTTGTCTAAATGTGGTTTAAGCTAAGTTTAAACGAGGTTTAACTTACCAGTGTGAAACTGTGTTGAAGATATAGACTGAGCTTAAACGCTCAGTTTTGATGCATTAAGCTAAGTTTAAACGAGGTTTAATTTACCACTGTGAATCTGTGTTGAAGAGATAAACTGAGTTAAAACGATCAGTTTTGATGGCTTCCGCTAAGTTTAAACGAGGTTTAACTTACCACTGTGAAATTATGTTGAAGATATAAGCTGAGCTTAAACCACTTCTTAAGCTTAAACTTGAACTGTGAAACCGGCCCTAAGTTATGATGTGATTAATAATTATATCTAAAACTATCTTTACAAATTTCAACCCCACTAAAATATTCGTAAACAATTTTTATACATATAAATTATGAAAATAATTGTTTTTAGAAAATTTTCAATTAATTACCCCATAGGGATATATTTATGAAATATTTAAGGTTTTTTATAATTTAATCACGTGTGGCTACTCAAAGCACTTTCGGGCTACGCTAAAAAGTTTTCGAGTGGCAACACTGCATAAGTGCGTCATTTAATTCTGACAACGCACTCATAAAGTAGTACCATAGACAATAAAAATAACATACAAAAGGCTGAACTACAATAGACGTATAATAAGTACATTTACTTACGTAAAGCGAACACGCCCTGTTAACGCCGCTACTGTCAATTATTTGCCAGAGAGTAGTAGCCATAAAAGGAAAGTTAGTTAGCCATGAGTTCGCTGTCGAACAATTATATTATTATAAAATAAACGCTTGTAATTGAAAGTCAAAATAAATTGTTTCTTGTTTTAAGTTGGATTGCGTTCATATTCAACTTTTTATGTTCTTAGCAACATTTATGGTCCTTCGAAACCGTTCGGACTTACATTAATGTTCTAGAGGACCCCTTGTCAAGATATCTTGAGGCACAGGCAGCAGTAGACGATTCATGTGGAACAGATGAAAACACTAAAGCACTACACGAAACTGAAAGAATTCAAGCAGAGACATGTTATATAAATTCTCTTTGCAACTTTAATCGTTTGCTGTTATCCATAGGCAAAAATATAGAAACAAAAGACAAAACTACCGAACTAAGTTCTGTACGAGCAGATTCCAGTGTCAAACTGGAGAGAATTTCCATACCAAAGTTCAATGGAAATCCAACGGAATGGATATCATTTCATAATCTTTTTTCTCCTCTTGTTGAAAAAATCATGCTTTCTGGTAGCCAAAAGATGCACTATCTTAAGGGAAGTCTTCAAGGAGAAGCCCTTCAACTCATCAAGTTCAGGATGTGCAACTTCGATAAAGGCTTTAATTGACAACACACAAGAGCATGCAAGAGCTTTGAAGGCTTTAGGTCGTCCTACAAATCAATTGGATGATTGGCTCGTTCATCTAGTAGTGCATAAGCTAGATTCAGAAAGACACAAGCAATGGGAGCTCGCATTAAATCAATCCGAAGTTCCGAAATTTGACACACTCATAGAATTTCAGGAAACTCGGTGTCGATCATTAGCAGCAGTGGAAACTCATACTCAAGAATTACATCGCAAGGTTTCAGTCATTAAATCTGCAACTCTCAACTCAAAACTGAGATCAAAAACATCTGCCTTTCATACTGCAGTGTCTCCTGAGCGATCATTTCATAAAATCCAAGGGAAGCATCATCAGTCATCAAGTCAACTGCGGAAACTATCTTTGCAATGGCAATCATTTGATTTACGCTTGCCAAAGGTTTATATCACTCAGCAAAAGTCAACGCAGAGCAAAAATAAGGAAAAGGAACTTATGTTTTAACTGCCTACAACCAACCCACATGACAGAGACATGCGCAAATATACACAATTGCCGTGTTTGTCAACAGCGACACAACACTCTGGTTGATCAAGATAAAGAAAGTCTTTCTTCATCTACTTCAAGCTGAGAGACAACAGCATTCGTAACGAACGTGCCAGAGTTTTATCCAAAGGTACTTCTATGCCCTGTCAAGATACGATTGTTGGACAACTGTGGAAATCATCAATCTGCCAGAGCGCTTCTAGACACGGGCTCGCAATCAACCTTCATAAGTGAGCAATGCGTGCAACGTCTTGGCATTCCACGGAGTCATGTATCAATTCACGTTCATGGGCTGTCAGCATTAGATGCCGGCATAACAAAGGGGATAGTGTCGATTCAGCTATCATCGTCAAATGGCACATACGAAATTTCTATGAACGCACTAATATTGCCGAAGATAACAAATAATCTTCCTAATTTTTGCCTTAACAAAACTAGTTGGGTGCACATGAACTACAACTGGCTGACCCCGAGCACGACAACACTGCTCCAATAGATCTCCTCATCGGTGCTGACTATATAGGAAAGCTACTACTTCGAGGTCTCATCAAAGATCCGCCAGGCACGCCCATAGCCCAAAACATACAACTTGGATGGGTGTTGTCAGGAAAGCTACACAATTTCAGCTCAGTTGATCAACATTATGTTGTGAATCTACACGCTGATGCTTCACTAGAAAACGCTATAACGAAGTTTTGGCATCAAGAAGAAGTTCCACTAAAATCGACTATGACAGAAGAAGAAGCATTTTGTGAGTCTCATTACGCTCGAACCTACGAGCGACAAGCGGATGGTCGTTATATAGTTCGAATGCCTCTCGAAGAGGAATTTGACCTAGGAAATTCAAGAAAAGCAGCTGTTCAAGCGCTAATAAGAATGGAGAAGGGTTTTCTCAAGCGCGCCGAACTGCACTCGAAATATGTCAATTTCATGCGAGAATATGAGGATCTGGGGCATATGTTCCAAGACTACACACCTACTCTTCCTGGATACTCATTCTATTTACCACACCATGGTGTCATAAAGGCAGACAGTACAACAACACCGCTAGGAGTTGTCTTTAATGCATCCATGAAGACAACGTCAGGTAATTCCTTAAATGATATCCAACTAAATGGTTTTATAGCAACCGCTTCAGACTATCTTGCTCCGTTTTCGATCCCACAAATTTGTTATGACTGCATATGTGACAAAATTGTTTCGCCAAGTATTGATTTCCAAAGAGCAAATCAATCTTCAGAGAATTGTATGGCGTAACACTCCAGAAGAGGAAATACATGACTACTGTTTACTCACAGGCACGTATGGTACAAACTCCGGAACTTACCTAGCTGTGAAGACGCTTCAGCAATTAGCGATTGACGAAGGCCAAGAATTCAAACTCGCAGCAAATGTAGTTCTCAAAGACTTCTACGTGGATGACCTGTTGACAGGTACTCATGATGCAGATCAACTCATCGAAGCATACTCACAACTAACAGCAGAAGATTCCAACTACGCAAGTGGTCCTCAAATCATAAACCACTTTTAGACATCATACCACACAATCATCGTTCAATTGCCAACATCATGCGAATGGACGAGGGCGAGTCGATCAAGACGTTAGGGACATATTGGCATCCAGCATCCAACCTCTTTTCATTCTCTGTAGATTTGGATAATACAGGACCAGTTACTACGCGACGTCTTCTTTCAAAAGCAACGAAGATATTTGACTCACTTGGTCTATTATCTCCAGTAACAATCTCTTTCAGAGACTTTGGCGTCCTAAAGTCGACTGGGAAGAACCTTTGTCAATCGATGTTCAGAAAGATTGGGACTCTTGTTATTCAAGTCTTCCAGTTCTTAATATTCTTCGGATTGAGCGATGTTTAGGAATAGGTCAACCAGCAACTTAAACTGAGCTACATGGCTTCGCAGATGCATCTCAACAAGCATACGCTGCAGTAATATATTGTCGCATATCCTATCCAGACGGGTCAATCAAAGTTCATTTAGTTACTGCTAAAACCCGAGTTGCTCCTCTACAAACAGTTACATTACCCAGGTTAGAGCTGTGTGCAGCCTCTTTACTGGTCCAACTCATGCAGCAAGTAATCGAAGCTATTGATTCTACTTATAATTTCTATGGATGGGCAGACTCTACTGTTACGCTCGCATGGATTCAACAAGCCCCAATTAAGTGGACTACATATGTTTGCAATCAAGTAGCAAACATTCAGCGAATTATGCCTTCACTGTTGGCACCATGTGCGCTCTGAGCACAATCCTGCAGATTGTGCGTCCAGAGGTGTAGGCCCGAAGGATATTATCAATCACCCCTTATGGTAGACAGGATGGCTTCAACAAGACAAGTCTACATGGCCAAAATCAGTAGAAGGCACTGTGGAGACCACATTGTATCAACGGCAAAAATCAACCACAAATTGTGCGATAAGACCACAGCTCTGGGAAATTATCGATAAATATTCCGCACAACAAAAGCTTCTACGCATAACTGCATATTTGCTTCGACCTTTGGCAATACTACAAACGAAGCACGCACATCGTGCCAGGCCGAGATTACCGCAATGGGTTTTGGTGCGGAAATTACACAACGCAATCACAGCTTGGATTAAGCTATCTCAATCCATTAGCTCTTCAGAAGATGTGAAAGATTGTTCCCTTGGCACGCAACTCAGCACACGCAGCCGACCGCTAAAGCTTCGTCCCTTTATAGATGAAAAGGGGCTTCTCAGGGTGGGCGGTCGACTTCAAAATGCTGAAGCATCAACGGATACCAAACACCCTATCATATTGGATAAAGAATGTAAATTAAGTAAGCTACTAGCTCAAGACATTCATCACCGCACTGCTCATGGGGGTCCGCATATGATGATGGTTTGCTTGCAAACTAAATACTAGATAGTTGGAGCACGAGCACTAATACGAGGTACTTATTATAAATGCCTTACTTGTAGACGCAATAGCAAATCTACACCACAACAGCTCATGGGGAGTTTACCTAAAGCGCGAGTCGAAGCATGCAGACATTTCTTGCGTACATGTGTTGATTTCGCTGGGCTTGTACAACTGCGCCTTTCAAAAGGCAGAGGAGTGAAGACAAATAATGGCTACATTGCAGTTTTCATATGCATGGCAACAGGCATACGCTGCAGCATTATATTGTCGCACATCCTATCCAGACGGATCAATCAAAGTTCATTTAGTTACTTGGTGCATGAGTTGGGCCCGTAAAGAGGCTGCACACAGCTCTAACCTGGTAGCCATGAAAGAAAAGTTAGTTAGCCATGAGTTCGCTGTCGAACAATTATATTATTATAAAATAAACGCTTGTAATTGAAAGTCTAAATAAATTGTTTCTTCTTTTAAGTTGGATTGCTTTCATATTCAACTTTTTATGTTTTTAGCAACACGCCCTTTAATTTAACAGGCGTACACAAATTAACTTTACCTCCAGTAAATTTCTAAGAAAAAATTACTGCCTTACCTACAACAGGTCGAGACATTGTTGATGATTTTATATGGAGCGAGGCACAGGCACTGCTCTCTGCCTCGGCCAATGCATAGAAATTCGAAGGAAGAAATTTCCGAAAAATTTCTAAGAAAAAATTGTGAAAAAATTTTGGAGGCATTGCTGGCTTACCCTTTGCGCACATCATCAAGTCCCAAGTCGAGGCATCGTTAATTTTATAATCTAGAAAAGCGTTGCATATTTTTGTTCGACGTTTCCAGTCTTTGTATGTTATTCACTGGCACATATAATATGGACTGATTAACTTTCTATTTCATGTGGGCTCAGTTGCTAATGTAAAAAAAGTTCTTACGCCTGTGCCAACATTGAAAAAAATCATTGGCGGTAAGTTGAAAAAATGAGCGTGCAGCTGGAAAAGCGATTATATTAAAACCTTTCGAATCTCGACAGACCCACTTATTTATTTGATGTTTACAATTCTCTTGTTATGGGTCGTAGCATATTGCATGCAGTAGTATGCTACACTGAGGCTAGCTGCGTCATGTAAGCGCGGACTGCTGTTTGTATGGACGGAGCGGCTGTACGCATCGAACGCCACCTAATTGACAGGGCAGCGCTTCCAGATAGAAAAAGAGTTTGATGAGAGGGGAAAAAAGAAGAAGAAGAGCGAAAGGTTGTGGATTTTGGACGAGTTTTTTTTTTTTTTTTGAATAGACGCATGGGGTACAAAAGAAAGTTAAGAGAGTTAGGCAGAAAAATAGTGTGGGCAACTGAAAAAAGGGAAAAATAATAACAGTTTTGAATATAAAAAGGTAAAGTTGTGGCAAAGGCGGAGCTCAAAAAGAAGCCACCAAGTAGTTCGGAAAAGTTTACGGGGGACTCCAGACAATCTCAGAGATCCTGAAAAATCTCCACCATCCTCCGGATTACGGTGCATTCCAGTCACTAAAGTCTAAAAAGTTTGTTGTGTTCATCTTCAAGATTACAGTAACCAGTCACCAATTAAAAGGAAAATTGTCGACATCCAGTCACAAGGTTCCTGGAAAAATTAAGAAAAGCGGCATGCAGCCACAAATTCTAAAATTTTGGCAAAAAGGGTTCATCTTTAAGCTTACAGTGACGTACAGTCACCGGCGCAACCTGCAAATTTTATAAAATATTAATCTTCAATCAGTAAAACAACATCCAGTCACAAATTTTAATATATCTAGCGACATCCAGTCACAACTCTAAAATTTTGTTCATCTGTAAGATTACAGTGACACCCCGTAACCAATTCTAAAATGTTTTGCGACATCCAGTCACCAATTCTAATATATTTTGAGACATCCAGTCCCCAGATTCTGGAAAATTAAGGAAAGCGACATTCAGTCACGAATTCTGAAACTTTGCCCGAAAGGTTCATCATTACGGTTACAGTGGCATCCAGTCAATCCTGGTCAGCATCGATTTATATTCAGTCCAATGTTACTAAGGGTACCACGATGATTATGTGCCAGCGAAATCTTGTTACTTAGTCACAAGCAATCAGTGTAGGATTCAGTTGATTTTAGTCTACGATTTTAGTGGCCTAGGGTTTGAGATTGTAACGTTATTCTTAAATCTAGGACAAAGCGGATCACCACGGAGGTCTCTGCGAGGACCATTATCAAAAATTCCATGTAAGTTGACGCCTAAATCTTATTCATTTTATGTGATAATATTTGAATTATTCTTAAAAAGGTCACATATTTCATATAGATTTCGATAGAATACAATTATATTTGATCTATGAGTAAATAACAACAGAGAAGTTATATTTTTTGATAACTTACCATTATATTTCAAGTACGACTATATTCGAGTATCATGATTAGGTAGCGACAGATACATCACATTTTATTGATGCAACACCACTACCTCTGATTTGAATAATGTGATTACCTGGCGATAGACAGTTCTTAAATTTTGGTGAAAGACCATCGTAGGTGACTACGATGCACGAGATAAGTGATTAAGTAACGAATTTTAGATACGTATCTTATGTATGTCACGTAAATGCAAAGTCCACCATATAGTAATAATTGCTAAAATAAGAATTTTAAGTGCATACCTTATGTATGTGCCACACATAGAACCAAATAGGCAATAACCTTAGACAACTTGGTATGGTCCATACGGTTGAATGTTCTAATTGGATTGAGACGTATGTCTATTTATATATCTATTTGTGCAACCTCTTATGAATAAAATATTCTTATAACGTAATGACGAGCTGAACTGTCTTCTAATTTTCTCCTTTTCATTCTCCCGGAGCCCTCTTAGTATGGGGATTGACTAGGTCCGCTAACTCATTTTTCAGATCAACAGGGATACTGAAAACAAATTGCTGTCCTCAGTGTCATATGGGCGGTTGGGGCAATGGCAGTGAAGGCAGAACATCTGTGCCTTCAAATAAGTAATAATAATACGTGGTGTAAAGGTCCCTTCAGTTCTGGATGTGTGCGACGGCCTTTGATTTGACAGGCATGAATTTTTTTCTATATGGCTGGTGGCACAGCGGCAGGATTTCGTGGAACCTCCCCGCACTCTCCGCCAATAGCCGAGGCTAGCTAGCGTACCGCCCTGCTGTCAACGCTGTCCACCGAGTGATCTGTCAGCTCATGCTGACAGTCTGGACTTTACGTCCGAGGTCAATCACTCTACATAGTTCCATAACACTCTCTCAGTTGGTACTTGGTGCTTAGACCGAAAGAGTCAGCAATATAGAAATGAACCCACTTTTTACAGTACATTTCGATGAACGTAGTTAGTCCATTTTATATATGTCAGTGATGTTATTAGTTTGTCTATAGTACCTACTATACAAGGATGAAAGAACAAAACAATAACACAACTCATGTATGTTTATCCTCTCATAACAGAGCTTTATGAGATAAAAATTGTTAGCTTGGACGCATCAAATTCTGGTAGTTATACCTGTTACTGTCAATTTGAATGAAAGTCAACTATATTTACGTTTCAGGAACGACTATCAGCTTTAGCAAATTTGGTCCTAATATAAGATTACAAACGTTATCTCTGGTAGTATACAGTTCGTTTCAATTTAATTATAAATTATAAATTTTCAATTACTCTCTGAGCTTTTTCGTTAAAATATATACGAAAACAACTTTGCAGTGATGTTTTTAGGGAATGATTTTCTAGTTCCGGACAACTAAATTTTACCTTATATTGGGTTATTCCATGGGAAATCGATTGGATTTCAACTCGAACATCATGACGTTCGTACTCCTACAATCTACCACCACCGTTTTACTTATAAATAGCGAATTATCTTATGAGAGACGGATTTAATAGGGGGATTCTAATCGATCGTTTACTTAGTTTAGTTAGAACAAGAACAAAATTGAAGTTAAGTATTGCAATAAGCAGAGTACAATATTCTCCATTCAAATCTATATTTGACAAATGTTGACTTACTAATGGAAACAGGATACAAATCGTATTCCAGTACAGAACTGAAGTTGTTTTGAAAATAAAACATCATTATATGTACAATTTAAATGTAGATATCTCGAAACATGGGATTTTTATTTGTTCCAGTATTGTTCTAGACGATCGTTATTTGTGAAATCAATGACCAATTGATAAAAAAAATAGATTTACTTTTTGCTGATCGTATTTCTTTAATTTCACATTTATTAAGAACTCTTTCTCCCGGTAAGATATATATGCAAAAATTTTACATGACTGTATGTTTCTTTTCGCGAATATGTCGTCCTACATTTGATTGTTTTAATTTTAAATTTTCTTTAAATATGTCCTATAAGGGTGGATACAAACCACTGAGAGTTCTAAAAATTTATTTTTTAAAAAGACTGTTTCAAAATTCGCACTAGAAATAGAAAATAATGTCCCCTTCACTTCGTACTCCTTTGCTGAAAGTTAAGTAATTATGAAATAAGAATTCTACTAATCTTTTTTATACCCTTGACGAAATCTATAGGGTATACTAAGTTTGTCATTCCGTTTGTAACACCTAGAATAAATGATGGTAGTGCACATAATATTAAAGCGATTTTAATTTTTGCATGTCCGTCTCTGCGCACGATAACTCGAGAATGCGTTCACTGAGAAGGCTGAAATTTTGTTCACGGACTTAACAAAAAAAAGTAAAATTAAGTTCGAAAATGAAACAAATCGTTCTCTACTACATATACATATAATTGGCCACTGCCTGAGAGAACGCGTCTACATAGAGAGCTGAAATTTAGTACATGATGCTTTTATAGAAATCACAAATAAAATTTCAAAAGTGGACTAAATCGGGCAAGCTTTTCTTGGTGTTGCCATATAAAAATTTAGCTTTTTTACATATACTGTGAAAAAGACTAGTCCTAGACATTTTTATTGTACTAAAAACATCTTCAGAGTATGAAATCCTGTAAAATTGGTTATAATCATTTTTTCTGTCTGACGAACCGTTTTAGAAATATATGTGAAAAATATACATAGTTGGTTGAAATTTTATACGGGCATCATAACAATTGGTCTGAGACCAATTCTAGCTTTTTTACTTGTTTTGTCCTGCGATGCATGTTGTCTGAATTAAAGAACTCCGAAATCTTTAAAATTGCCCGATTTTTTATATACTACCAAAGAAACATAAAGACATACATATGTCTTTATGTTTCTTTGATACTACTGAGCTCATTTATAAAAATCATAACGTAGGTTCTAATTATCACATAGGTATGGTATATCTTATTTTAAAGAGGAAAGTACACGGAAAAATTATATAAAAATTATAAAAAGAAAAAAATAAGGACAATCAAATTATCGTTTATCGTAGAATATCTCTAAATGCATTCTTTTTGATTTTTCTTATTTTTAATTGTGCTTACAATGTTACTAGTAAGTTGTTAAATCTTCAATTTGGGATCGTACTTAGTTTAGAGAAGTGAATTTTTTTCGTCAACAGAGGTCTGGTTATTTAAAAAAAAATCAATGCATAAAAATTTCTTGGAATCTTAATAGAATGACTTGTCTCTATTACCTCTTTAATCCTGACAAGCCGCAGTGTTTTTTTTTCAAATCTCTACACTCCGGGTAGCTCGGAAGGTAAAAAATTCAAGGTAAAATGAATAATCACAGACTTTGTAGAACGGATAGTCACAGCAAAAATTATGCTTCCAAATTTTGGGTTGGTATATTCATACCTTATACCTACATGATGAAATCATAGGTTATAGGTACGAAGTTTGTTATTCCGTAAGCATTAGAAATAATTATGCTAAATCAAACTGAATTGGACGCACACGCATTATATTAAAAGTTATTTTCATGTTTGCATGTCCGTCTGTCTATGTCTGTCTATCCGTCCGCAATATAACCCGAGAGTGCATTCACTTAGCTCATTTATGCCTAAAGGATCGAAAATGACCCATTTCCACGTAACCTTCGAAAATCTTTGGAAAAACCTTCCAAACACATAAAGTTCAAGGAAATGCATGAAGGGGTTGTCCGATTGAGCCCATTTTTGAAATTAGAATTTTAAAAATCGGAAAACGTTATTTTCTGCTTATTAACTTCAAAACGCTTATGTTAAAAATTTATTTAATTTAGTTCAAATTTGTGGCAGCTCCGCTCCGCAAACCAGAGAAATTAAAAAAACATCATTGAATTTCCATTTTTATATAATTTTCAATAAAAATTGGGGGACAAATTTAAAAATTAGAAAACGTTATTTTGTTGCCTTGGGTGTTTAAATAATAATTTTGGGATTTATTCAAAAAAATTTATAGCCCCGCCCCATCTTGCCAATTGTGCACCAAGCTGTCCCATTTATGACAGCGACTCAGCCTTAAAGAGGAAATCTTACACATTTGAAGCCTGGCTACGATTTTAAAGTAAGTTATCAGAAATTTGTTGGTGTTCTAGACTGCAACATGATTGCGTTAACAACCAATGATATCTTTTGATCAATAAGTCGTTTTCTTTATAAGTCGATAAGCAAACCATATTTTATGAAAAAATCCGCACCGATTATAGGTTTTTGTACAGAAGCAATGACAAAAACATCTGTGAAATCGCGTATTACTCCTAAAATAAGCTTAAGCATTTTTCTACCAAATGTATTAATCGTGATACCGTTTGCTGCTGTGAGTTTTTAATTTAGAGATTGTTTTTTATATCAAATATTGAGGCTGATACTACAGATATTTCCGAATCGGAGTGTACTAAAAATATTAATTTCGTTAATGGATCACTAATGAACAGTCTTCGTTTAGTTTAATGATTGAAGTTAGTTGACACAATTGCAGGAATATTTAGCTTTTTGAAGCAGTGCTATTATGCTCTTGTTGTAAAAGAAAATTACAAGGAGAGCGACTATTCCGCGCTCGAGACCCGAATCTTTCATGATAGAAACTATGTCCTGGAATGCGTTTGCGACCGTGGCTTCTATCACGTTCTTGTTTTCTTCCGAAAGATTGCTCGCAAAACCTGGAGCAACTTGAATGTTTCGATTGCGATTATGCTAAAAACGATGTGATACGTTACCTACTTATCACTATCTTGGTTATGCTTTCGATGAGGTTTTGTACATTGTTTGGCTGTAGTGAAGTTCGCGAGATTGGTTTAACATCGCTAGCAGACATTCTCAGCGTTTCATAAGCCTTGTCTGCAGCTAATGTAAGCTTACCTATGTCATGATCCTCAACAATCGAAATTATAGCACTGATATCATTAGCCAGTGAACGGAGCCAGAATGTTTTAATCAAATTCTTGTCATTCACAGAACATTGTGCTGCCAACTCTTGAATTTATCTGAAATCCGCGGAAGGTGTTCTGTCATCCATTGTATTCATCCGTAATAATTGTTCTAGCTTCGTGAGATCACTTGATTTATTTCTAGATATAATGGCTTCCTTTATAGCCGTATACGAACTGTCTGGTTTGTTTCTTATTATGTCTGCAACAAGTTCAATTTATTTCGTTGGTAATTTGGAAACTAAATAGTCAAAACGTTTTGGTTTTTGGATTATTGGCCCAAAAATCGGGCAAAACTAAATTTATCGCATTAATACCTATCATTTCTAAATCATTTTGATCGCTTTTGTTTGATTCAAGAGTCAAAATTGCATCCTCTACGTTTGTGATATTTTTTTGAAAATTTTATTCGCAATTAAATGTAATTTGATAGCCTTCACTTATTTTTCTCGTAAAAATTTATTTAAAAAATATATATCAAAAGTTATTTTTCATTGAATCGTAAATAATTAAGATATAGAAAATATTGAAATGTATTGCTTATTGATTAATTCAAGATTCTAAGTGTATGTAATCAAATTTTTAGCTCAAATCTTACAATAGTGATAGATTTTAAAATATTAATTCGCAATATGTATAACAAATTTTGAATTGAGGAAAACAAAACTTATCAGCCTTTTTGTCCATTGTCCTCCAGTGGACCGGTTGCATTTTATGATAAGGTTGCTTGAGTAAAGTGTACTTTATTTCTACATGCTGTAAATTGTCACAAATTTATGATGCTGGGATGCTTTGAGCTGCCACATGCGTTTCAATCGGTTGAAACATAATCAGATTTTATTTCCATACCAGAAATCCATCGCTATTACATGGAATTGTGATTTTATAGTTCCAGTGAGCACGGTTTGCGTTTTCTGATATTTTTTGATTCGTGCAGACGGCGGCGCGTGGCTGAAATCTTTATAGTGCTCAATTTTGGGGCCACCAATTTTATGGTTGAAATAAAAGCAAACTAAACTATAAACTAGAGTTTTATTCACAACCTATTTACTTAATTTAAAGGCATTATTTAATTAATTATATTGAATAAACGAAGGGCCATCCGCCCGGGTGTACTACTATGACAAGACAAATGAAATCGGTGCAAAACCCGAGCCTCAAAAAGCTTAGGAATGACAGGAGGATGCTGTAACTGAGCAGCATACTTAATAAAAGGTTTGAGAGTTTGTCAGGCGCTGCTGTCGCGAAGTGAACTTTAAGGTTAAGGTGGCACAAAATATTATGTAATTATTATGTCTCATATATACATAAAGGTCAATGAATACATCACAAAACTTCTCTAGAATTTCCTTTCATTTTGCATTTAATTCAATATTAAAATTATATTACTTGTATATAAATTTTAAAATTTTCAAGATCTGGGCAATTCAAATTTTAACACTACAGTGAATAACAATTTCCCAAAATTGTAATTTGGAACGCCTAATGTTTATCAAAATACTTATTGAATTACTTTGCTATGACTGTCCTTTCTTTGTGTACCTTGAAAATAAAAAATTTATACACAAATGTAATATAAATTTTAATATTTAATTAAATATAAGACTCTAGATAGTTTTTTGAAAAGTTATTTGTTATATATATGCATTATTTTCTTTTTCTTTTTTAGTCATATATTATGGTAAAAAAATTTACAATTATATCACTGAAAATTTGCAGTACAAGAAAAATTTTTGTACTTTTTTGTAATCGAAAGTGAATATGAAAGTATCATACCTAATACTTTTCATCATTTTCACTTTAGATCACAAAAAAATGCAAACATTTTTCTTCTACTGCAAATTACTCAGTGATATAATTTAATTTTTTTGAGAATAATTTATGACTAGGAAAATTATCATAGACGGGGTAATTAATATCTGATTCAGTTTTCCTGTAAATATTTAATTTAAAGCAAATAGGATTGAGTTATACATATATGAACCCTACCTAATTAGCATTCCTCGAAAATTTCTTTAAGAGGAGTCAGTACCAAGATTTACAAGTTTCATACATGTTTAAATGCGAATTTCTGGCAAACTATTTGTAGCAGAATAATGATTTATATCTTAGATCAAAGATAACAAAGAGGTCTAGTGAATAACGTCGGAAAAAATAAAAAAAATGTATTGGAATGGAGATATTAGCTCGGAAACTTCTAGAAATGGTAAAAATTGAAGTTTTTTAAATCAAGTTCCTCTTAGTAGGTATTCTTATTTCTTCAGATTGTGACTATTTTAGAAAGATAAAGCTTAGATCTAGTGAATAACGTCGAGTTTTTTTATTTATATTCTCGTTCTTTTTCGTTATTTGGCTCTAATACTACTTGTTTTTTGTCGTAATTATTCACCGACTAGAAATTCTAATATTTAATTGAAAGTTTTTGGAATACAAAGTAAAATGGTAAATTTAACAGTCATGTAAAAAAAAATGTAGGAAAGTTAATTCTCGTTAAAAATTTTCAATTTCTTTGAACTGCAAATTTTCATTTTTCGTTTTAAATTGTATGGTTTCGTCGGATAATGAATTTCTATCTTTTACGCTAGATGTCTCTAATGTGTTCTAGGCTAATTTTTTATGAATTTTCTCACTTTCAGAACACAAACCCACGTATAGTAAATTTTATTGCCTACAGTCTCGCTGGTATCTAAATTGAAACTTTTGCTGAGTACTGACTCCTCTTAACAAAGTGTCTATTTGAAAAGAAATTATTACAAAAAAGTTTAAAAACGTTCTCTTTAATTTGCGAGAAAGTGCAGCCTGGCCCAGGAAATTATGGTGTTTAAACGAAATGCAAGCAACCGTAATATGAAAAATACCAGCAGTAAAACAAGTAAGAAGTGAATAATATCTATTTTATGTGGGACCAAATTTTACTATCCTTACGGGATCAAAAACTTGATATTATATAAATAAAAGAACTCCTGCGATATCTGGATGTTAATAAAATTTTCATGCTGAAACGAAAAGGGAATGTAAGCCAAAGGTCTAGGGAAGGTCTTAGCTTACATTTGCCTGCTCTGAAAATTGGCTTGATTTGTGTAAGACTTTGTAATTAGAAGACACTGTTCAAATTGGAATGATATTTTAATAATAATTTACTTCCTTAATAGATCCCTTTTATAAACTTGATGATCTAATTACCCTACGGTCGGCCGTCCTTAACCACACTTCTATCTGATTCCACTTAGTTTAAATATTCTAATTCTATATTAGTACTTAGTTCATTCGTTTCTTGTTTATTTTATTTGTTTTATTTAAGTTAGTTAATTCATTTATTCAATTTATTCGGTGACTTGGCTTTTTATCTATTCCAAGTGGATGAACCTCGTTTCTAGACGAACTCCTTAAGGTCGATCTTTCGTCCTCCAAAAAAACTAAATTTGTCCTCAAGCGGCTAGCTGCGGATCTCCTCTTTACTTTTTTTTATTTAAACTTGTAATTAATTTACTTAAAACTGTAGTCTTCTCGAATTTTTGGTTGCTTGAGTTTTCGTCGTGCTTGTCGGATCCACTGACATATATAATATGGACTGACTACGTTAATGGAAATGCACTGCAAAAAGTGGGTTCATTTCTATATTGCTGACTTTTTCAGTCTAAGCACCAAGTACCAACTGAGGAGAACTGTAAACAACAAATAAATAAATGGGTCCGTCGAAATAAATGTTTTTAAATTAATTATTTAGGGTTATTACTGATAAAATTGTTTTACCAAAGGCAATATATTCATAAGATATGAAGCAGAAGTTCGAAACGTTTTATTATAATCACTTTTCGAGCTGCGCGCTTATTTGTTCAAGTTCCCGCCAATGATTTTTTCAATGTTGGCACCGGTGTAAGAACTTTTATTGACATAAGCAATTGAGCCCATATGAAATAGAAAGTTAAGCAGTCCATATTATATATGTCAGTGGTCGGATCCGAAGGAAAAAATAGACTCTCCCCTCCCTAGAGCAAATTTTTGGATCCGCCCTCGGAAGGGGGGGGGGGAGTTCCTGACATATCTGAGATTTCTGCGGTATGGAGCTTTAAAGTTTTGTGTGTCTTTTTTTAATAGATAGCCACCGCCCACCCTCTCATGGTGGACAAATATAATTATAATATAATGAAGTTGGCGCAGTTACTTACGAAGTTTGTTCCTTTAATTTTAGTACATTTTGAAAGAATCGATTTAAATGTTTTCTTTCGTTAATAGGTGAGTCACGTACTTCTCCTGCAAAACTTTCTGAGTAAAACCTTCCTCGTTAAAAATGAGAGGAAGTTTGGAATGACATTTGTGAATTGAAGTTGGTACATATAAATAGTTTTGGAGAAATTGGAAAATTGGCATGCGAATTTGATTCAGATTTGAGCGAAGAAGAGGCTGTAGAAACCATTGAATAAATAACTAATAAGAAAAAGCGGTATCGTCCGAATACAGTGTACGTGAGTAAGCAAATCTTTGACAATCAGCAGATCTAACTAAATTAGTTACTTTCGACGTTTCTGAAAGTAAACATTTCAGAGTTCCGAGAGTTCAGTATAAAACTTTGTGATATTTAATCATTTTAATAAATATTAGAAACTTTAAATTGTATTATTTCGGAGGCTTGTAGTGTATAGTTTTATTGAAATCGGTGATTTGTGAAAATAATGCTGTTAAGCTATTAATTTAACGTTATGAATTACCCGGTGCAATGTTGCAAAAACAATCACCTAAATTCCGGTGAAAAATCATTTTTTAGGCAAATGAATATAGGCGAGATGGGTAGAGATGAAACGTTAGATAAAATGAAACAAGCCAGCAATTTCTTACGACAAATGAAGCAAGCGAAATTATTGAAACTGAACGAAACGCTTTTTCACAAGGATTCTTTTATTTCATTTGTCGACAGACTGCGCAAAGTGAAACACATGTTAGTGGAGAGTTTATTTATTTTTTCATCAAAAGTATTTTTTAAAGCTTTGAATATTCTGTTGTCAGTAGTTTTTTAAGTTAAAAATTGAACATTTATTCAGCTTAAACTAAGGAAGAAAGGGTCTAATTTCAGTTGAGAATACACGATTTTGTATATCTTGATTAATTAATTTTAAAAAAGGCAAATAAAATATATATTATTATATACTTTTAATTTCATCGACTATAAATTATTGTTTGCTCTCCTAGTTATAATCCCTAGAGTTTTCAAAAGAAAAACCATTAATGGATTGTTTTCCCCGCAAGTAAAACAAAGCCCTGAAAACAGTTCAAATGGCAAAAGAATTAGGCAAATAAGTAGCATGCACCCAATTACAGGCAAAACAGGCGAATTTTTACCGACGATCAGGATCAGGGCTTAGAGCAGATTATAGTCAGATCATCGAAAATGTTTTATGGCCTGTCCATAGTTGAGTGCCGTAAATTAGCTTACGAGATGGCTATAAAAAACAAAATTTCGATCGACAAGAAGTGGCACGGAAAGAAAATGACTGGTAAAGAATGGACCCTCAAGACCCCACCCTGGATCCGCCACTGACACTGCGATTGGCCGTAGTTGGATGAACTCACATCTGTTCCTAGAAGTGATGACACATTTCGTATTGCACACCTGCAGCATTTCGCTTTTAATTTCACATGTTTCACATCTACTCATATTTTATTGAAACAAGTCACTTCTTTCATATTTCAACACCCAGAGTGAAAATTACTTAACATTTAAAGGAAACCTTTATGCATTTATGGATAAGCTAATGCATGAAACTTTCAACTGATTTACATTTCAACGTTGGTACGATAATACCTTTTTTCAAAGTTTAATCCGAAAAAAGTGTTTCATATCTGCCCACCTTCCCCTATTTTAAAAAACATATCATTCTGTTTTATAATTACTTGTAAAAAAATTTCTTTTAAATGTCTAAATCATGTCTGATTTTTTAATTTGAGAAATGTTAGAAGGTTCCTTCTTTTCAATGGCAGCCCTATATGTTCCTTTTACCTAAAGAAAGGGGGCGCTAACAATTTGTTTATTTTACTCAGCAATTTCGATTATAAAAAATGTCCACCTTTAAATGTCACGATTTCACTACTGCCTTGACGAAACGAATACAAACACAGCGCACTAATCCATTTCGCCGATTTACTTAGGGTTTCACCCGATATGCCGTTTCCTTATTAGTTATTTATTCAATGGTAGAAACGGAAGTAAGCCAGTAAAATAATGTAGCGCATGTTGAATTCACTCCAAATCCTGCAGCGAAGGCCCTCAATGTATTTACAAATGTGGCAGCCAAGCGACTATTCCAAATCAACATTCATCAGTTTGACAAATTATGAATATAACCAATGCAAGCAGTAATACATAAAGTTTTCAAGACTTGTGTCATTTTCCTTTTTTTTTCATAGTTTTTTTCTAAAAGCTTTTAATGAAATTACAAAAGTAAACAGAACTTTTCTGATGACAGATGTCAAATTTTCTTGAAAAATGTTACATTAGCTAAAAACTGTGGGTTGATTCATGTCAGTGGAGAAGTTGTGACGCATGCAAAATTCGTGTGAAACAGAAAATGTGTTAGTTCGTGCAAATTCATTATTTATTTATTTATTTATTTTACAAACTTTAAGCGACTTAAGTTTAACAGACTTAATGTAAATCCTTTAACATACTACCGGGAAAATATTAAAGCAATTTTTTTATTTGTTAAGTAGTTAATGGGAGTTAAGAGCTATGTAAATAATAATAAATTTTAATTCACTAATTACATTTTATTTAATATATAAGATAAAATCACGGAAAAACGGTTTTATTATTAGAATACTTTGAGGAAGAAGGACTATTAGCGAATTGAATTAAATATTTTATTGTGTTGTTTCTGGAGTCTATATAGAGGTGATTTGTCTTTAATGTTTGTCCTGGCGCGTTCGAGCTTAAATTTAGGGGTACGGCGAATTTGGATTTTTGGAACGTTATACCCTAATTATGCATTGATATCTGTAGGCTATAAGTAATTTTTAGGAACAATAATTCATCTATATAAACTTGACGATTTTGGAGGCTTAACAATGAGTACCTACGAAGTCGTTCTGGGTAATCTATATACGTGCGATCGAATTTGTAAGTAAAGATTCTTGTAAATCGTTTTTGAGCTCTTTCTATTGTATTTATATAGCCTTGATAGAATGGATTCCAAATAACAGAGCAGTATTATATTACGTTATATTATTATGAATTATATAGAGTTAAAAATGAAAGTGGTGTTTTGAAAGACTTACAACTGCGAAAAATGAGATCTAATAATTGAAAAGGTTGCCGTGTTATTGTATCAATACGTCTATCAAATAATAATTTGGCATCGAAAGTAACTCCTAAGTCTTTTATTTCTGTGACACGCATTAAGGAGGAATTTGAAATATGGTAATCATAGTAGAATGCGTTTTGTATTCTGGAGAACGTTAAACAACGGTATTTATTTATATTTAAAGGAAGTCTATTTATTATACACCAATCATAAAGTTTATTTAAATAATTTTGTAATATTATACAATCATAAATAAAGTAAATAATTTTAAAGATTTTGGTATCATCATGGCGATTTTATTGCTAATGGAAGAGTAAGAAAATGGCGGGGCCAAGCCTTGTTTCTTGGGGGTACACCAGATATTTGGGTGAAGGTACATGTATGATTTAAATCCGTTAAGAACTGCAGACAAGTTCCTGTTTTTTACATATGAATCAAACCACTGAATGCAATTTGTATTAAAGCTCAATCTACTCAGTTTTTTAAGATAAGTAGGTGGTCAATCTTAGAAAAATCTGTGTATATTGTATCGATGTGTAGAGATGTGAAATTGGCATTCACAAATTATGTGCACAATATTTTAAGAATGTGTTTGGTAGTCTGTCCGGGCCAGCTTTTTTATTAATATCAAGTGAGTTTAATACTTTATTAACGTCTTCTGGTGTACAATATGTAATTACAATGTTTTCTGTGCATATAAGTTCGTTAAACGAGTTATGGGTTAAGTAGCTGTGGGTGTTATTATACACTCATTTAAAATAGTCAGCAAAAAGATCCCAAGTTATTTACGGCGATGAAGACGTTGAATCGTTATAAGACATTTCGGTGGGGAGCAATTAATTAATTTCATACTCTTTGTATGAGAGAAGAATATTTTTGGGGCGCTTGTAATTTTAATTCCAATTCAGGCAACCTTATTGGATCGAAGTGTCTCTATACGGTAATTAAGCATACACCATCAATATTAGCATCAAGCGTGTTGTGCCTATCATGTCTGAATACAACATATCTATTATCGACAATCTCACCACTATCAATTTCGGGATGTAAAAGAGTTTGGGTTAGACAAACCACCTCATAGTTATTACTAAGTATATAGACTAAGTCTTCCTTCCTCGGTTTTTGTCCTGATTCCTCGTATATTTTGATAATATACAGATATTGATACCAAATCATTAATGGTTTGAATTTTCGGATAATGCAATCAAAACTTGCTTCATTTTTTATCATATATGCTGGAGAATTATCATTAAATTTCATATAAATTTAGGCCGTTTTTCACCCAAGTCCATTTAAAATAATGTTCTATCTTAAATTTTTTAGCTTGGTGTAGTAACTTATTAAGTATTAGATAAAAGTTCACTTACATAGATTTTACTAACATTGTCTGAGAAACCTAATTCACTAGCAGTTAAAGTTGTAGATGTTTTTAAGATAATCAGATTTATGTAACACATTGTCTCAATAAACAGTGAGCGAATAGGCCTAATGTGTTGGAAGAAGTATGCCGTGTACAATGTAATTTGTAAAATGGATGCAATAACATTAGCTTGCTTGCTATTAGCTTTTTCCGCTTTGTAACTCCCACCAAATCTGAACTAGTGTTAGTAGTTTATTATACTGAATTTTGCGTCTCGCCGTAAAAGACATTAAAAATGTCCCCAATTTCAATTGCATATTTCTTAACTTTTTATACCCCACAATTACTGTCTTTATATATATATAATCGTTGGTGCGTCTGTTGGTGATCGTGCAACTTCTGAACACATTTCCAACATTATATTTATTTTGTCGAGACGATGGTTCATAGCTATACTAGCATCCGCTTAAGCAACCCAATATTTACGCTCAATTACGTTATTCTGAAGTTTCAACATATTTTACATGGAATAAACCATCAAAAAATTGGATCCGCGCAAACGAGGTGTTGCGGTAACTGCTTATTGAAGAATATTTGCAGCAAATACATTAGGACGATTATACACTGTTCATCCAAAATACCGTGAGTGCTTTTATTTACACAATAGCGTAATATGTCATACAAATATTTGAGGACAGTTAATGGTCAATTATATGGTAAAAATCATGACGCTTGCCGAGAACTGCAATTGCAAACTGGCAATCATTGGGATACAGCACTTAGTTCTTCTTCACATCAAATTCATCAATTAATCGCCATATAGTTGACAACAAGTTTTCCAAGAAACTTAACTTCAGTTGAGAATGGAAAAAATATGAAGATTCAATGAGTGAATATATACTGCACAGAATTCGAACAACAAATCCAGACGCAAATCTTCAATTCACACCAGAAATGTATAATGAAGCATTGGTTTTGATCGAAGACATTTGCATACTCATCTCAAATGAACTACTCATAAATTTGGGAATTGCTTTCATCAGCAAGCAATTTAATTAATACTGACATGTAACGTGAACAACAAACTAATACTAATAATTTGGCAATTGTTGTCAAACGAACAAAAGGCTATTTGTGATAGGATTATGTTTGCGATTGCTGCAAAAGACGGAGGCTTTTCTTTTTGAACGCGCCAGGTAGAACTTGTAAAACGATTTTAATTTCGCTCATCCTTACTAAAGTTAGATCTCAAGGTAACATAATATTAGCGATTTTTGGATTTTTATTGGATGGTGGAATAACAGCCCATTTAGATCTAAAGCTACTATTTACAATACTACAGACCAATGATAATGCAGTATGTAACATCAAAAACAATCAGACAACAGTCATTGCTAACGAACTCCAAACATCTCACATTATTATCTTGGATAATTGTAAACATTCACTGGAAGCATTACATCGAATCCTAAAAGATTTAAATGGCAGCTAAAGATCTTTGGTTGTGCGCTAATTTTATTGTTAGGTGATTTCAGAGAAATATTATCGAATTACTGGATGAAATCGACGCATCTTTAAAATCATCTATTTTGTGGCGAAGTATGTCCATACATTGTCACTCACAATAGACATGGGTGTTACACTATACAAAATGATTTACCCGCTGAAAAGTTTTCCACATAATTTCTGGATATCAGTAATAGAAAAATTGGTTTTATTGGAAATACACAATTAATTAAATTGCCTGAAAATTTCTGCAACATAATGTATTTAAAAATATCTGTTACAGTTAGCGTAACCATCAATGACTCACTCAGTGAACGAGTGACGACTTTGCCCGGCGAATTAATTACGTTTAAATCATTTGACACAGTGTGGTAGATGAAAATGAAAGCGTAAATTATTCCACTCAATTCTTGAAGTCACTTGATTTACTAGCGCTTCCACCATATAACCACATGTTTGAAAATTGGTTCACCCATAATTTTGCTTCAAAAGTTAAATGCAGCCAGACCTTGAAATGGAATAAGATTAGTTATCAAACAAAATTATGGGAAATGTCATTGCAGCGGCCATATTAAACGAAAAATTCAGAGGAGACAATGTTTTAATGCCGCCCAACCCATGCACCAATTCAGTTCAAACGTTTACAATTTCCCATATGTTTGGCATTTGCGATGATCATAAATAAATCGAAAGGACAAACAATGACCATAATTTGCGTATTATTGGATCTAGAAAATCCATGTGTTTTTCTCACTGACGTTCACGTGTTGGAAAATCATCAAATTATTTTCTTTATGCACCTGATGGACTAACAAAACATATTGTTCATGATTTAGCATTAATATAAGAACAAAGTAAATAATATAACATTAATCAATATTTATTATATTATAATGTAGATACTTAAAGTTTCTGACTTAATTAAAAAATTTTATAATATGAAATTAGATGTATTTATTCTTAACGTATTTTGAATCAAATTATTTAGTGAAAGTGGAAGCATTTTGAACTTTCAATTCCAATATTTAATTATCAAAATATTGTTTTGAGATTTTCATTTATAACGATTCTCTGTTTGGCAACTACAGTTTTTTAAATTTTTAAAAATTTCAATTTTGATGTCTTATATTTAAACGTAGAGTTTTTTCTTCAAAATTCAATGTACGAACTTTAATTGTCATTACCAATCTTCAATTTTAAACATTAAGCAGCTTATTTTCCTTCATTCAAATAAACTGCAATTTTCTTAAACGCACTTAATCATTGGCGCGGCCATTTTTCGGTCCCCTTGCCTATCCTCCAATCGGGCCAACGACCTCCTTTGCCCAAATTTTCTTATACAGGAACTTCAACCAAATCAAACTCATCCGCCACCTGTCGAAAGGAGCAGAACAACGTCTATAGTTGTAGCTACATATGTTTGTATATTATTTACATGATTTCTTTGAAGGATTTTTGAAAATTTATAAAAGCAGTTAAATTTTTTTTTACCTGGATGCAAATTGGCTCTTGGAATATACGCAAACTGGCTTAAACTGGACGCAAACTGATTTCCGATAGACAAAATAAATGTTTTGAGTTTTCAATTTTAACTAAAACATAAATTTACAGCTTACTTTGTAGGTACTACAAACGTTTAAGCACCGACATCAAATAAGTTCTACTAAACATCCTTGTTATAAGGATGACAATTCCTTCAATGGACGTGAATTGGTGCGTTTACGCTATACCAGTGGCGAGGCGTCAAAGGGTTCAAGGTGTTCACTGAACACCCAGCCTGTAAACATATACGTATTTCTCCAGTTGAAAATAAAATAAAAATAATAAAAATTTATTCTATCTAAATTTGCTCTATTTCCCCACCACTCATTGCTTATGATGGGTGTTCAGTATCATAGCTGAACTCAAAGGTTAGTATCAATATGGGCGAATGCTAGGAACAGAAATATTCATTATGACTAAATTCGTCAGTTACGCAGCCCTCATACCTTTGCATTGCTTGTTGCCGCAGCCAATTGTGTTAAACAGGCTCACAAGGTATTAGTGTCCCGCACCATATTTTCGGGTTTTTGTGTGTGTGTCGTCATGCGAATTTATTCACATAGGGTCATCCATAGAAATCGACATTGTGTAAAGTTGTGATTCGACCATCTCTTATTTTGATGAAATTTCTAAAGTAGGTTGATTGTATTGTTAGTAGTATTTTGCTGAAATATTTTCTGTTTTTGCCCATTTATGACGGTGATGTGTTATTTTGAAATTTGAAAGTGACAAGTTTTGCTTGGTAGGTGTAATTTCAAAATTTTCAAATAAAGCTTTGAAGTTTCTGGAAAAATTTAGTAAAGGTCTTTATCTGAAAATCTGTTTTCGAGGATAATGGATATGCCCGTTATCCTTGAATATCTCAAAAAGCCCACTCTTAATTTTTTTTAGTTATTTTAATCCTTAATAGATTTTGAGAAAGCTGTAGAAACGAGAAAATGAAACTTGAAGTTCGGCTGGAGCTATTTTTTAAATATATTTAGTTCAGAAAACTCAATACTGGATCCAGAGAGGACCTTTCATCCTTTATTATGATATTCAACGTGCTATGATTTATGGTCAAATCTCTTAGTTATCGAGCCTTAAATTTGAGCTCTTAAAAAAAATGTCATGCAAATTTGCAGTGCTATCCTTCATCCTGTAAAGTTTTTATACCAACAACATATTTTTCCCTTCTCAAATATAACTCATTGTTAGTCCTTTACAACAAAACAGAATTACCTCAAAAGAAGCTTCCGTTCAAAGCTTGTTAACATTTTTATGTTATGCGAAAAGTGAAAAAGTTTAATATTTATTGTCTTCTGGAAATTAAACTTTTTCACTTTTCGCATAACAGAAAAATATTTATAACTTTTGAACGGAAGCAGATATTGAGGTGATTCCTTTTATGTTTTAAAGAACCATATATTTGAGAAGGAAAGAAATTATGTCCTTGGTGTAAAAACTTTACAGGATGAAGGATAAAACTACAAATTTGTATGACATTTTTTTCAAGAATTCAAATTTAAGGCTCGATTACGGAAGCATTTGCATTTTTCATTTTTTGCACACTCTGCAAAGAGGACTCAGGCTTTCTATGAACATGTTAGAACAAAGTCTCTACAACTTTCTAACACGTTGGTCATCAAGTTCCAGAAAATGAACACTGTCTGTCAGTACAGAGAAGGCATTATCGAGTTTTTTGAGAAAATAATATCCGAACCAAAAAATTAAAACAACCATTTTATCTTCCGGGGGTTTCTACATTTCTAAAATAAATTTGATAATCAGTTTCTTCTCATTATTTTTGCAAATAAATTTGCTTTCACCGATATTTTATTTAACAACCTGCAGAGTAAAATCATGGATATTTGTTCCTGCAACGAAAAAATTCATGAAACAGTGTTACATATTCGAACTATAAGTGGTAATTTTTCAGTCGTTTCTGACGAAACCGTAACATTGGTTGGTCCTCCTCAATAACGACGGCGCTTACAAAATGCAGATGAACCAAATGCACAATAAAAAATATTATTTTTGGAGAGAATTGACACTATTTCTACCCAAATGGATATTAGAATTGAAAGTATGAAGAAGCTTACGTTCATCGAATTGTTGAATTACAAGAAATTTGCAAGTTATTGACAAAGTTTTCCATCCAATGCATTTAATTCTATTAAGAGTTCGTATGGACAGTTCTTTGAATTTACAAAATTGAACAATAAGTTAATTGTGGTCTATAATTCTAATGGTTTCAGAAATTTGTCTGTCAGCGAAATTTTAAAACATATTACGCAAACTGAGCTTCATCATCAATCAAGTTTTTCTGAAGTCTATAAGCTTGCTTGCTTAACATTGACAATATCTGTTGGCACAGCTAGTGTTGAAAGATCGCTCTCAGCAAAAAAGCATTTGATGAACTCTATGGGACAAGAAAGACTGTTGAGCTTAGGCCTTATTTAATTTGAAAAACATCTACTCACAAAATGAAAGCAGAAAGGAAAAACTCCACGAGGAAATCACACAGGACTTTTGTAAGAAAAGTAAGCACATGGAATTCATTTACAAATGATTTATCATTAAATTAATGTGTGAAATGTTCACAAAAAAGTATTTTTAAACGTTCTTGAAAAGTAACATAAGTTTATCATTTATTACTATTTATTGAATTTAAAATTCTTCCCTCTTAAGAGATGTCGTTGTCTTTTAAATATACGAGCATACTATACAATTTGGTGTTATACTTAGTTTTTATTTGAGCAAACTTAAATGTATATTAATTTCTCAATATTGGTCGATCCTGAACACCCGGCACACCATATACGGCACTAATAAGTAGGTAGAAATATTGTGCATAACTGTCTTTTCAAGAAAAAATTTTTTGAAAGTGAAAAATATAATTCCATATAGGGTAACTCTAACTGCACTAGTATTCGGACACTTTTTATTTTATTTAATAAGAAGTAAAAAAGCTAGAATTGGTCTAGGACCAATTTTTATGATACCCTAGATGAATGCTTGTATAAAATTTCGCAAGGTCACCGATCTATGCAAGTTGAATTTTTGAAGTGGTTTTTCGCATATATTTCTAGAACGGTTTGTCGCACAGAAAAAATGATTATAACCAATTTTATAGGATTTCGTATTCTGAAGAAGTTTTTAGTACAATAACAATGGCTTGGACTGATCGTTTTCGAAGTATACGTAAAAAATTTAAATTTTTATATAGCAACACCAAGAAGGAGTTGCCCGATTTAGTCCATTTTTGAAAGTTTTTTTGCTAGTACAATGAAAACACCATGTACAAAATTTCAACTATCTACGTCGACGCGTTCTCAGGCAGCGTCCAAATATATAGTGGAATACGAAATTTTTGTATGGCAACCCCACGAAGGAGTTGCCCGATTTGTCTCATTTTCAAAATTAATTTTACTTTTTTTTTTTTAAAGTCCATGTACAAAATTTCAGCTCTCTAGGTATACGCGTTCTCGAGCTATCGTGCGCACAGACGGACGGACGGATAGACGGACGGACAGACAGACGGACGGACATGCAAAAATCAAAATAACTTTTAATGTTATGGGTGGGTGTCCAATCCGTTTTGCTCTACGATAATTATTTCGAGGTGTTACAAACGGAATGACAAACTTAGTATACCCAATAGATTTCATCTAGAGGGTATAAAAATAAGAAAAGTACAGGCATTAGCCTAAGAACTCCGCTAGAATGTTGTTTATTTGACCTTTTTAGATGCACATCCAAAATTTAGGTAACACACATGACCCTTTTTGAGAAAATACGTATCAGGCTGTGTATATACGTCACGTCAGTAAGCTCAACACGTGTTTTATGTAAAGTGCAATTAGTGCATTGGACATCAGAGAAAGTGAGATAAAATTATTAAGTATTGCTTTATTTAGTTTAATTGCTTTGTATTGATTGAATATTGTATTTTATTAGAATTTAGTCAAAAGTATGAAATATGTTTTATTAAATTCATTAAATTTTTGGATGTGCGGTAACTAAAACAGAAAAAAAACAATATTACTTAGTTTCCGGACAGGCTATCCAAACACTAAAAATATGCTTAAAAGAGATTGTTTCCTGCTAACTCTCTAATACAATTATAAAATATGTTTTTTATAGGACAGAAAAAGTTAAACTTATTTTTTTATCAAACCTGTCGTATTCGGACACATTTTAAGATATTCCATTTCAGCTGTCCGACTACTAAAATGACAGCTTCAGTGTCCGAACAAATATAGGTAATCGATTAATTAAAAATAAAAGATACCTGGGTAGTAAATAATCATAATAATTTTAATTAATTAATTAATGGATGACAGTAGGTACTTATGCATACAAACCGAAAAACGTATAAAACGATCCACCAATAATTTAGAGATGACTTAAGCTATACTACATATATGTCACAGAAAATAAATTGAGCATTACGAAGTGTTGAAAAATAAGTATGGAGTGTTGTTGGCAAGTGTGGAATTTCACTTAAACAAGATAACTTGGTCAACACTGTGCAATATATTACGAAGATGGTCGACGAGAAAGAACATGGCTTAATTTCTTCTTTAAACGAAACACATCAGAAGCAGAAAGTATTACCACAGGCAGAGCAGTGATTACTGTTTTTGAAATGCCTCGAGAACTGGACCAATATTTAAAAAGTATCGGAAACGTCGACATATTTAATGATCCTGTCCAAATATTAAGTGGGGATAAAATGAGTTTTTTTTCTTTTTGTCCGATAATCAGTGAAGTAATTACATACCGTGGATATAAAAAAAATTTATTTTCTGCAGGTAACAAAATGTTCCCCAATGGTAGCCTTTTCATATTTGCGTCACTAAAGGATATTGTAAATAGCATCCCAGCGTAAATGTTTTTGAGAACAGAAAAAGGATGGAGGAGCGATATCTTTTTCGAATATGTAGTAGTCAATGGCGGATTTAATGAGTGTTTCGAGGAGTAAGAAAATACCAGACCGCAGGCACCCTTTTCATAGACGGCCACAAGTCACACTTGACGTTAGAGCTGAGTAAAAATTACAAGGAAAAAAGTATAATTTTATAAGCATTGCCACCAAGCACCACTCATATGATGCAGTCAGCTGACATCAGTTAGAAAAAATCGTTCGAGAATGGCAGTCAAGAATGTTGGCCAACTTATAACAAAAAAACAAACTTGTTGTCTTTTGCTAGAAACTACAATAATCTTGCGAAATCTAAAAATTTGAAAACACCTAAAAAAATACTTCAGGAAATGCGGGCTTTTCCCTTACGACCCCAAAACAGTTGTTTTCAGTGAATTTGTGAAAAATGCGGTTGAAAATTTTGCAGCTACTCGTAAAGCTGATATACCAACTAAAATACAAGAATCATTTCCACTACAGAAGTTTCACCCTGCTATTAAGGTTATTGAGCTAATGATCATAAGTGAAAAGATTGAGAAATATTCACATATGATTTGAATGACGGCAGAAAGTTGCAACTGGTACAAGAGTACTGATTAGCTATTGATTCTAGGTAAAAAAGTTGAAACTATTTCTCCAGAACCTAGTCCTTCTTGTGTATCGTCAACGACTGATCCTTGTGTGTCGCCGAGATCAATTCGATGCCGTATACAGAAGACTAATGAAAAAGGCACAAAGTCTAAAAACAAGTCAATTAAGAAGAAGAATAAGTAATATTTTAATTGAATTACAAAGCGACGTTTAAGTTTACGATTTAAAAACATTGGTTGGGATTCTTGCACTAGGTGGTTGTACTACACTAGTGCACTCCAATATTTTCATTATCTTACGAGGAGCAAGCAAAGACTTCGTGTGGTGGAAATATCAACAACAAAACTATTACGGTACAACTTTTTTGAGACTATTGTTGTTTTTTTAGTTATCTACTTTATAATATTTTTAAAATTACTTAGGTATTTTTTTTTTTCATTATTACCAAGTTTGAAGTATTTGCTTGCAGAAATTCTTTAGTTTTTTAAGTGAGCCTTAAAATGTGTTCATAATTCTTTCAATTAAAAAAAATGTATATAGTTTTATGAAAAAGCACATTTGTGTTTATTTTTAACAAAAAATGGGTAACAAATTCTTTCCAAAAATCCGGACACTGAAACTGTATTGTCCGAATACTAAATTTTGGTGTCCGAATACTATCTAAAAGCGAACTTTTTGTTTCAAATCCCAAAACTATAACAAAGTAATATTAAATGACTCAAAAATATTTACTTGCTAAATGTAAACAGCTTAAATAATAATAAAAAAAATTGTATTGCATATTCTTAATAGCAATAAAATGATTGAGCAAAAAAGTAAGATGAAATGTTAAGTGTCCGGGGACTAGTATATTTACACTACTTAAAGTTTCTTACGGAATTAAAAATTTTTACAATATCAAATTAGATGTATTTATCTTAACGTACCTATTTTGAATCAATTATTATAGCCCATTTTAAACTTTCATTTCCAATATTTAATTATCAAAATGTTGATTTGAAATTTTCATTTATGTATAACGAATCTCTGTTTTGTAACTACAGTTTTTTAAATTACTTTTAAAAATTTTAATTTTGATGTCTCATATTTAAACGTAGGATTTTATTTTCAAAATTCAATGTGCGAACTTTAATGTCATTACCAATCTTCAATTTTCTTCAAGCAGGTTATTGCCTTCATGCAAATAAACTGCAATTTTCCGCGTTTTTATGCGCTTGATCATTGGCGCGGCCATTTTTCGGTCCCCTTGCCTTTCTTTCACACTTTCTTTTACAGGGACTTCAACCAAATCAAAGAGCAGAGCACCGTCTGCCGGGCCAGCTAGTTGTTTTTATAATGTGACCAAAAACAAATTTACTTTCATTAAAAGTTGATAAGACTACAAATTTACAAAACATTGCGAAATCTAGTAACATGGGTACAAATTACACATCTAGGGAAATAATTCCTATAGGAAAAAAACAAAACTTTAACAGAAAATAGGCTCGAAAATATTATTTCCCACATCAGAAATGAAATGGTTTAAAATCAAATAATGTATTTATTGGGTTGAAAATTGTAATAGTTATACATTATATATATATGTATATTATTTACATGATTTTTGAAAATTTATAAAAGCAATTAACTTTTAACTCTTGGATGTACGCAAACTGGTGATTTCCGATAGACTAGATAATTGTTTTGAGTTTTTAAGTTTAACTAAGTCATAAATTTACAGCTTACTGTTGTAGGTACTACAAATGTTTAAACACCGACATCAAGTAAATTCTACTAAAAATGAAAAGATGAAAATTGCTTCAATATGGACATAAATTGAAAAATTTGAAAGTGAAAAAATATTCCATATATCACGATATACATAGATAGGTACCTATAAAACCATATGTACCTATAGCAATAAAATTTCTCTTGACCATAAACGAAACTAAAAACTTTCCCCCACAGCTAACAGTATCGCATAATATACCTGCAAATGCAAACATAAAAAAGAAAAATTCGAAAACCGTGAAAATTCCATTTGACTCCATTAAAAGTCTTCGACTCTTTCAACAAAGAGAAAAACAAAAAGAACTTGCTCCATTCCACAAAGTCCAAGTCGAACCAGCACTCAGTCCTCCTTGCATGCATTAAATAGTCACCAAAACTGTCACTTTGCGCAGGCATCAATCAAGAAAAATAATGCTAAACTCCTTCAGGAAAGGATATCAAATCTGTCACGCTGTCAGCGTATTTCGGTGTCGCGCTACAGATAGCTTCCTAAGTTCGCAACAGAAAGCCGCACGAATGCGCACTCTGCCCATCTCAGACCAACAGCCCGAGCCCGATGATACCTATTTGTTCGGAATTTACATAAAGCAAAGCGAGCTCTTGTTCGACATCGTCGACATAATCCAAACACAATAAAATGCGTAATTTGAGATTGAAATCCTCTCATTGTTTTCCGAATCGGTGTCTCCTATGAATAAAACATTTTGTCGTGTCGTGGCAGTAAAGATGTTCTCAGAAACAAGAGTTCCTACACTTTGGGTTTATTAAAGGCAATAAATCAAGGCTCATTCGGCCCCAAACATATTGTTTTCCGTTTTGGACCTTTCGCTCACTATACTCTGATCAAATTGTTCCGAAGTCTCATCCCAGCTTCCATGGCTTAAGCTGAATTATATGGACCAGTCCAGTACAGCAAGCAGCACAGCCGCGCGAATACCGATACTTCTCTGGTGCACTTACATATATTATAAGAATAACACAAAGTATCGCCAGCAGACAGGCCGGTACACATCACACGAAGTATGTACGTATATCTGTATATACCTACATACCTACCCATAATAGGTAAAGTAACGTATAATTTTTGTACATTAATCGCAGTAGCTCTCCAAGTTAGTTCTCGCTACTGCTATTGCAGCAACAGCAGTTATTGATTTACGTACTAATGTAATCGCAGAGTCACGGCATCTTTCAAGTTTTTATCCCACAAAATAGCTTCACACCCCCTTGATGATCCACCCAGCCTCAAGCTTTACAAGCTCGTTTACATGGGTGGGGCTGATGACGAGAGAAAACAGCGGATACCTACTCATGTTGGTACTCAATAACTACACTCTTCTTACATATGCTTAGTACTTTTAAATGAATTGCAAAAAGAATAATAATTTCACAGGGTACCTAATAAGTATGTAATTATCCAATATTTTGTGGAAACCCTTACTCGAGACTGAAATGGCCTTTGATTTCTTAGGGCTTCGTGTAATCCAGATGCAGCTTCCGATAGTACCACAAGCGCTTGAGATGGTAGGTGGTTGGTACCGAATGGACTATTTTCCATAATATAACTGCAAAGTTTCACTTATCACTTGAATATTTTTCACTCATGCACTTTCACTCATTAATCGCAAAATTTTTTTATAACAAAAGGGAGTTTGTCACTATGTTTTCCCACATTATTCCTGCATTTGATAGAAATTAAGACCGACAACTGCCCGTCAGTGTTCAAAGCGAGATTGAACCATTCCAAGGATAAACTAACACTGAAGTGCTGAAACCAGAAGCAACCGCCTGATTTCTTTAATTTTAAACCGAACACACACCTCTGTGTTTGGAAAAAGGGCGTTGTTCCCGTTCATTGGTAGCTGCTTGCCAGTTAAAAGCAAGGAACTCGCCTGGTTTATTTGATTGGCTGGATAAAACCATCGCCAGCTTTCGGTTCGATATTGCATACAGCGAATCGTGTGCCCAGAATAAGATGCTTTGCTCCATCGGGAGTACTTATACATCACAGCATCCGCAGATATCTCTAGTCTGTTTTGTCTGCTCGGAAATAATCGCACGTTGAAGTTTGTAGTCGAATAAAAATTTGCAAAAAAAGTTGTCCTTGCCGTTTAGGTAGGTATCTACATACATGTTTGTACTTAATAAGGAAAAAAAATTTTTGAAGAGCACTGATTGCAGCCAACGTCCGATTTTACCTCTATGTAGATATAATGCTATGAGTGGGCTCTGTTAATTAAATTATCGAATGATTTTTGAATAACGGCAGTAACCCGGAATTAGACAAGCTCCATGAAATCATGCATTTCGATACTTTAACTTTCATCGGAGAACTGCGCAAGTCCTTTCCTGGAATATCAATAACTTTTTCAGGTGTAGACAGTATTTCAAATTGAAGTTAGGTATCCCATAAATGTAATTAGGTAATTAAGGTTTACATGAACGATTTACTCGATTTTCAGCATTAGGAATCAAGCTTAAGAAAAAGTTTAAAATAGCGTTGAATTATACGTATATGGGCACATTCTTGGCAAAGACCAGATTAAAGCAGCAAAATCAAATCAAAATTATCGATCCGATAAAATGAACGGTTTAACAATGATTCTATAGAGGATGTTTTAGACATGTCCTAGGAACACTGAATACGTGAAAGCTTAAGCACCTACAGGGTTATAGAGTAATAGAAATTATTTTATAAATGCATTTGTATGTACCTATACATATAAGTATTTGTTATTAGTTTAGTACCCTGGAACTGGTAGACAATTCATGAGGAGCTCATCAATGAGCTCTCAGATGAACATCATGACGAAATTTGTTCACGTTAGATTCAAAACCGGAAAAAAATCATTTATTTACTTGTTTAGAGATATTGTACCTGGATGTGATTCTTCATGCCTTTTACCTGTTTTAGAATTGTATACCTTACTTCTCTTTTGTGCATATATTACAATATTAGATGAGTACATCGATGAGTATATAATGAGTATATAATGAGTATATAATGAGTGTCACAATAAATGGGCTTATCAATGAGTATTACGAGGAGTTATAAATGAATCATCATAGAGTATACTAGTGTCATTATGAGTTCATAAATTAAGCATATTAATGAGTCTCATGTTGAGTTCATAAATGAGAATCAGGATCAGTTTACCCGAATTCATCTCATCTATTTTCGAGCCGGTGTTTTCTAAAATAAATGCAACAATTGCGGGAGCATCTGTATGATTGTGCAGGACTGCAGGATCGTGCAAAAGAGTTGGTTCAGCCAAGTGGCAGTAACTGTAGGGACGCTGAGACGCAAGGATTTGGCCATAGGTAGGTATGGGGAAGATTCCCAGAAGAATAAATTAAAAAATAATTTAAAGTAAATAAAAATAAAAAAATTATTTATTTATTATCTAGTAAATTACAAAAATATATTCAAATTTTCCATAGTAGAAATGTATGAAGTCAAGGAAAAAACATACCTATTATGGCTGAAGTAATGGAGCATTTTCATTATATGCAATGAGGGCTTGGATCAGATTTACTGAATGCTTATCAGAAGATTCATCAAGACTTGGTTTTCTATATGCTTCTTCAACAATTACAAAAACTCGTATGCTTTTTCAGTCACCCCTTGCGGGCAGGAGAGCAATTTCTAGCAGATTATGTTACATTCATATTTTTGCAATCATATATTAGTAGGCTAGTGCAAATGGCCGCTTTAATATAGTAACTATGTACATATGTAGATAAGTCGAAAAATAATCGTTTTTAGACAACCGTTTAAATCAGAGCCTACAATTTTTTGACTGCTTTAAAGTTGTAGATACAATGGTTGTTAAATATAGATATTTTTCCAAACAGCACTTAAATTTTAATGTTAAAAGACGACATCCTTTCAAGGCATTTAATGGTTGCATATATGGAGGGTGAATCGGGGAGAGATGGTCCCGTTTTTAAGAATTGATATAATTTTGTTTTGTTTTGTGAATAAAATTACACCGTATTATTCTTGTGACATATGCCAACAGTATATAATTTTATTAATTTAAAAGAAACAAAAACAAATTTGTTAACAATAAAAGATAAGAAAAAATACAAGTGATCCATTTATCTCATGTCACTTGGGTTAGATAGGCGTAAAGTGGGAATAGGGATAAAACGAAACATTTGTCAGAACAATAACAAAATTACCTGTTTTAGTTAATTTTAAGAATTTTTAAATTAAATTTTATCTGTTTTTTTTTATATTTATTTTTAAATTTTATTAGTATTTTGTTTTTAAGTTTATATTTCCCTCCCGTATCAACCTGATCTAACTTTCCCGAATGTGAGGGAGAGATCAGGCAGTTTTATTGCCTCCATTGCAGTCAGCAGCAATAGGATGCATTACAAAAGTTTATAGCTATTATTTACCCTTTGTGTGATACGCTGGCTCAAAAATGCTTACAAACTATGTATTTACGTATCCTTATCTCAGGGGTGCACTGACGGAAGGATGGCTCCCCCCCCCAGAGAGTTAGTTTTTTAACGTAAATAAATAAAATGTAATCTGTATATTAATAAAAAGTTCGATTAAATAAAATAAAACCCTTAAATATACAATAGAAACATAAAAGTATGATTCCGTCTACCTACACGGCCGGTGATTAAGTCATGATTCCGTAGCATGGGCGGCAGCGGGCGTGAGGCCCAAAATTCATTCACGACCACAAGCCACAGGCCACTGGATGCACGCGTCTGAAGCAATGTAAATCTATTGTCAAAGTTACATTCGCGGCCACAGGCCACAAGCCACGCTGTGGCCGTGGCCAAGTTTGATCAAAACTCAAATTTTGTGGCTCGTATACCCAGCACTACCAACATTTAAGTATAAAAATGGTAGGTTATTCAATATGGCGGGAGGTTTCTAATTAACCAGACTTTTGTTTATCAGTCAGAAAGTTGTTTACCTGTGAGAACCATTTCATACTGGTAAGTAATAATTCTGCAAAAAAATAAAATGGAAGAAAAAATTATTAATTACATGAAAACACATACATTTATGCTGAAGCAATGTAAATCTATTGTCAAAGTTACATTCGCGGCCACAGGCCACAAGCCACGCTGTGGCCGTGGCCAAGTTTGATCAAAACTCAAATTTTGTGGCTCGTATACCCAGCACTACCAACATTTAAGTATAAAAATGGTAGGTTATTCAATATGGCGGGAGGTTTCTAATTAACCAGACTTTTGTTTATCAGTCAGAAAGTTGTTTACCTGTGAGAACCATTTCATACTGGTAAGTAATAATTCTGCAAAAAAATAAAATGGAAGAAAAAATTATTAATTACATGAAAACACATACATTTATGCATAATAAGAAGCATAGCTTCTTGTGGCCGTGATTGTAACTTAGGCCGCTTACACATCGAAAAACGAAAACGACCGAATAAACAGTTCCACACCGAAAATTCGTTTATGCTTACATATCAAAAACGAACGAATAAAAGTTGGCTTGGGTTTGTATCAAATGTAAATAAACGGAAATGAGATTATGTAAGACCGAAAAGAGTATTCGTTCGTGCGTGGAACGTAGTATGGCACGAAAATATACTTGACAGTTCGTAAAGAAAATTTGGTTCTCGTACGAATAAACATAAAAATGTATTTTAATTAAAATAAAACTTTAAATATGGATATTTTTTATTGAAACTGTAATTAGAATAAATATCCAATATTTTATTACATGTATTGCAGATAATTTCTGTTACTTTAGGGAAAAATTTGTGTTTTTCAGTTCAGTGTTTTCGTTTTCGTTTCTTGATGTGCAAACGGCCTTACTTAGGCTTCAACAGTCGGCCACAAGCCTCAACTAGCTTCTGACCCGTAGCCTGAGGCCGTGAATGTATTTCGGGCCTGAAGATTGCACAGGCATGAGCGCTGCAGCTGATTAGGCTGAAGTCTAGAGCGAAAAATTTTGAGGGGCTGCAAACTTGTGATAATAAAATAAATTGTACCTACCATCAAATATTATACAAAAAATAAAATTATTTGAAATAAAATAACACAACATTACGGAAGAAAAATTGCTACAACTATTGCCATAATGATGATGATAGAATTTACACTAAAAATTCTCTGAGCAGTGTACAGCACGACCGCGATGTCAATAATGTTTCACATCTCTTTAGGTACTCTGCCCGTTATGCCTAATCTCCAATAAACCAACCAACCAGCGAATTTTTAACGTAAAATTGAATGAAATTTATTTTTGTTGTATGTACGAATATAAATGGACCACTCTTTGAACCAAAAATGTATGAAAATATTGCACAACTTTAAGATTGCGTACGCTGTCCATGCAAGCATTATTTTCCACTGAAGTAGGTATAACGAGATAATGTGTCTCTAATGTGGTCTGTGGTGTAGGTCTAGGCTAATTTTATATAAATTTTCTCACTTTCAGGACACAAGCCCACGTATAGTAAATTTTATTGCCTACAGGATCGCTGGTATCTAAATTGAAACTTTTGCTGAGTACTGACTCCTCTTAATTGACAGTTGCATTTAAAAACAAAATATCAATTTGAAGATAATATTCGCATTCTGTTATCCTCTCTTTCATTAGTATTATTTTGAGTTCAAAATGTGTGCCATATGAAATAAGAAATCAATTAGTCCATTTATATATACCTACATATCAGTTGTTGGTTGGTGACTATATATAACCCCGCTTGGTTTGAAGTCGAGTGATTTATATTTTCTGTTTTTTTTTTTTTTTTTATTAAATCCTATGCGGTAGTGTGTAAGTGTGTGTTGTGTGACTTAGAGATAAAGCTAAGTCAAGCGAAATTTATTAAAGGAGAAAAAATAAAGAGCCTCCAAGGTAGCCCAAGAAGGCATCCAATCAGCTTAACTAGTTAACGACAGACCGCTTAAGAAGAACCTTCTTAGTGGTTTTTTCACATTTTTGCTAGGAAAAACATGGCTGAATTAAAATCCTTCTTTCTAAATTATTCCTATCAAAATTCTTTTATGACATTTATTTTATTTTTGTGTTTTATCGTGTGATGTAAGTAGTCTTAGATATGTGCTGCTGTTGCGATTAACGCCCATAAGCTATAAGTTATTCCAAATGCCTTTTTCTTTATGTGTTTAGAGTACCTGGGGAGTATGGCTAGGCCTGACCGCTAAACCAGGATCTGTGTAACGCTGGGTCATACTCTTGATACATCCATATACATACATACATGTCAGTGGTTGGTTCGTTCATTGGAGATTAAATTTTTATCTGAACGAACACATCGCTCCAGATCCTTTGGAAGCACAAGTTATGTTTCTTCGACCATTCATGAAGAATTTATTGATATTATGGCCAAAACAGTTTTTAATTTTATTGCACTAGAAATTAAAAAAAGCGAAATATTTTTCAGTCGTGGTAGATTCAACCCCTGATATTTCGCATAATGACCAGTTAGCAGTGATTGTACGGTAAAACATGACGAAGGTCTAGTAGAACGTTTCCTGATATTTCTACCAAACGTTGGGCATAAAGGTCAGGATATGTTTAACGCTTTGATCAATTTCTTTGTATCTTTAACCATAGATATGAAAAACAGTCGTGCTCAGTCCTCCGATAACGCGACCAATATGGCAGGAAAATGACATGTACTGGTTTACAAGCCTAGTTCAAAGAAATGTCTCCCCAAGCGTACTCTGTTCCTTGCTCTGCACATTCCCTTAATTTAGTGGGCGAAAAAGCTTTACAATGTTGTTTTGAAGCTTCATATTTTTTTCTTTTTATTTCATTTTACATATAATTTTTTGGACTGTCAACAATGCCTTGCAATAGCATGCAAGCTCTGGAATTGGCACTTTGAAAAGTTTATCTTCTACAAGATGGTCCATGAGAGATGAGGCTTGTGAGAGCTTATGTGGAACATCGGGGCTGAAATCGAAAAAGACAGCTCACAAAAATCTGTAACCAGAAATGAACCAAGAGCGGTAGGTACGGCAGAAACTGAAACGTTTGGAAATAGCTTTTATGTTGATTTTTACTGAACAGAATTAATTAACACAGTAAATAAATCCATGGAAAAAGCAGAAGTAATTATCATACAAGTGATTGAAATGTATGATTCTTTAATCGCCGTAATTGAATCTGCACGACAAAGATTTTAGGAATGTAAAAACGAAGCCAAAAAGATAAATAGACCAGAAGTAATAAAACTACAGGTAGATGAATCTTGTGAAAATGAAACAAAAATTAATGGGAGGGACGCATTTCAAATTGTATATTCTTTATAGATTGATTTACTATAAGGAAAAAAAAATGTGCTATGAAGAATTTAATTGGAAATTCTCATTTCTGGAATACCGTTATATGAAGCATATGGGAGGGTTTTAGAGGTTGACCCCCCCCCCCAATCTAGCACATGGATAAAAAAAACACTTTTTCGAGTTAAGGCCAAAACACAGTGAGGACGACACAACAAAGTCGCCGTAAATTGGTTGCTGTCAAAGATTCGAATATATAGAAGTCCCATATACTTAACACAATGAGGGCGACGCGATAAGTTGCCAACAAAAAGTTTGGGAAAATCTCTAAATTAGTCGCCAACATAATTGACATTTCTGTGTGGACAGTGAATAATTGACATTCATGTAATGTGGATTTGGTTATTTTTATAAAGAATAGCAAATTAAAAGATTGTTAGTAAATAAACTAGTTATTAAAAACTTTAATAAAATTAATTTGTTTAATTATACTGAGAAATTATAAGTTTTGAGGAGGAATTTATAGAGAAAAATGGGGAAAAAGTTATGCTGTACGATAAACGTCATCTCTTGTATGGCAATCTCATCTTCTTTTTTTTAGCTTTTTCTTTATGCTTTTACAATTTTAAGAAAGCCGCATAAGCTATACTAAAGATTTTTCTTAGTTCTTTCCTTGTTTCCATTTCTTTTACAATAAATAAAACAGTGACTGCTGTCAAAAACATTTGTCGAGTCGCGTTCACTGTGTTTTAAATGCGATATTGTTGCCAACTAAGTTGCCAACATTGTTGTGTCGCTCTCACTGTGTTTTGGCCTTTAACATCAGAGCAGTGCTGTCGTTTGGAAAATTTCATGAGTAGTACAATTTGCTGCCAAAGCGGAGTACTTTGGGAAAAAACGGAGTACACGACTAACGAAATTTAATGAATTCAAATTAATTAGAATGTGATGTCCAGAAATCATATTAATGTGAATAAAACTCATTTTCATTAAAACGATTCTTATGTTAACTATTATTATATTATTTATATTTTTTTTATATAGAAACAACTGGTTTTTATTTTAAGATTTTCACATGAATTTTTTTTTCAGCAATAAGAATTTCTTAAGTTTAGTTGACAGCTATTGATTTAAAATATTCATTAATTAATAGCTTTGATACAGATCATACTTTCGTGAAGTAAAAATGTTCTGTTATGAAAAGCTATTATTGAGAAAAGCTTACCTGGATAAATTCAATCAATTAGTTTAATTTTTAAGTATTGAAAACTTTTGAATTTTGAAGATTTGTAAGGACTTTATACAGTCATCATGCAAAAATTTATTGACAACTTCAGTCGCTTTACATTTTCTGCATTTCAAATCTTTTACAATATTTGAATCAGTAATGCACAGAAATAATTCTGGTAAGGCAAAATGGTTAGACACCCTTGCATAAAATTAAAAGTTATTTTGACTTTTGGATATCCGGCCGTCCGCCTGTCCGTCCGTTCGTCCATCCTCACGATAAATCAAGAGCGCGTGTACTTAGAGAGCTGTAATTTTGCATATGAGTAACTCTTTCATAGGGTTGCAATTCAAAAATTTCGTTTTTCACTATGTATATATATTTTGATATTGTTTGAGAACGCGTCGACGTAGAAAGCTGAAATTTTGTACATACCTACATAGTGTTTTCATGAAAATACTAAATATAATTTCAAAAATGGACTAAGTATTGCCATATATAAATTTTGGAGTTTTACGTATACGATCAGTCCTATATGATTTTCATGTACTGAAAACTTCTTCAGAATATGAAAACCTATAAAATTGGTTGTAATCATTTTTTCTGCCCGACGAACCGTTCTAGAAATATATGCGAAAGACCACTTCAAAAATCAAACTTGTACAGATGGGTGATCTTACGAAATTACATACAGAATTTCATCTAGGGTATCGTAAGAATGACCAGTTCGAGTTTTGTTGCTTGTTTGTAATAACTTTAAAACATATTTTACAAAACCGCCTGTTATTTATAAGGCTGCGTGCATACAGAGCAACATTTTTGAACACGATTAGTTTGTTTATTATAAGTATTACTTTTGTTGGCGACAAAACAGATTCCATAGAATTTCCAAGAATGGTTTCTTGACATATCCGGTCGTCGTGCTCTAAATCTGTCGTTGTACTAGAAATTATATTTTCTATATTATTTATGTTTGTTTGAATTTCCAGGAATTTTTCTAGATTGTCGTTGATCTTCGGATACATTTGTCATATTCATATTGCTTGCACCACACCCAATATATTTAGAAACTTCAATACTGTGTCTGCTAAGAATTAACTTTACTTTACTTCTCCATTAGCGAAAGTGATTTTGATCACAATAGGTTTTTACACTGCACTTCACAGTTCTGTATGAAGTTCTGTTTCCCCAGTAAATGTGGAATAGTTAGTAAGTAAGTTAGTAGTTATGAGAATACAACTATATATTTTTGTGCTGCGCTGCATGCTGGTTGAATTAAAGGACTTTGACATCCTTAAAATTCGCCGCGCATGGTCTGCTGAGTTATATTAAAAAAATCATAACTTTGGTTCTGATAATAACAGAGACCTGACCTTTAGGTTATTTTAAAAATGAAAGTACAATCCTTGAGGGAAAACTATAAAAAGATATGCGTTTTAGAAGAAGAAAAAATTAAGGATAATAAATATATCCTTTATCCGTGAATATATTCAAATGCATTCCGTTAATTTTTCCTTGCTTTATTTTTAAATTAATGCTCATAATGTAAATGGTTAAATTTTTAAATTGGGATCTCAATGGATTTGGATACGAGATTTTTTTTTTGTTTGAGGTCTGGTTGTTTAGGAAAAAAATGTCATACAAATATACTTTGTTATCCTTGATCCCGTAAGAATTTTTCACCAAGGACCCATTAACAGTCCATTGAGATCCCAACTTGAAAATTTAACTTCTTACTAACATCATTATGAGATTAATTAAAACGATGGTGCTAGCTAAGTTCCTTGAATTTCGTATTTTGGAAAATTTGTGCTCTTTAATCAAATACCACTGTTTCTATGGAATTGTCCACAAGAAGTCAATATCCCTATCTCAATCAGTCGTGTAAACTAAACTGTTGTTATATTAAATCGACGGAGGTCTACATCTACATACATCATACTTAAAACAAAATTTTAAAAAAATCAGCTTTACTGACGAAATATTTCCTTAGTTTTTCCACAAAAGAAGACAATCTTAATCGTCGTCCCTAAAATTTTACACAGAGATGGTGTAAGGTGTAAGCTGAAAGTTCCTTGAATTTCGTATTTTGAAAATTGGGAACTATTCTCAAGTTTTTTCCTTTGTGTCACAGTTCACAAATTCTATATTGTTTTATTACAAAAAATCAACGTTTTTGAATTAAAGTAAACAAATGATATACATAGTTAAACTAAATCACTAAATGCGTTTGCCATTAACAAAAACCCAACCTTCCATGAAAAATTTACTGTTAATTGAATGAAGAAAATAGGAAAGACATAGGAGAAGGAAAAGAGCGATTAACACAAACGTTTCCTGGAGTTCTTCAAGTAGAGAGCGTTCCTTATTCACTTCATAAACATCAATCACAGCGTTTAACGAACGAATCATAATGACATGACGGGATAGGTGTAATAGGCTAAAACAAATCAGATTACACTTTAGTGCGCTGAACGCCAACGCTGAAAAAAATTATAAAACATCTATGTGTTAGCTCTTAGGTGCTGTTTGGTATATTTCATCAAGTACAACGGAGTACCAAACCAACTTTTCAACCGGACTCGTTAATTGATTTTATTACTAAAATGTACTACGAATGTAAAGTTTTAAATGAAGGCGAATAAACCTTATAGATTATTTGCTAGCAACATATATAGGACTTTTAAGTATGAAGAAATGAAAATCGGAGTACTTTTATAAAAGAAGTAGTAGCGGAGTACGCTATTAGTTTTTGGAGTACAAATACTTCGATCGGAGTACAAACGATAGCACTGCATCAGAGTGATACAAATTCAACACCAATGAATTTCTGTGTATTGTATTGCTGCGATATTCCCGGCCACATATTACTACAGAAGTAGTGACGCATCAGCTTCTCTGTAAATGTACCTTAATTTAGTTAACCTAGAAATTTATCGACGGACACTGTACACAATGGAGAAAAAAAATATTTTTTAACGATTCTGAATCAAATTATTAATACAAGAAGAAAAACAACCGCCTCGTCTGGGGTTTGAAACCGGGACCTTCTGCTTTCCGGGCGACTGCTCTTACCACTGAGCTAACAAGACAAAAACAAAATTGATAAAAATGTTGAATCAGCTGTAGTGCCTATCATGGCACAGTGTACGAACGCTATTTTATATCAATGGCTTGGAAAAATACTTATTGATGCCAATTTCGAAGTGTTAAAAATGGATATTCGTCGATTTTTTTTTAAAGACCACGGTTGGAAGGTAACGATGTAAGCTAAGATTATGTTATAATTGTACAAAAGAAAATTGCGAAAATTTAGACTTCGCTTTTTTTAAATCTAATTTTGAAGTAATTGAAATACATTCGCAAATGATGACAATATTCGATCCGGTATTTCTTGGTAAGACGCGTTCACAACAGAATGTTATTTAGCGCCAATCATAGCCGAAATTTTAAAATTTGCGTAGAAGAAGAAAGAAGAAAAAAGCTAAAAAGTTTTGTGTAATAAGGAGGGTGAAACGAACTTAAATCGATTCACAGCACGAGCACGCGGTTATTGATGTTCTGGAAGTTTTCGACATGGAAAGATGCAACCACATCAAATGCTGCTTTTCAATTGCTTTCGGCCATCAAAACTGTGAATTTTCAAGTATCGATTCTGTTTCTTCATTCCCTACATGCTTTGGCTTTATCGTTGGGTTCAACTTTGCAAACAAAAAATCAAGATTCGACAGAAACTATCGCGCTAGCAGAGGCTACATAGGACGAACTTGAGTATAGTGGATAGTGTAATATAAGTTGTTCCACAATTTGTCCGGAAGGGTTCTGTATAGCTAAGATGAGCCGCTGTTTTATCGTTATATTTCCTTCGTAGATTTTGTCCACCCTTAAGGCTTGGTATTTGCCAATCTGTAAAATTTATGGCAGAGTATGCCGATGTTTATATATTGGAGGCAGAGTATGCCGCTATATTCCAGATGGCAGAGTATGCCGATGTTTGTATATTGGAGGCAGAGTATGCCGCTATATTCCAAATGGCAGAGTATGCCGATGTGTTTTGAGAGATAAAAACTACTCGTTAAAGTTGCAATTAAATCTGATTTTATTTAGTTAGTATCACCTTATTTATACAAATTGAATACAAAGGAATCGGTATTCTTTACCATTCAAAAAGGGGGGATTATTGCAGAATTGCAATATACAAAGTTCTTAATCAGAAACTGTAGTGTCAGCATTTTTGATCACACAATTTCTGATTGAGTCACAATGTATCGCTATTGTAAAGCAATGACCTCAGGTAAGAATATTTTATTTATCAAGAAATATGCTTGCATAGCGGAATTTGCTTGCGTTGCAAATTCTTCTTGAGGTCAAACAAACTTTGTTTGTTTTCAATTATTTTTCGATTTGATATTTGTTTATAATGATTGACCGTGGTCATGGCTTTACATCCTTACCCTTAAAAGAAAAAAAAAATTTGTATATGAAAAAAAAATTCTTTTTTGTTACATAAACTTATGCATATTATTAAATTAAACATATTCTAATTTATTTATGTAATTATAGTATACTGTTAATTATTTTTATTACAGGTTAATTGCTTTGTTAATACAGGATTATTTGCTAATTATTGTTATTATTATCATTATTATTATGATTTTTTTTTTGTTCTAACGTTACTAATATCTCCGTGATATATTATTCTATTATTTTTATATAATTATTCTACAGTATTTAACCATTTTATTAGTTTACGTAGTCTTGAGTCTGAGCCGGTTTTTTTTTTTTTTTGTTTATATCTGGTATGCCTCTATGAACTTTGATGATTCGTATTGTAGCGTTAGAATGTATGTAAATATATATATCCTCAGAGGTCCTAGTGTGTCAACTGAGATCTTTTCGCAACTACTGGTTTGTGTGTCCATTGTCACTAGAGGTTCATTTGTGTACCTTTTGAATTTGTTCTTTGCACAGTTATCATACTTGTTTATGTACTTCTTTATCATTGTGTAAAGGTTTCCATATGTGCCTTTATTGCAGCGATTAATTCCAGCGTGTCCACCATGCTTTTTGTCATGGTACTCTTTTACTAATTCTTATTTTTTCTTTGGATCCTTGATCCTTATTGGGGGTTTATAACGTAGTATCTTCAGTGGTGTTGCCTTACCACATTTATCATTCTGCTGCAGCTTATTGAATTTCCTTTTGAATTCATTAATATCCATATAGCATCGTCCTTTGCGAGTGCTAATTCTGTAATATTATTCTCGTTCATCTTTTGTATCAGCTTCTCCATGATTTAACCAGAGTTAAATGCAGGATTATCGCTGTACTGAACGGTTACCCCTTTCTTACATATTGCTGGCAAACTTTTATCTATCGCATTCTCTTGTGCGTACGCTGTATTGAATTGTATCCTCTTAATATTTCTTATGTTGGAGATGGATGTGTATTCCCATATATAGAATTGACCTGATTTTATATTGGCTCTTCTTCTAATCCGTTTTGCTGCTTTTTCATCATATTTCGTGTGATAACGTTTATTTCTCTTGGTATCATTTCTCAGAGTACATTTTTATTCCTGACAGGGCATTTGCATTTGTATCTACTTTCCCAGTTTGTACACAATTTCAAGATCCTTATCTATGAAGATTTGTTTAGACCTCATCACTATTGACGTATTCTTGTTGCAAAAGTCTGCTCAATCTTAATTGTAACACTTACCGCCTCTATCGATGCCTTCGGTTAGTCTGACATAATGATCGGCTTACTTAGTCTTCTTTCAAATGTATTTAGTTCTTGTTACTTTGAGTGTTCTATTCTAGAAATCCTAAACTTGCATGCTATAAATGGTATGAATTCTGCGACGTATCCTTTATTTTAAAAACTTGCGTGCGCTTTTTCGTTTTATTTTTATTGTTCTGAAAGTTGAACGTTAAATTTCAGGGACTTCTTGCCCGTTATCCGAATTTTGAACAGTTATTCGTCTACTTCAGCGATTCTGATTTCCTGTTTGCGGATGTCAGTTTGACAAGCTGCATTTTTGTAGTGCACTTTATGATGTAATGCCAAATCATGGGACGCATTTTTATATAATTCATCGTCCGTCTGTTATGCGGAATCGTGTTGATCACAGGTATCTGTTTGCGTGGCTGTCATCACTGTCGGAATATGAGTTTGAACTATTGCATGCATTTTTCTTTTTATGTTTAGTCCTCCTATTAATTTGTCGCTATTGCTTGTTGACCATTTTTCCTGATTATTTTCAGTCTTTATCTTTTTATGTTTGCTGTTCATTTCGTCATCCTTTGACTGATGTTCTGGTGAACTTTCATTTTCTATGGCATCCGAGTTTCTTCGCCAGAGATTCGGCGTACCTGCTTGCTGATTTCGAAACATTTTAAATTCAGTGGGCTTTTCTTAAGGGTTTCTAGCAATTTCTTTAACTCTGTTAAAAGTTTTTGTATTCTTCCATTTGTTTATCTATTTAAATTTCGGAGAACCCAAAGACAGTTGATGTTATTCATATTATTTATTCATCTAAGAAGTAATTTTATTGCTCGATGCTACCCATAAAATAAAAAAAAAAAAATTATCTATAACTGTTTATATATTAAAGAAAACCCATTACAATTCTATCTCTAAAAGCTATCTACATATATAAAAAAAAATATACTGTTACCCATGAAATCTAAATATCTATGACACTATCTATTAAAAAAAATGATACATTAAAATGGAACTTATATAAAAAAAAAATTTTACAGTTCTATCCCTAAAAGCCATCTCAAATAAAAATAAATGTAAAGCTAACATTCATATGTTGTTGAACCACCTGCGCATCATTGCCCATTACTTGGTTTGTGGTTAATTTATTTTGTTCCTCCCTTACTTTCGTCGATTGCGACTTTCTTCTTTCAGTTTGTTGAGCTTTTGTATTAGTTGTTTTTTTAAGTCCTTCTCTTTTGTGATCGGTATCACTCTGTATAGCTCTGCTATTTGCTGTCTCAGTTTTACAGCTACACCGCCCCTTTTTTTTTTGTGTAAAGAGGTGTACAGTTCTCTATTATTGGTTTTTTTGTCATTTCTTGTTTTGTTTTATACTGCGCAATTGTGATTGCCTTTGGACCAGCTGTCGGGTTATTCTTTAATGCTTCGTGCAAACTGGGTTTTTTTTGTACTGGTATATTTGATGTATTTATCGTTGTTGGGAAATACTCTGGAGCTTCTTGATTTAGAGTTGCTGTAGGTATGTACTTCTCATGTACGTTTTCTTCTATTTGTTTATTTGTTGGAATGTATGTAGGACTGTCTACTATTGTTGTTGTGGTCGGTGTGTATGTATCATCACTAGAGTGCAATTTAATTTCTGGCACTTGTATTCTTTTTGGACATATTAGTCGCCTGGGTGCCGTTCATTTGCGTATCGTAGGGTCAATGATTTCTGATGGTATTCTGGGAAGTTTGGTTGTTGTATATCTGCTATGCGAAGTTGATGGTCTGTTTTGCAGATTTTGTGGTCCTATTTGCGGGATAGATGGTCGATATGCAGGGTCGATGGTTCGATATGCAGGGTCGCCATGTAATATAAGTTGTTCCACAATTTGTCCGGAAGGGTTCTGTATAGCTAAGATGAGCCGCTGTTTTATCGTTATATTTCCTTCGTAGATTTTGTCCACCCTTAAGGCTTGGTATTTGCCAATCTGTAAAATTTATGGCAGAGTATGCCGATGTTTATATATTGGAGGCAGAGTATGCCGCTATATTCCAGATGGCAGAGTATGCCGATGTTTGTATATTGGAGGCAGAGTATGCCGCTATATTCCAAATGGCAGAGTATGCCGATGTGTTTTGAGAGATAAAAACTACTCGTTAAAGTTGCAATTAAATCTGATTTTATTTAGTTAGTATCACCTTATTTATACAAATTGAATACAAAGGAATCGGTATTCTTTACCATTCAAAAAGGGGGGATTATTGCAGAATTGCAATATACAAAGTTCTTAATCAGAAACTGTAGTGTCAGCATTTTTGATCACACAATTTCTGATTGAGTCACAATGTATCGCTATTGTAAAGCAATGACCTCAGGTAAGAATATTTTATTTATCAAGAAATATGCTTGCATAGCGGAATTTGCTTGCGTTGCAAATTCTTCTTGAGGTCAAACAAACTTTGTTTGTTTTCAATTATTTTTCGATTTGTTTGTTTATTATAAGTATTACTTTTGTTGGCGACAAAACAGATTCCATAGAATTTCCAAGAATGGTTTCTTGACATATCCGGTCGTCGTGCTCTAAATCTGTCGTTGTACTAGAAATTATATTTTCTATATTATTTATGTTTGTTTGAATTTCCAGGAATTTTTCTAGATTGTCGTTGATCTTCGGATACATTTGTCATATTCATATTGCTTGCACCACACCCAATATATTTAGAAACTTCAATACTGTGTCTGCTAAGAATTAACTTTACTTTACTTCTCCATTAGCGAAAGTGATTTTGATCACAATAGGTTTTTACACTGCACTTCACAGTTCTGTATGAAGTTCTGTTTCCCCAGTAAATGTGGAATAGTTAGTAAGTAAGTTAGTAGTTATGAGAATACAACTATATATTTTTGTGCTGCGCTGCATGCTGGTTGAATTAAAGGACTTTGACATCCTTAAAATTCGCCGCGCATGGTCTGCTGAGTTATATTAAAAAAATCATAACTTTGGTTCTGATAATAACAGAGACCTGACCTTTAGGTTATTTTAAAAATGAAAGTACAATCCTTGAGGGAAAACTATAAAAAGATATGCGTTTTAGAAGAAGAAAAAATTAAGGATAATAAATATATCCTTTATCCGTGAATATATTCAAATGCATTCCGTTAATTTTTCCTTGCTTTATTTTTAAATTAATGCTCATAATGTAAATGGTTAAATTTTTAAATTGGGATCTCAATGGATTTGGATACGAGATTTTTTTTTTGTTTGAGGTCTGGTTGTTTAGGAAAAAAATGTCATACAAATATACTTTGTTATCCTTGATCCCGTAAGAATTTTTCACCAAGGACCCATTAACAGTCCATTGAGATCCCAACTTGAAAATTTAACTTCTTACTAACATCATTATGAGATTAATTAAAACGATGGTGCTAGCTAAGTTCCTTGAATTTCGTATTTTGGAAAATTTGTGCTCTTTAATCAAATACCACTGTTTCTATGGAATTGTCCACAAGAAGTCAATATCCCTATCTCAATCAGTCGTGTAAACTAAACTGTTGTTATATTAAATCGACGGAGGTCTACATCTACATACATCATACTTAAAACAAAATTTTAAAAAAATCAGCTTTACTGACGAAATATTTCCTTAGTTTTTCCACAAAAGAAGACAATCTTAATCGTCGTCCCTAAAATTTTACACAGAGATGGTGTAAGGTGTAAGCTGAAAGTTCCTTGAATTTCGTATTTTGAAAATTGGGAACTATTCTCAAGTTTTTTCCTTTGTGTCACAGTTCACAAATTCTATATTGTTTTATTACAAAAAATCAACGTTTTTGAATTAAAGTAAACAAATGATATACATAGTTAAACTAAATCACTAAATGCGTTTGCCATTAACAAAAACCCAACCTTCCATGAAAAATTTACTGTTAATTGAATGAAGAAAATAGGAAAGACATAGGAGAAGGAAAAGAGCGATTAACACAAACGTTTCCTGGAGTTCTTCAAGTAGAGAGCGTTCCTTATTCACTTCATAAACATCAATCACAGCGTTTAACGAACGAATCATAATGACATGACGGGATAGGTGTAATAGGCTAAAACAAATCAGATTACACTTTAGTGCGCTGAACGCCAACGCTGAAAAAAATTATAAAACATCTATGTGTTAGCTCTTAGGTGCTGTTTGGTATATTTCATCAAGTACAACGGAGTACCAAACCAACTTTTCAACCGGACTCGTTAATTGATTTTATTACTAAAATGTACTACGAATGTAAAGTTTTAAATGAAGGCGAATAAACCTTATAGATTATTTGCTAGCAACATATATAGGACTTTTAAGTATGAAGAAATGAAAATCGGAGTACTTTTATAAAAGAAGTAGTAGCGGAGTACGCTATTAGTTTTTGGAGTACAAATACTTCGATCGGAGTACAAACGATAGCACTGCATCAGAGTGATACAAATTCAACACCAATGAATTTCTGTGTATTGTATTGCTGCGATATTCCCGGCCACATATTACTACAGAAGTAGTGACGCATCAGCTTCTCTGTAAATGTACCTTAATTTAGTTAACCTAGAAATTTATCGACGGACACTGTACACAATGGAGAAAAAAAATATTTTTTAACGATTCTGAATCAAATTATTAATACAAGAAGAAAAACAACCGCCTCGTCTGGGGTTTGAAACCGGGACCTTCTGCTTTCCGGGCGACTGCTCTTACCACTGAGCTAACAAGACAAAAACAAAATTGATAAAAATGTTGAATCAGCTGTAGTGCCTATCATGGCACAGTGTACGAACGCTATTTTATATCAATGGCTTGGAAAAATACTTATTGATGCCAATTTCGAAGTGTTAAAAATGGATATTCGTCGATTTTTTTTTAAAGACCACGGTTGGAAGGTAACGATGTAAGCTAAGATTATGTTATAATTGTACAAAAGAAAATTGCGAAAATTTAGACTTCGCTTTTTTTAAATCTAATTTTGAAGTAATTGAAATACATTCGCAAATGATGACAATATTCGATCCGGTATTTCTTGGTAAGACGCGTTCACAACAGAATGTTATTTAGCGCCAATCATAGCCGAAATTTTAAAATTTGCGTAGAAGAAGAAAGAAGAAAAAAGCTAAAAAGTTTTGTGTAATAAGGAGGGTGAAACGAACTTAAATCGATTCACAGCACGAGCACGCGGTTATTGATGTTCTGGAAGTTTTCGACATGGAAAGATGCAACCACATCAAATGCTGCTTTTCAATTGCTTTCGGCCATCAAAACTGTGAATTTTCAAGTATCGATTCTGTTTCTTCATTCCCTACATGCTTTGGCTTTATCGTTGGGTTCAACTTTGCAAACAAAAAATCAAGATTCGACAGAAACTATCGCGCTAGCAGAGGCTACATAGGACGAACTTGAGTATAGTGGATAGAAAGTGACAGGGAGTTTCAGGACGATTTTCAGAAAACGAAAGGGAGCCTGGATCTCATCAAAACCAAACTTTATTATGGTTGCACAATATTTTTAGTAATAAAATTTAATTTTTAATAGAATTTTTATTTTTGTATTTTAATAGAATATTAACACTTTTCAAATTAGGTACCCTTTTTAAAATTAACAATGAGATTCCCGTTATATGCCTTTTGCACACAATAAAAAATCTAGACTGATATATCAAAACTATTATCAAAAACAATATGTAAACCTACTCTCTCTATTTCGAATACGTAACACAGTGCGATAACGAAAGAATTTTAACAAAATAATTTATATTGTGAAGTAATGCCAGAACAATCGAAGGAGCGAGCGTATAAAAATAATTAAAGCAAAATAATTACAGCTAGAGATATAACCGCCACACACAGATCTTCAAACCTTACTCTGATCTGTTCATTACTCATTTAGATACCCGTTTTTTGAAACGTTCAACGTTTTGTCAAACTTCTCATGTCTTTTACCGGAGTAAATGAAAACTTTAAATGAGGCAGAGTGTGAACAATTCTTTGAAACTGACACTTTTACACGACAATTCGTCTGAAGTATGGATCAACGAAGATAGGATCATGCGGCACCGAATTGCAGATAAACCAATTAACGATTCTATCGAGAACCTAGATATCTGCAGCAAAATGCATTCCCAAATGTCCACCTGTGACCATAACACAGAATGAGCATTCATTTTCTACTTTGCGTCGTCTCCAATTATATTTAAGGCCATAATAGGAGAAGATCATTTCAACGGTCTAGCTAGTCTAAACTTTCATCTGCACTTTAGCATAGAAATCGATGCAATTCCTAATGATTCTTTTTTGTACCTAGGCGTAAAACAATGAAGAAAAGATTTTGTTTATGTATTGAATATAATCTTCGTACAAACTTTTCATTAAGCAGTACCAAATACCAGAATATTCTTACAAGTTTTTTATCGCCACCCCCCTCCATTTATTTAAAATCCCTGTACGGGCCTGTATGAAAGATATGATTTTTTATGATTTAAAACCAAATCATTATAACATTGGAGGACGAAATAATGCACATTGCCTATCAAAGAAGGAGCCAGTTCTACCTGATCTATCTCTTATCAAGTCACATGAGTGGTTCAACGATATGGATTTCAAAACCATATATCCAAATATTGATTAAAAACTATCTAAAATCAACGGTTGAACAAGAAGGAATAACCGCAATAGTAATTTTGAATATTGAATCTGAACTCACAACATCCTGGACTTCGAGGACGTTATTCACGACTTTGCAGAAAAAATGGCACTCACAAAGCCCGTGGCTTAAAGAATTTCTGTTTTTTTGTTGTGCTTTGGTTATATTTATTATTTAAGAATATTAAATATGTACCTACATTGTTCATATATGTATTAAAAAATATTAATAATTTGTTGAGAAGCCAATTTTTCTTTTAAAATTTCTTACCATTTTTCACATTCACATACCTAATCACATTTTGTAAAAAGACAAAACAGGCGACAAAACTTTTCAGGCTTGGGGTGGTAAATAGCCAAATCCGTCTCTACATGAGCGGGTAACAAAGTAGTATAGTATATTTCATACAGCAGAGCAGCTTAGAATGAACTACTGAAAAGTTAATTTCAAAAATTAACTTCCAAAAAACACCTTATAATTTGTCCCATAAGACGGAACTATTGACTATGATACAGAAGGAAGTCTGTGAAAAGTAGGTATAGTTCCTGCATTTACCATCAGTTTCGTTTTAGTACATATCGAACTTTTATATTTAGAACAAGTTCCATTAGAACGTACCAAATAACGTTTATTCGTTCAAAGCGTTCGTTACGTTGCGATTTTTAATACACAGAATTGTCGTAAGATATAAAAGTTCTACTGTGTACCTCCACAGAAAAACGCATAAAAAATATCCCCGGATAAAATTGTATATTTCTTAACTTTTAACACGCCACAATCACTATATTTTATATTATGTGACAGAAAGCAAATTTACAAAATTTTTAAAATTAAGCGCAATTTAGTGGCATAGGTCCGGATCACACATCTAGGGAAATACATCTCAGCAGCTATGTATTACTGATGGCTCATATGACCAAATTAAATTCTGCTTTTCTGGATTCCGTATTTAAAAAAAATTTTATAAGATTTCGTATTCTGAAGAAGTTCTTATGGCCAGTTTCACAGTCGAGTTTAAACCAAGGTTTAGTTTAAACCACCCTCCAAGTTTAAACGTAGTTTAAACCAAATCGGGTTTCACAGTGCATTCGTTTAGTAACGTTGGTAATACCGGTAGTACTGATTAAATTGTGAACAAAATTAGTTATCGCCACCATTGCTATCAATCAATCTGTCAATCGGAAAAAGTAAACAGATCAGAAATGAAAAATAAAAAATATGTAGTTATATTTGCTAATTTTAAATATGCCAACATTCAAAACGGATGAAAATTTTAGCATAAGTGAAGTTGAGCTATTGCCTTCACTAATGCATAAAAAAAAGATATATAATAGAGCGCAAGAAAACGGACAAGAATAGATTCGAAGACAAAGTGACAAAGTTCTTTACATAAACGAAACCTAGCAAAAAAATCAATGTCGTCCCACTAATTAAAATGACAGTCGTCGACAGAGTAGTAAATTTAACTCAAAAAATCTTCTTCATCGCTAGAAATGTCTAAATCTAAATCCAGGATGAAATTATTTTCTTGATACAAAAAAAGCAATGCTACTGTCAAAATAAAATTATCTTGAGTTTAAACCCAGAGAGGGCACGGTTTAAACTCTAGTTTAAACCGGGATTTAAGCCAAACTTTGAAACTCATTCGTCGAGTTTAAACTAAATATTTGGTTTAAACTCAGACTGTGAAACTGGCCATTAGTACAATAAAAATGTCTGGGACTGATCGTTTTCACAGTATATGTAAAAAACCTAAATTTTTATATGGCAACACCAAGAAGGGGTTGCCTGACTCATTCCATTTGTTAAAGTTTCAAACGTACAATACACGTCGATAAATGTCGACAAGCAATGCATGGTAAAACTCTCACTCTTGCATTTGAAAATTCATGCATGCAAAAATGTTTCTTCTCTTTCATTCATTTGACGACATGAGCACGGTCTTATGTATTGTAGTTAATTAACAAAAACGATGTAGTAATATCTCAGGTGTATTCAGCATAATTTAGAACCATTTAGGGAAACTTAAAGAAACTGGATCTTGTACTTTCACTCTTGAGCGCAATATTTTATATTATTCAAATTGTTCCAAAAAATTTCTTAGTTTACTTATAAATTATTGAGACGAAAACTTCCTTTGATGTAATTCTGCAATGAAATCGAGAAAGTAATTACATTTATGATAATTGATAGGTCAACAGCTGTTTAATTTGCACCACTTACATTTTTTCGTGTATTTATATGTATTCTTCAGCAAACGATATCGTTTTGATGCCATCGCTTTACCATGCATTGCTGATTAGGCAATATAATCGCCGCAAATTATAAATTTGTATGGTTTTAGGTCCCGTGCACACATCAAACTTTGGACGTGCGATACCGCAATTACAGATTGAGATATTATAAATTGAGCACTGCACATATGGGTCATTTCATAACAAATCGGCCAAAAATCATATAAAGTGTGATATGACCATCACATATATTTAAGACTCCAACAACACTCCAACGAAAAGGACTTCAATGCAATAAAATTTATGACCATTTGTCATCATCTTTATTATATCTCAGGAAATTTTTGGAAATTTATAGATTTCTATAGAATCCAGAATATTGTTGAATCAACTCGGACCACTTTCACAAATAATTAGATACTTACTAACTTTCATGAAATTATCAAGGAACTAAGAGGTGAGGTGAGGCTTTCATGATTTGTGACTCACTGATCCCGTCAAGATCTTAAGTTGGAATTGTGATATGTTTTAGTGAATAATATAAAGTAAAAATAAGTAAAAATGCTAGAATTAGTCTAAGACCAATTCTTATTATACCCTAGATGAATGCCCGTATGTAATTTCGTCGTCACCGATTGCCCTGTTTAGTCTATTTTTGAAATTTTATTTGCTATTTTCTATTTCTAAACACCACGTACCAAATTTTAGCTCTCTATGTCAACGCATTCTCAGGCAGTGTCCAAATATATAGTGGAAAACGACATTTTTTTATGGCAGCCCCACGAAGGAGTTGCCCGATTTGTGTCATCTTGAAACTTAATTTTACTTTTTTTTTTAAAGTCCTTGTACAAAATTTCAGCTCTCTAAGTATGAGCGTTCTCGAGTTATCGTGCGGACGGACGGACAGGCGGACGGACAGACGGACATGCTAAAATCAAAATAACTTTTAATATTATGCGTGGGTGTCCAATCCATTTTGCTCTACCATCATTATTTCTGTGCGTTACAAACGGAATGACATATACCCTATAGATTTCATCTAGGGTATAAAAAAAGAATGAATAAAATTAAAAGTACGTCTTCCAGGATATTCAAGGATAACGCATACATTTTTGAGATGGCATTTTTCTTAAATAGCATCAAATCCTAACTTTCAAATGAGCCGCATTCACTGTTCTATAGCATGAATAGCAAAACATATATCGAATTTTTAAAGAAAACCAGGGGAATTTTTTGTTGTCGTTAATTTTAATCATGATATAACTCGGTAAATACACAATGTATAGATTAAAAGGAAAATTTTGTAAAAGCAGCACAAATTGCGTGGATTGTAAATAAATAAATTAATTTGTTGCATTATTTATGAAATTATGATTAATTTATTGAAGATAAATCTTGAAATTCAAGACCATCAAAAGAAGCAGTTCTTAAGTGCTCAGATGGGATTAGAAAGTGGCTTTAGAGCCCTATTTTTCCGAACTCTTTTGAATCTGGGACACCTGTGGTCCCTTCCCAAGGCCAAATCCTGGGTGCGCTACTGACTTAATCTTACCATCTAAATAATGGAAAAAAATTTACTCTCCTGATTTTTATGACTTTGTAGGCATATTAACTATTTCTACTCTACGAAGAGCACAAAATCAACACAGCCTATCACTGGCATCCGCCACTACTAAATGACACTGACGCCACTATTCCATCTCATACGCTGATCAATATCCCCCGGAATTATAATTTATAAATTTCTTCCTCAGTAAAAGTCCATAACTTGAGAGACCTACCTTAGTTCTGGCACTGAAATGTTCGATGCTAGTTGGCTAATATTTTCTTGAGTCTGTCGTAAAACCCATAACTTTCTTAGCTTTTGCAATTTATTTTATATATAGATTTGTAATTATATATTACCTACAATGTGTAATAGAGGTCGACTTTTGGTTGCACTTTTTAATAATGGTAATTATGGCTAAATAAATACATTTAAATATGTTAATATGTTTGAAGAACTCAATTGTTAGTAGGTCAGAACATATAAATAATATTATCGAGCTTCTTATGTTCATATTATACCTACACCACGTCACTTAATTAAGTATCAGCATAAGGACGAAAAAAATTTTACTGCGTAGATCTCTTACAGTTGATAAACATGCACTATAAATTCCGATGACAGATAAATTTCACACTGCTGCGAAAACAAAGCCCAAAGTGATCTCGAAAATGTGGCAAAATCAAATATGTAAAAAAATACTGCAAACGAAAAAATAAAGAGCTCATGGCAGAGAGTATCCACAACAATGAAACTATCATATCATATTAGTTGTCGATATAACCAAAGGAGCGGAATGCAACAGAGGCATTTCATATTCTACACTACCCTTGGGCGGTTGAAAAAGCCAAATAGTCGTTGGTGGGTAAAGACGGTAAATTGGTCCAGGAATATTGACGGATACCTGCTTCTCAAGAATTAAAGCATGCCATCCAAAAGCATTCGTTAAGCGCACAAGAGAATTGGCGCATTTAATATTTGTTACCTGTTTAAGATAGGTCTCTATTATAGCCATTCTTGAAACCTGTAATATTATACATAATGTATATACTTACCTACTTACGCTAAGAATGACTTTCTCCTGTTTATGTATTGCCGCCAAATCTGGCGAACTATCGACAGTAATCAGTAAAGATTTAACAAAAAAGTGGGGTAAAACTGCATTGAAGCTGTAGATGAGAAGTACATAAACCAGTGCCGTATATATGGCGGGAGTACAAATTTCCAAAAATCGTCCCAAAGATATTATGTAAATAATATACATAATTATTACAATTTTTAACCAAATTTCTTTCTGGTAAAATTTTGCATTTTTTCCTTACTACAAAATCAAAGAAAAGCAACATGTAATTTGCTTGTATGGGGAATCAGTGATAGTTTTTCCTAGATGTGTAAATTGCACCCATGGCACTATTTAGGCTTATTTAATGTAAATAAATTTATTTTTTGACACATTATATAAAAATAGTTTTCGTGGGGTGTAAGAATTTAAGAAATATGCAATTGAGCTCGGGGACATTTCTAATGTCTTTTTCGACAAGATGCAAATTTTAAATGTGCACAATTGTTGCAACAAAGCTTAGGTATATTTCCCTAAAATGTAGGGAATATTCCTTAAAATGTAGGGAATATTCCGAAAATGTAGGGAATATTCACTATATTTTAGGGAAAAACTTCTTCATTTCATGATCTTTTAAATGGAGAATGGAGAAATTTTTAAGAACTTTTATTTTTAACGATTTATTTTGTTCAAAAAGTACACGACCACACATTCTAAGTCAAAAATAAAGGAAGGCATATCAGGTTAGAAAAATTTAAATACACAATTTAAAAGGTAATTTGTTGCTCTAAAAAAATTATTAGGTGCGATTTATTTCCGCAAAGTATTTATCAAGTTATAAGGTAAACTGTAAGTTAAGGAGCGGATTCTAAGAATATCAGTTTTTCCTTAATAACTCCAAGACTACGCAAGATAGGACACATGTCCTATTGGACTTCTCTGTTCCTTTTTATTTCAAGATTCTCTGGATGCAGCATGGCGGTACCCTTCCGGGACACCCTATATGTGCAGCAGTTCTAAACTGTCGTAACTTTTCATTTATCAAGTCATTTAAGTAGGTCTTATGTGAAATATATGTGCATATAGTACGTTTAATTCGCTTCGTCTTCTGGTCACACCACCTGTAGTGAATGCTCTGTTATCAAGCCTTGTCACGTCTTAAGACTTATGAAAGCTTCTTCGGAAGCAATCTCTGTGACCAGTCTCTTATGCTTGATAAAATCAGTCGGTTTTCTGCTGATCTTTCTAAATTTCAACAATTTTATGACGATGTACATATCCTGAACTGTAAGATGGATAATCTTCTCAGCCTGACTGGCACTTTAAATTCTAAAACGGCTGCGATACTTGAAAAGACTCATGACATTTCATCAAAAATTTCTCTTGTATCGAGCAGCTTAGACGATCTTCACTCTGTAGTAATAACATGTGACGCGCCTTTAACGTCAAGTGCTAATAGCGGGCTAGTTACACCTATCATTGAGGATATCAGGCGCACTATTAAGCAGGTCAAGGGCGATATTGGTTCCTGTTCATCAGCCGTTTTGAAGAATTCTGCGCTTCTGGGTTCTTTGTCTCATGATATTGGTAACTTAGCTTTAAAAGAGTCTTGCAGATCTGAAAATTTACTGCCTGAACCCCAACAGTCTTCTCATACTCAGCAGGACTTGTATGTTTCAACTCCTCCCTCCTCTGTGAATATTTCGTCTGAGAAGTTAGGCCGTCGCCGGAGACAAAGGAACCAACGCAACCGCCCAAATAACATTCCGACTGCCTCAAGTCGACATGAGGTTTCTCTGGTTAGTGGCTTAGCCTCCATTGGCAGCGTTTTGTCTACGGGTGGAGATAATGTGTTATCTTCGTTAGTGGACAGGTCATCTGACAGGGGGACGGAGTTTTCCGTTTCGGATGTCGGTGTATTACGGTCTGTTTCGGGTGTGGATAGTGCCCCCACCATTGATACTTCGCCTGTGGGAATTGGTATTGGCGCCTCTTTGAGAACGGTACCAAAGCCTACGTGTGTTTTCATCACCCGTTTCTCTCCAGAAACGTTGTGTGAGGACATATTAAGGTATCTGAAGTCCAAAAATATCACAACAGATGGTATTTCTTGCCGAAAAATTAGTAAATGCTCTAAACCGGTTGCATCCTTTATTTTAACTGTCTCAGCGGATCTGCAAGACAAGTTATTGGATCCAACATGTTGGCCCTCTGGCGCTTTTACTAAATTATTCGTACCTTCCGGGCGCCAAGGTCGTAATACAGCTAAAATAAGCAGCGATATTCCAAAAAACTCAAATCTATTTCCCTCTACTACCAAAATGTAAGGGGGATGCGTATAAAAATTTCACAAATCTTCAAATCCTCTGTTGCAACTGATTTCGATATAGTTGCTTTCACTAAAACATGGCTGCATCATGGTTTCCGCGATGCCGAAATCTTTGACATTTCGTATCAAATTTTTAGAAGAGATATATACACTGATTCTGAAGCACGTGGCGGTGGCGTACTCCTCGCTTGTAAAAACCACTTCAATTGCAGCCAAATTCAGCTTCCCAGTTTCTCCAACACTCTTGACATCGAACTTATAGCTCTTAAGTTGTCTCTCTTAAAATATGACTTATACATACTTTGTTGCTATATTCCTCCAGACTCCATTAATAATATAGATGACAAAGGACAGAATATTTACGACCTGCTCATTTCAACATCCAATTTTATCCATGGTAAGATGGAACCTCTTGACGAATTACTACTAATGAAGAAGACGATGACTATCTTCCACTTAACAACTTGACAGCAAGAGAATCACTTTTCCTTGACACTATTTCATCTCTCGGTCTCAGCCAAATCAGTAACGTTAAGAATGACATGGATAGGCAGTTAGACCTGGTATTTTCTACTGACGCGGATAACTTTTTAGTTGAACCTAGCTCCGTTTTAATTTCTACTCTTGACAAATACCACCCCCTATACTAATTACGTATTCCCATGAAACCGAAAACTTGACAAAGCTGACTTCGCGGAACTTTCTAGTAGACTTACCGCTATTGATTTCAACACATTACTATCTTGCGATAGTGTTGATGAAGATATTTCTAAGTTTTACATACTTCTTTTTGATCTATTCTCTTCTCATGTTCCCCGCGAGCGCCAGCGGTTGCATAAAACATCACCGCCCTGGTTCAATAAAGAACTGAAACGGCTTAAAAATAGAAAGAATAAAATGTGGAAAAGTTATATGAGGGACAAAGATATTATAAGTCATAACAACTTCCTCGCATCCTATAATGAGTTCAAAGAACTTTCTTCTACACTTTATGATGAATACGTCCTAAGCATGCGAACGAAATTATTTAGTGACCCACGCATCTTTTTCAAGTTTATTAATATGAAGAAAAAAACCGACAACTACCCCAATACCATGAAGTACAAAGATACTGCTAGTGATGATTCGTCTGAAATTTGTAATATGTTTGCTTCATTTTTTGACAACGCATTTGCCTCGTCAAATTTTCAACCTCTAAATAGCAACTTCAATCATATGAACGACTCCCATAACGTTTCATTCACTGTCCCTTCCATTTCACATGAGGATATACTCGATCACATTTATGAGCTTCCTAATGACTTCACAACGGGCCCAGATGGGATCCCTCCAGCCTTTTTTAAGTCTTGCTGCCTTGCCCTGGCAGCTCCGCTAAGAATTATTTTCCAAAAATCGCTCGATACCGGTTGTTTCCCGCAGCTATGGAAAAATTCCTTTATCATACCTATCCACAAAAAAGGTAGTAAAAATGAAATTTCTAACTATAGGCCTATTGCAAAATTATCTTGTATGCCTAAATTATTCGAATCCATCATTTACCCTCAGCTGTCAGTTTCCTGCAAGAATTTGCTTTCTTCTAACCAACATGGGTTTATTTCGGGCAGATCTACAACCACTAACTTGTTGGAATTTGTCTCGGATACCATTGGCGGATTTGCAAAAGGCTACCAGACGGATTGTATTTATACAGACTTTAGTAAAGCGTTCGACAAGTTATCTCACTCCATGATACTCTTTAAAATGGAAAAGTATGGGTTTCCTCCAACATTTCTAAAATGGACGGAGTCTTATTTAGATAACAGAACATACCAAATCTTATTCCGCCATTCCATCTCTAAAATCTTGATGGCTTCGTCTGGCGTGCCTCCAGGTAGTCACTTGGGCCCGTTGTTCTTTATTTTATCTATTGACGACATTGTATCTGTTGTGAGGCACTGTAAAGTCTTGATATATGCTGACGACATTAAGCTTTTCGCTCAGATTAAATCTGTTAGCGATTGTGAACAGGTTCAGGCTGACCTTCATAAATTTTACGACTGGTGCAAAAGAAATAATTTGTTACTCAATATAGACAAATGTGAGGCTATGACTTTCCACAGAAATCAGAAACCAATCACTTATGATTACGAGTTCTCGCATTCCTCGATTCGCCGTGTTGGCTCTGTCTCTGACTTGGGTGTCAAATGTGACCAAAGATTGAATTTTATCGCCCATATAAACTACATGGTATCAAAGAGTAGTTCTATGCTGGGTTTTATAAAACGTTGGTCCCGAGAGTTTTCGAATCCCACCGTAACTCTGCGTTTGTACACTTGCTTTGTGAGACCACTGCTTGAATACGCTAGCCAGGTCTGGTCTAAATTTTACGGTACACACATTGACCGTATCGAGTCTGTTCAGCGGAACTTCCTTACGATTTGCTCTCAGGCACCTACCTTGGAATAACTCATTAATTCTTCCACCCTATGAGGATCGGTTGAAGCTTCTAAATATGCACTCGCTTGTGAAACGTCGCATGGTTGCCGATGTAACTTTTGTGCACCAACTCTTAAACGCGAATATTGACTCTCCTCTGTTATTTAACAAAATCTCTTTTCGCGATAGCAGGCACAATTTGAGAAGGCTACCTCTGTTGCATGTTAACCCCTCGAGGTCTAACTATAGCATGTACGAACCTATCAATCGCATGTGCATTACTGTCAATAATATGGCTGAGAATTTTGTTATAGATGTTTCTAAGCATGTTTTAAAAAAACGTCTATATAATATTTAATCTATTTTGTTTAATGTTTTTTGCATGTAATTTCATCTGGTGTTTGGTTTATGTTTAGTATAATATACTAATACTAACACCGACTAAGTGATGAATCGCATGTATTGTTGAGACGTTTATTTATTAAACGTGTCCATGCTGCGAGCTTGTGTTAAGCTGGTTCTGATAGTCTGTTTTTTTTTAATTCTTTTAAACTTCCTTTTCTAGCCAAAATCTATTCCTTTCTGATGTGAAGCTAATATATAAATTAGTTAACACTTGAAGGAACTTGTTAATATTATTACATTTTTAAAATAAAAACACTTGCTTTCGTTCCACAAAATTTAATTTGTAATTATTAATAGAAGTTATGAGACTGAGCCTAACAATCATTGCAAGAGCTTGAGAATGTCTAAATAGGGAGAAACGCGTCGCATAACTTCTATTAATAAATAAAAATTAAATGTTGCTGTTTTTTTTTAAACGTCGAATATATTAATTGAATCGAGTAAAGTCGAAACGACGAGATGCCGTTTCGACTTTACTCGATTCAAATTACATAGTACCTACCACCTCTGGATCTACAAAAATTAAAGTGAATATTATATTCACCGAAGATTTCCTCGGTTATTGTTCCCCGAAGATTTTTTCGACTACTGTTAGCCCATTTTTCATCATTGGTCATCAATATTTTCTTCGAAGATTATTCATCGGCGATTTCACCGATGATTATTCTTTGTCGTTTTTTTCGAACATTCTTCATCGAAGTTTCTAGTAATTTACTCCTGCAGAAAGGCATCACACCCTGGCTAGGACATGGTGGGCTAAATTCATATAGTTTTCGTGCAGAAATGGGACGATGATGAATGCCAAAGGTACAATACGCCTTCGATGCGGTGTGGCACCCATTTCCTGCTGGGTCGAGTTTGTACGCAGATTGACTTCAATTCAGCGAACCACGCCACATTGACATATCCAAATATTACTCAGCTGAGAGTTTTTGTTTGGGGAATCATATGGTTAAGATAATTTTTTTTATATAATTTTATTGTGAAAGATATAAAAATTTGATTACGGTCGTTGAGATAAGAAAGCAAGCTTAAGATTATCACCAGACTATTTTTCTGTATGAATAGTAATTTAGGACGCAGGAGCAAGACCAGTGGGAAAAGGATTGCATACCGCATCGAAGCCATATTGCACCTTTCGCAGGAATCTGCACGAAAACTTCGATGAATTTTACACAGGATGTTCTAGACAGGGTAGTGATGTCTTTCTGTAGGAATAAATCTCGATGAAAACTTCGGTGAATAATCATCGATGAAAACTTTGATGAATAATCATCGAAGAAAACTTCAGGAATATTCCCCGATGAAAATATTGACGACCAATCAAGGCCTGCAGATCCAAGGGTGGTGCTATGTTACTTGAATGGAATAAAGTCTAAACGCTTCCTATAGCTAAATTTCATGTTAAATTTTTAATTTAATATTTTTTATATAATTCAGCTTTAGAAGTCGTATGAATTTTACTCGATTCAACTTCCATAGTAGCGCCCCAGCAGAAAGATATGGATTTTGGATAGAAAATGAAGTTTAATCGGTTACCGATACCAGGAATATATTTGGAAATTTGGGAAATTTAAAAAAATATTTTTAAGAGAGTTACGCGTATATTTCACATAAAAATAATAATAACAATTAATTCCCTCAAGAAATCACTTTTTTATTACTTGTTAATTTCCACAACAACACATAACCTGATTTAAACTTGAGAATTGAAACTGCAACGGTATTTAGGCAAATGATTCATCAACGAAATTCAAAATAGAAAATAATAAAATAAATCGTGTACAGGCAGGCATTCTGGTCCTAACATGATTTGAACTTCAAAGTCGGGTTTCGTTTCTTTTTTGAAAGACATGTACACATATTTTCCATATTATCCTCGATGAATTCCTGCCTTCTTTCTTACAAGATCATTTTTCCACTGGTGAGCTATTCAAATCAAACTTTTGTCAGTGTTATATAAAAATATTGCAAATATTTTAGAATGTTAGGACTAAGTTAGGGCTCTCATGTAGTAGTGAGGGAGTCTGTTTCATGGCTTGGGAGATATTTTTTGAGGGTTTTGCCCTAGATCGAAGCCCTCAAGAAATACTTCCCATGAAACAGAAATCCATATGTGTACGTACTGGTCTGACTCACTAAAATGTTTTATATTGATTCTTATGGAAAAATGACTAGACAAAGAAAAATAGTCTTCCGTCATTTAAAGCTTGACACCGTACCTTCCCAACACTTAGGTCGCTTTCATATTGGCGAGCGGTGAGCGATGAGCTGTGAGAGGTAAAACACCGCTTAGCAAGGCCATCGCTACGAAAGTTTTCACATTAAAGTGCGTTGAGCGGTGTGCGTTGAGCGATGTGCGTTGAGCTTTATCGCCAAGCGGTGTTTTTACAGCTCAGCTCAACTAAGCGGTGAGAGGTGGCTGAGCGCGTTGCCCATTAGTTGTGGTGTAATTTAGTGTTATATAAAGTCTTTCCTCTGGAATTATTGACTTTTTGAAGTTTGTCTCTTTTTTCTGCAGGCGATTTCTAAGTTTTATTAAAATGTAGGTAATCGAAGGTTTTAACTGACATTCGTAGAAATTCAAAAAATTGCTCAGAATTTCTGGGAAGGTCTTTAAAGAATATGTTAAACATTTATTTACTTTTCAAATTGCTAGTCTTTTCCGTTTTCTTGCTAAAATCAATCTCTTTAACCGTAAATTATCGAGTAATACCATTTTTCTTATAAGCCTTGCCATGATTATGCACTAAATTCTACGATGCAACTAAAATCTAAAGCGGATCAATATGAAAACTTTGCCGCTTGTCGCGCACCGCTCAACTCTCCCAGCTCATCGCTCACCGCTCAACGCTCACCAATCTGCGAGCGGCCTTACACTTACTACATATATACCTTACTTAACAAAATATAAATTAGTTTTAATAAAAAAATAACTTTCATACATTTTACGCTCAATAAATCTCACTGAGTAACATTTGCATGTGTGAATGTGCAGCCGTAGTCTAAACCCAGCGGCAAAATGATCGTGAATATATACAGAAATTCGTTGAGGAAATCAGTATCCCTATGAAGTTCAAATCATGTTGGGACCGGGGTACCTGTATGTACCACTGACATGTATAATATAGACTGAACTACGTTCATATAAATACACTGCAGAAAGTGGAGTCACTTCTATATTGCTGACCCTGTCGGTCTAAGCACCAAGTACCAACTGAGAGAGAAATGAAAAGAACAAATAAATTAGTTGGTTTGTCGAAATACATGATTTTAAATTAATTATTTAGGGTTATTACTGATAAAAACTGTTTTGCCAAAGACAATACATTCATTAGATAGGCAGAAGAAATTTCAAAGATTTTATTAAAATCATTTTTCGAGCTGAGTGCTCACTTTTCCAACTTCCCCCCAATGAGTTTTTCAATGTTGGCACCGACGACGTAAGAACTCTTTGACACAAGCAATTGTGCCCACGTGAAATAGAAAGTTAAGCAGTACATATTATATATGTCAAAAGTATGTACACGAAATTTTTACTCTTTTGTAGTTGATATTACTTTGATGAGTCACCTGCGTAAACGTCAGTACAGGTCAAAATTTCAGGAGTTTAATTCAAGTTGACTTGAGTACGAGTGAAAAATAAAAAGTGTGTGTGATAAAAAAAGTGATTTTCTTTAGTAATAGGAATATTCGGTTACTGGCTCTTACGCTATGTATTTTTGCAATAAAGTACTATATATTCTATTAGATAATAAATTTGTTGCATTATCTCCTTAATTTTGTTTGTAAATTATCTTCTGATCATGTGAAATATACGTTTAATTGTTTAAAAAATATTTTTTTATTTTCCAAATTTCCAAATGCTATTTTCGTGGTATAGCAACAACTGATTAAAAATCCTTTTCTATCCAAAATCCATTTCCTTCTGTTGTGGTGCTACTATATAACATGAATTGAATAAAGTCGAAACGACTGCTAAGAGGTGGATTTCAAAAAAAATCTTTTTAGATATATTTTAAATTTAACTATACTCATTTCGACTTTACTCGATTCAAGTTACAAGTTACCTGGATCTGCAAAAATTGATTGGTCGTCAATATTTTCATCGATTATTATTCTTTGAGGTTTTCTTCGAAGATTATTCATTGAGGTTTTCAACAATGATTATTCTTTGACGTTCTTATCGATCATTATTCTTCAAGTTATCGTCGAGGACATTTCATTGACATTTTCTTCGATGATTATTCATTCATGGTGTCACCGAAGATTATTCACCGACGTTTTCTTCAACATTTACTCCTACAGAAAGTCATCACACCCTCCCTAGGATATCGTGTGTAAAATTCGTTGAAGTTTCGGTGCAGAAATGGCTCGATGATGCTTGCCAAAAATGCAATACGGCTTCGATGGTGTGTTGAATCCATTTCCCGCAGAGAATCTGCAGGCAGCTTCAATCCTATTCATCGGATCATGGCACATTGACTTATGCAATTATTACTCAGCTGAGAGTTTTTGTTTGAGGAATCATAGTCATTTGATTAAGACAATTTTTTTTAAATAATTTTGTTAAGAAAGGTATATATATATATATATATATATATATATATATATATATATATATGATATGTATATATATATATAAATTTGATTACGGTTGGGACATTGCCTTTTTATAGCTCTAATAAAAAATTTTACTCTAAAAACTTATACTCCAATTAAATAAAATTACAAATATAGAAAACATCTTTTTAAAAAAAACTTGCTTCAAATTCGAACTAAAAAATAGAAAATAATTTCTTCCTTCCCTTCACAAAAGCTTTCTAGAGTTTCCCTTCATTTTGCATCTAATTAAAATTTGAAATTTTTAAGATAAATTTAGGGCACTTGAAATTTCAATACTCATTTTCCGGAAATAGAAATTTGAAGTTCCTAATGTTTATCAAAATCTTTAATTAAATTACAGTTTGCCGCCCAAACATGCTTTTTTGTGTAACTAAAAAATTTCAAAAATTATATATAATATAATAATTTTGTGATATACTTATTGAGTAAAAAGGAAATTATTTTCTACTTTTAATGCTGATTTCGAAGCAAAGTGTTTTTTTTTTTCAAAATGGTATTTTTATATATATTTCTTTTTTCTTTTTATTGTCTTAAATTATTGAATTTAAAATTATAACATTAAAGCTGAATAAATTTGGAAGCATTTTTTTTTAGCTTGTTTAAATTCTACATATTTATGATATTGGTTTGAAACCTTCGGCAAAATATTAGAAACTCTTCAGTTCAAATGTAGCCGGGCTTAGATTTTTGAAAAAGATGTTGCGTTTTATTTAAAAAATCAAAAACTGCAAAAAACCATGTTATTTTCCGCCCGGCTATAAACAGTTTTTCATATCCAAAACAACTTTTACTACTTTTTGTACATAGGTTTTCCGAACATATTTGTAAATGCTATCGGAGCTGTTTGTGTGAGGGGGTTGCGTCAGTGACCCGTGCGCAACCCCCCCTCTCCCCCTCCTTCACAAATTGCGTATACATACTGTTTGTATAAATGGCCAATTACATATACATAGTGTATGTATAATAGCCACATCCTTTAAATTAGGAGGGTCATCTTACTGCAAAATAAAAATACAATTGTAAGTAAGGTGTTTTAATTTTCCAAAAACGATTGTATATGGGGGTACTCAGCTAGGAATCGCTTCAAGAAATTACACCGTGGTTCATCAACACATACTCTTTTTTTTGCAGGAGGTAATACCGGAAAAAAAGGCGGTTAATTATTTATAACATCAATATAATAAAAGTATTGGACATTATCTTCCAAATTTAATATAAAATCTGTGTTATTGTTAGTGTTTGCATGAATCTTACAATAAGAAAAGACTATGGCTCAAGCGCCTATACTGTCCATGTCATATTCAATTCAATTTCAGTTTATTTACAAACTGGTAATGTACGGAAGATTGCAATGTTATAAATGTGCATGATAAATTATAAGCTTACAAAAAGAAAATACTATGAGTTCAAATAAAAAATACCATCAAAAATGAGCATAATAAAATATTGGAAAATCAGTTCATGTATATATGAAAAAAAAGAGAAAGAAAATATAGAAAAGTACATAGTAGAAGTAATCCCATGTAAGCTAATAGCTAATAAATAACGGAGCTAACTAAATTTTTAAAACTATCAAAGGCACCCATAGTGCCCACACTCTGTACATTGTATGGCAAATTGTTCCAAACTCGCGCTATTTGCACAAAGTAAGAGCCTTCCTGAACTCGCCTGTTATGTCGGGGAATCAAATTGTTATGATGCCGCGATGACTGCAGAAACTGAATCTGGTCAGTTAGGTAGGTTGGTTTACCATGACGTATGGAGGAAAAATAGAGATTTACGTGTAAGATAAGCCTCCAGAGGGCAACCAAGTAGAATAGACTTAAACTGGGAAACATGATCGAAACTTCGAAGATCAAAAATGAATCTGACACAGTCATTAAAGGAAACATTCAACCTACGCGAGCATACAGAGTCTAATTTAGAATAAATTAAACTGCCATGAGAGAAGTGGGGTAAACTCAAAGTCTTGATCAGTTTCATCTTAATGCTTGTACTCCGTAAACCGCCGTAAACTTTGCCAACAATAGCTACAATGTGATCGCAACACGTCAATCTAGAGTTCATCTTTAGACCCAGATTAATAATGGTTTCTACAATCGGCAGCGCTTGTCCTGCAAGTAATACTGGGGGGATAGGTGTTAATACAGTACTCTAATATAATACAAGCCATTGAGATTTTCCAGGGATTAGAGAAAGTTGGTTGTGTAGTGACCAATTACATACTCTGTCCAAATCATCATTTATCCGAGCCATACAGTCCTCCATGCAATGTGATCGCAACACGTCAATCTAGAGTTCATCTTTAGACCCAGATTAATAATGGTTTCTACAATCGGCAGCGCTTGTCCTGCAAGTAATACTGGGGGCATAGGTGTTAATACAGTACTCTAATATAATACAAGCCATTGAGATTTTCCAGGGATTAGAGAAAGTTGGTTGTGTAGTGACTAATTATATACTCTGTCCAAATCATCATTTATCCGAGCCATAAGTCCATAAGCTCAATAGGCCTGCTGTAGTATAACTGAACATCGTAGGCATACAAGTGGATGTTAACATCGAGAACGATATTGAGTAAATCATTTATGAACATACTAAATAATAAGGGCCCTAGGATGGATCCTTGAGGCAATGGTAATATACCAGAGTGCAAATCATTTACATAAACTTGCTGAAATCTCCGATCAAGAAAGCATCCAATCAAATTAGTTGCTGAAGCTGAGAACAGTTTATTTAGCAGTATTTGATGGTTAACGCTATCAAATGCCTTTGAGAAATCTAGCATGACAAGGATACCGACGTCATCATTATCCACCCTTCTTCTCAGATCCGATGTTACCTTCAACAAAGCTGTTTCACAACTATGATTCTATCTGAAACCGGATTGCCAACGTTATAACAAATTGTTATTTTCAATATACTTGTGAATCTGATTACAGATCACCTTTTCAAGAACTTTAGAGAGAAAACACAGAATGCTAATGGGCGAAAGTCTGCAAGACTTCTAACCATCTTTTTCTACGGAAAAGGCAATACTTTAGCCAATTTTCATCTTGATGGAAAAACATACTGAGTCAAACAAGAATAAAATACATACAGTATATGTTGTCCGATGTAAGGCATTAGGATCTTATCAAACTTTGGCGAGACGTTGTCCGGTCCAGTAGCATCCGATTTAATAGTGTATAGGGCGCCATTAAGCTCATCATAGTCAATACAGCGAAAGGCGAATAAACTATTACGGTTTTGTTGCGAACTACTGATAGACACTGTAACATTATTTAAGGCTGATTGATTCGGATCAGTAGAGCCAAAAAGTCGTTTTAAGTCATTGCGATCAAATTGATGACACTGGCTTTCTGTGCTATATATCCCCGCCTGTCTGAGATTTCTCCATAGCATCTTTGGAGGTAGTTTAGGATCGAATTTATACTGATAATAATTGCACTTGGCGGAGCGTATAGCAGATGTTGCTCGGTTGGGTTCACACTTATAAAGGCAGCGTGCAGTAGTAGTCTTTAGATGTTTAAATTGTCTGTACAAATATTCACGTTCAGCTATGAGGGAAGCAATAGCTGGTGTAAACCATGGGCAGGACCTCGTTTCAACTCTCTTAGTTCGCAGGGGTACATATTTATCTAATAAGTTATTAATTAGATTTTCAAGAATTCGCACTTGTTCATCCACGAGGCTACAGCGAAAGATATCATTCCAAGGCAACAACGTGCACTCTTGAAGAAGATCAGATATATTTAAATTTTCAAAATCACGGTACGTGAAGCAATTTGTTAGATTAACAAGGCCGAGCATCGAAATCATATGTCATGAATAATATATCATGATCAAGGAAGCTAGGAGCTTCTATTTGATTCTTTACTTTCTTCAGTTGTTAGAAATAAGTCAACGAGTGACGGATTGGAAGTTGTCGGTAGGGTATTAATAATATTCAGATATGTTGACTGCATGAAGTGTGTGAAGGTGTCTGGGCGAGAGGTAGGTCTCAAGATATTAACATTGAGATCACCGGCTGTAATTATATTATTGTAGCGATGGGAAAGTTCTGAAAAGATATTTTCAAACTCCGATGCATTTTCCAGTGTAAAGTGCTCGAGTCGCTCATACCATTATTTAACTCTACGCAGGTGAATTCTAAGTCTTGGGCTCGAGAGGATTGAATTATCTTAGCTTTGAGGAAATCTCTAACGTAAATAGCCACTCCAACACCAATACGACCTTTCCTATCATTGCGCATTAAGGTGTAACCTGGTATCGAAACTAACATAGATGGTATACAGTCATTTAGCCAAGTCTCACTGATAAGAATGGCATGGACTTTCGAAACTCATCTATTTTATTCCGCATACTTCGAGAGTTCAGAAGGCATATATTTAACCCCTCACGACGTCCACATAAAATGTTCATCAAGTCTCTTACTCTGCACGGTCCAGTACGATCAGCCGTGGTCATATTTGTGAGTGTGGCTATGTGTGCGCAAGAAAAGCATGAAAATAGCTATTTGTTTACATTTATTCAAACAAGACATGGGATCGCTTTTGTAAATGGGAAGAGTAATTAAAATAAAAATTTAATTAGAAATGACTATAAGATATGCAGTTAAATCCAGATAGAGAAATACCTATATAGAGCAATTCAAGAAAAAAATAAGCCAGTTTCTAAGCTACCTGCGACTAAATCAATCACTCGACTAATACTAACAAGCATATTTTTGGCTAGTAAACTAGATAAAAACAAAGAAAAAAGAAAAGAAAAAAAACAATGAGAAATAGAAAAAAATAAATTGAACTGTACCTATAGCAATAACTTCACGATCTCAATTATTACATAATCACCATCAGCTCCATCGGGAATCGGTAGTTAATCATACAGTGACAAAATTCGTCAAATTTCGTCATTATCACCTTCAGATCTCTTAATAAGGAGAAGGCCATTTATCGTTCTTGCTGAGACAATTTTCTCCAGTTTGCGCAGCTTTAAGTAGATGATTATTTTGTGGAGTCAGGCTTTCGTTGCCATATATCGCACTTGGTGAGGAAAAGCCCTGCAGATCATTTAACTGGAAGCCCTGCGCCTACGAAAGCTGCTGAGAAAAGCTTTTTGCTCCGAGTTGGAGGAGAAGCGAACAACTATTGGTGAACTTGTCCTCTTCTCCGGTGGCGCTAATGAAGACTTACGGCTTATGCGGAAAGCATCAATATACGGCGACACTGGGAACTCAATCACAGTTGCAATGTTCTTTACTATGTTAAGCACGTTCTCATTAGGTAGCTTGGGTATACCTCTAACAAGTACGTCACTCATACGTTGCATGCGATGAATGTCTTCTATTTGTGATTGCAATGAGTTATTGCTGTGTTTGAGATCGACAATTGATTTCTCACAATCCACAACTTTATATTTCAATGTACGAATGGCATCGTCAATTTTTGATGTGATCCGAACCTCCAGTTGCTGCATAAGGCCATCAACTTTACCCAAAAGCCGTGTCTCCATTGCTTACACCAACCTATCCAAAGTGACGATTGTCGAACCAGAGTCGCCAGCTTCCGCTCTACCAGTACTGCGGGTGTTCATGTTGCTCCCCTCCTCTGCGCCAGAGGTCGATGGAATTTTCTCTTTTCTTTGTCCCTTATTCGACATAGTGTTGATTTTTCTATTACCACTTAAAGAGTCGATACTCACAAATATCAGTGAAACGAAGACGCCGTAAGATCACTCAGCCAAAGGCAATCACAGATTTAGAATAGCAATTTGCAAAAGCAAATTCCAGCAGAAAAGAATTCTAATGCACCAGCAAAGTCGAATAATTTAACCGAAGCCGCCAAGCTACATAAAAACTACGCGTTAATGCTATAACTTTCGGGAAAATAAATATGCGGAAATTGTACACTATCTTCAGGAAAAGCGGGAGCCGAATGGAAAAACGTCTACTCTTTATCAGTCATAAATCACAGTATGACTGAACTAACTTCGTTTGTCAATTTTTTAGTTTATTGTCCAGACTTAATACAATAAACTTCTGGGCTATCAACTTCCCAACTTAATAACAGAACCTCTTGGAAAACTCTTTTCCAAACATAATTTCACAAACGTCTGAGAATTATTTTTCTAAACTTAATTTCACAACATGTCTTCGTCGCTAAGGAATTAAACCTCAGACAATTTTTTTCAAAAACATTTTTGTTTTTCTTATACTAATCCCGTACTTAAAAATATCTTCGGATATCCTGCAAGGTATTTTCGGTATTGCATTTTCGAAAACCCTACAAATTCCGTTGTACGAACAACAAATACCTGCCAGAGCGCAGTGGCGATATAACAAAATTTAACATACATACGGCGGGACTTCATATTCCAAAATGTGTCTTCTTATCTAGAGTACATCCTGACACTACTGAGGATGAGATAACTAGACATATTTCATCGCGTGTTTGTACTTCGACCTCTTCGATTGCCTGCAAAAAATTATCTACTAGACATGTTCGTGAGAAACACTCATTTTCTGTGTCCTTCAGAATTTTGGTTCCAGAAAATCTGTTTAGCCGGTCCTCTCTCCTGAGATTTGGCCCACAATTGTATTGTGCGTGAAAGGGGGAGCTATGGATCTTCTGCTAAGGCAAAAAACTTGCTGGCGAAATCTCCGTCCACTATGCCAATGTAACTGGTCTTCGCTCCAAAACGACTCGTCCTTTTACAAGCTCGATGAACTCATATTCATGTCTGCTTGACCGAGACATGGCTATGTGGAAAGATTGCAGATGCAGAGCTTTTTGGTCCCGAGGTCCTGGTGATTCGCCGTGACCGCCATCGTCTGTCTTTGGTTGCTCCTGTTGGCGGCTGATTGCTTTATGCCGTTCGTCGCAACTTTCCATGCACATTAATCGATTTTGTTGAGTCCGGCGATCTGGAGTTTATATGTGTAGCTCTCAAGCTCTCACACAAAAACGTATATATTGCAACAGTTTACATTCCTCCATGCTCATCAGCTGTGATATTTGACTTGCTGGCTGCATGTATTGATAGGCTTACCGAAGTTTTGCTGCCTGCCGATGAATTATTGCTTTTTGGTGACTTTAACTTGCTTAGTGTTAACTGGGAACACTCTCTGGACGATGAGGGCTTGCTTCCTTCTTTCTCGGCGACTCCTCAACATGCCATATCTTTTATTGACCACATTATTTCTTCAGGCCTAATGCAGTCTAGCGGCATTATTAATGACTCTGGAAAATCTCTTGACCTGCTATTTTCTACCTCCGATCCCAATGGGACTCTCGATAAGCGTTGCTTAACTCGTATGGTTCCTGAAACAAGTCATCATCCGGCACTAGATGTAGTTCTGTTTTTTGATCCTGTAACTTCATCATTTATTGCTTCTAGTAACTACTGTTATAACTTTAAAAAAGCTGATTTTGATAAAATGAATGAATGGTTATCCGCTTGTGATTGGACCAGTGTGGTGGGTAAACGTGACATTGATGAAGCTGTTAACTCGTTTTATGACACATTATTTCTTTGTTTTATTCACTGTGTACCACTTGTTCGTTCGAATCGTGATTCGAATTGTCAACCGTGGTTCAATGGCTCTTTGAAGCATCTTAAAAATTTAAAGAATAAAGCTTGGAGTAGGTTCTGTTCCTCAAGGAGTGATGCTAATTACGTTATTTATTCTAATTCACGTGGTCAGTACATTTCGTGTTTGACTGACTCGTACAACGATTATGTATTTAGGATGAGATCGGCTTTGCGTGCTGAACCAAAGCAATTTTGGAGGTTTGTAAACTCTAAGCACAACTGTGACGGATACCCTTCATCATTGCGACTCGGTAACTTAGACAGTGTGGATCCGTTAGAGACTACCAATCTTTTTGGTGACTTCTTTAAAACTGCATTCTGTGATAACCACTGTGATATTAGTTATAATGATTTTACCCATTTGACGAAGCTCCCGCTGACTTCTCTTCCATCTAAAGACCTGTTGTTCGACGAAGCGTCCACGCTCCTAAAACATTATGCTACGTCCATCGTTTCTGTTTTGTGTTATTTATTTTATTTATCTTTAACATATGGTGTTTTTCCAAAACAGTGGAAGCTTTCTTTGATTATTCCTTTGCACAAGAAGGGCAATAAGAGCTACATTTCTAACTACAGACCTGTCGCTAATTTAAGTTGTATTGGTAAGATATTTGAAGCCCTGGTTTTTGATGTTTTATACTTCCACTACAAGCGCTTCCTGTGCTCTTTTCAGCATGGTTTTATGAAGGGGAAATCTACTACGACTAATTTATTGGAGTTCACTAATTTCTGCATTTCTGCTATTGAAAACGGTATGCAAGTGGATTGCATTTTCACGGATTTTAGTAAAGCTTTCGACCGAATCAATCACAAAATATTAATTCATAAGTTGACTGTTCTTGGTTTTCCTACTGTTTTTGTCAATTGGTTCTCATTTATCTGATCGCACGCAGCGAGTTATATTTCGTGCAGCTCTTTCTGACTAAATAGATAATACTTCTGGCGTTGCTCAAGGTAGCCATCTTGGACCACTTTTTTTAAAATTTACATTAATGATGTATCTCTGATTTTGGCTAATTCCAGAATGCTTTGCTATGCTGACGAAGCCAAAATCTTCTACATTGTTTCTAATGAAAACGAGTGTGGAATTTTAATCTTGCTATTAACTGTATTCCTCTCAATATCAGCAAATGAACTGTCCTTTTCTCGTAAAAGAAGGCCTTTAGACTTTAGTTATACTTTAGATGTGTAAGCAACTGTTGTGTGACTTTTGAGAGTGACTGTCTCCTGATTTTTATGAATGACTGTCTTGTAATTATTGTAGCGACTGTATGCGATTGTTGAGTGCATGAAAGTACATGAAATCCTCTATGTACGTTACTCATATTAATTGTCTGCCAATCAACTCTTCTGTTGGTAGGGCGGCCCGCCGTTATGGCAGGGAGTGCTTTGAAGCGAGGAAACTAATCAGTCAGTAGTTCTGTAATATTGCTCTTGGTGGCATGTACGGATTGTGTTACCGTAGGCTTCAGGGCAAGTCCCTGCGCGAGGCGCAACGGCGGGTCCTGGCCCACACGGCTTGAAAAGGAAAATTTAAAAAAATATTAGTCTTAGAGGAAAGATGCGTATATTTGGAAGCAAACTGTTTACAGATGGATGCTTATTAACTAGACTTGACAAAACCAAATATTTGGGTGTCTTCCTTAATATTCGTTTTTCTTTCAAGGATCATATTAACAGAATCGTTAATGCTTCTCTGGGGTTTGTAAATTGGTGGCCAAAGGAGTTTAATGATCCATTCATAATGAAGATCCTTTACTGCGCACTACTTAGACTTATTTTGAACTATGCCAGTTCGGTCTGGTCTCCCTTCTATACTGTATACATAAATCGCATCGAGGCTGTGCAGCGGAGATTCGTTCGTTTTCCCCTGTGTGGACTTCACTCGGATAACCCTATTATTCTACCACCATATGACGAAAAACTTCCAGAGTTGTTTTTGCATTTCAGTGTATACAGGAGTGATAAACCCCCACTGAGCTCTTAAATACTTTCAATATATCTGTTCCTGTACGCTCCTTGAGAAACTACGACAACTTCGTTGTTCCTCAGTATAGTACAAACTACGGCATGCACGAGACGGTTTCATCATTGTCTCGTCTCTTTAACCGCCAGTTTGATCGGATTGACTTTCATCTTTCAAAAAGTCAAATAAGCTTAGTTAAAGTTACTTGTTTTTCATTACTATTGTTATGTATACTTTTTATCGTTATTATGTTTGTGTATGCTTTTGTCATTTTATGGTTATATTTCACTTTTGTAAACTCAGTAATCAGATCGTTGATGAAGTTCTAAATAAAATTAAAAAATAAAATTAAAAATTAAATTAAATTAATTCGTGCCAACACAGTACCCCCTCCCCTCTCCAGCAGCGAAACTAATTGTTTAGCGATACGAAATATGTCGTGGTGATCTACTGGCTCGTCCAGCTCGAATGAGTCGCTGTGCATTCGCAATAAATCTGATTCTTCGTGGAGTTGAGCCGGAGGAAGGTCAAGGTCATTTGAAGGCTGAATAACTCGTTCAGAGAACTCGATATTAGGTTCTACAACTGCGCCCGAAGATGTTCTTGACTTTCAGTTTGAAAACCTGGTCCGTTCTTATGATAATTTGATGGGGATCCTCGTAAGGGGCCTGCAAAGAGGGTCTTCCTGCATCGGTTCTTATGAAAACGTGTGTACAATTACCTAAGCCCTTGAATTTGAAAGGTGATTTCTTGGAATTGGCCTAAGATAGCAAACAATTTCCGAAAAGAGACAACAAAATCAGACTGGGGATTAAACTGGAAGTTTTGAAAATAGTCTCCAAGTAGGCGTAAACCTTCTCGGTAAACTAGCTCCGCCAGAATTGCTAAATATTCCTGTCTGAACACTGTCCTGAGGCCCAAAAATACGAATGGTAAAATCGTTGACCAAGTCCTGCTTCTGTAGATCATAACAGCAGCTATCAGTGTCATATGCCATCATTCTAACAACCAGTTTGCTTGAGGATGATATGCGGTAGTTCGGCTACGAGCAAAACCTAACAATTTAGAGCGCACAGCAAAAAGTGCTGACTGAAATTGAATCCCTTGGCCGGGACGACAGTCCTATGTATACCGAAATGGGATATCCACAAATTATAAAGCGCAGCTGCTATAGAATGTGCATTGATGTCGACAAGTGGCACGGCCTCAGGCCAACGTGTGAACCCATCAATGTCGATGAGATAATATCTGAAACCATTGGAAGGTAGGACGGGCCGACAATATCAATATGAATGTCCTTACACCGACTAGAGCTAGGTGGAAAAGAGCCCAAAGGTATTCTTACGTGATGAGTGATTTTACATTGCTGACATGCGCGAGCCCAGGAGTAGCACCGTTATTCATTGAAGACCAACAATATTTGGAGGTTATCATTTTGTTAGGGGCACGAATAGTTGGGTGCGATAGATTGTGTACCGCATTAAAAACTCGTTTCCTAAAAGACTTTGGAATAAAAGGTCTATTACTATTCGTCGAAATTTCACAGTAGACTTGCTTACCAGTACCAAAAATGAAATACTTTTCAAATTTATACGATGAATTTTGAAGAAGAGTTAGTAGCTCAGGATCATTAATTTGTTCGTCATTATGGGAACCAAAGTCTATCAGACTAGGAATTTGAATTTCTTCTAGCGTGGGCAGCATGTCACCTACTACATTGTACTTACCTGGCACATGCTTGATGTCAGTGGTAAGTGGCCGATGAATTCCAGAAGCCGTAGCTATATGGGTAACGTCTTCTCAGGGTTGTGGTTAAAAGCGAAAGTTAAGAGTTTGTGGTCAGTGAACAATGTAAATGGTCGACCTTCTAACACAGAATGTAATTATTTGATACCTTGATAGGCTGCCAACAATTCTCGATCATACGTTTTGTACTTGCGTTGCGTACTATTAAGCTTGACCGAAAAGAAACTAGAGGTTTCCAGGCGTTACCCGTCATTTGCTCCACTGCCGCTCCTATGGCCTATCAAAGGCTAACTGCGAAAAAGAATTAAGGAATGCTCAAAGTCCTACCTCAGCTAATTGCTCTTTTACCAATTTCTAATTTCTTCTTGATTTTTGCTGAGTACAAAGTAAATACTTAGTATTTCGCCTCATATAAATCACACTCAGAATTTTAACTGGGTGCATATATATGAAGTCAACTTAGGTTTTCTCCAGGCATATACGGCAAGCAAGATCCAGCTGTACTGAAGAGTATTAAGTTCTTGCTGATACGAAATGCCTTTTGAACTTTCTTTTTTAGTTGACAGCACCAACAGTTCACCAAAATTCGTTCGATTTAATGTAAGCATTCATTCTTCAAAAACTTCTAAGAGTTTGCATATTTTTAGCACACCAAAGTCTTTCAAGCACTAAAACCAACAGCGAATCTTGCCTACAAGAAACAAAATTTGTAAACAAAATTAAGGATAATTTTTAATTCGGAACGAAGCTACCTGTAGTTTAGCACTATTTTAAGCTCAGTCTGCCTTTAAACTAGTGGCAAAGTAGAAAATTGTTGTTTTTCTCTGAACGAACTTAGGCACACAAATTACCAGGAATGTAAAAGACTCAAGTTTTGAGTCAACTCATCGCTCAACTCAAGACTTGAGTCCGATCAATTATTGATTCCACTCAACATTTGAGCGGTTTTTCATCGCTCGAAATTTGAGCGAACTTACTGCTTGAATGGACTCAAGTCTTGAGCGGCACTGCTTGAGTGAACTCACTGGTTGAGCGTACTCAAGTCTTGAGCGGAGTCTTGATTGAAATTTCAATTTAATTAAATCAGGTTCTCCTTATGTTAGTTAAGCTATGATTTGAGAACGCTCAACTTAAATGATGAGTCCGCTCAAGCAGTGAGTGCTCTCAAGACTTGAGTCTGTTCAAGTAGTGAGTTCGTTCAAGTCCGCTCAAATTTCCAGCGATTAGCAACCGCTCAAATGTTGAGCGAACTCAATGATTGAACAGAGTTGAGTGATAAGTTGATATAAACAAATGAGTCCACTCATTTACAATCCTGTAAATTACTACAAAACGCAAAACACTTTTTAGTATTAGCGTGTCCAACTCATTTCCCCCTACCAGCATTATATCTGTGCGTATCAAACGGAAAGACAAACTTAGTATACCCTGTGGTTTCATATAGTAGGGTATAAAAATAATTCTTAAGATCATCCAATGATCTCTACAGCGCTTATGCTGTTATACAAAGCTTCCAACTAAGGAGCATTGTTCTTCACACCAAGGGATCCATCATGTAATATGCTTCAAAAGACTTACAATGTATTTTTGGGTCTGACCTCACTGTAAAATTTGTTGGACTGTTTTTATGGAACACAATGTATTTTATAAACATATTTATAGTCTTATTTAACAGTAAATACTCCAATCTTTCTAGCCCTCCAACAATGGGAAAAAAAACTTTTACGTTAAAAAATCTGAGTTTTACGGGTTTTCCGTTCTAAAAAAATACAAAAGTTAAGTTTTGACTTGGATTTTAGAATCCCTAAGGGGAAATCACATTTTATCTGAGTGTAAGATATTTTATGCTTAACTGTTATCGTTTTCGAGATATTTCAAGGGTCAATTCAAGAACTCCACAAAGAGTGAAATAAATTCACCGATTAATACCGCATTGATACAGAGATTTAAAATCTCGGGTGTTGTGATCATACATATACCAAACTATTGTAGTAGCTGCGGCCTCTTGGTTCTTAGTCTTCCAATACGGCGCAGCTACTTCCTTGAGGCTTCCTATCTCCGAAGATTGCTTTGCAATATTGATAGTCGTCGTACTGTGTGGCTGGGCCCATTTCAAAATTTTGAAAAACGGTCAGTTTATGACGCTTTTAAAACCATTAAAATTGCCATTTGCTGAGTACAGTTACCATTTTAGAAAGCAATTCGAAAACAACTTTGGAGATCTAACGGACATATTTTGAAAATATCGGGACGAAATACAAAGTTTCTCGAAAATGAACAATCAAACGAAGTATGGTGATGGAGGAGGTCATTTGCAATTAGTTGGTTTGTGATAAATAGTGGTGTGTGAGAATATTTGTTAGAACGTTGCTAAGGCGTTGAGACCAGTATTGCGACAGAGAACAAAAGAAACCGATATTGAGGCAGAAATATTGTCGATTGTACCAGTTTTTCAGTGCTTTCATCAAGACGAAAACACATTCACGCCCAGCTTGTCCAATAAGTTATTTAAATTTCCAGCACGAGAGTCCAAAGTACCCCGTCTACCTTAACCTTAGATGTCTCCAAAATCATTGACGTGTTGGAAAGGATGTCGCTCCTTGTCTTTCGTTTCTTATTTTCAATTTTAAACTTCTAATAAACAAATTTTCGTGGACTGGATATCAGGTTTGATTTGGATCTTAACCATTTTTACTTTATATGCTGGAAAAATTTGATTAGTACCATTAAATTAAATTTTCTCTCACATTTTTTGCAAGTAATGACATTTCCTTTCCAACACGTCAATGATTCTGGAGACACCTTCTGCAGTCTATAACCACAGCTTTTCCCAAAATTGAAAAGTTCTGTCTCACGCCTATGTCTGTCAAAACAAAATTTTTTTGTTTATTCTTTGACTTCGATACTGCTTGTGCACGTTCGGGATTTTTGAGGCTCACGATATATCATAATTCAACAAAAAGTTCATATTTCCATACCACGTGGAAATATTATTATTCTCTGATGGCTATGACAAAATAATGCAGTTTTCCGGGAAATGCTACATAACAACACTGAAGACCATCAATTTTCTTGACAAAATTTTTTGAAGTGAAGTATCGAGCTTTCAAAAGACGAAAATATACAATATCCAAAATTTACACTATTAGGCCGATTTAAGTCCTATAGAGCAATGGTAATTGATCATTTCTAGCACCACAAAATGTGAACAGAAATAATTGAAGGCTATTGATTAGACCCTTTGTGCTAACAAGAAGGGTCAACAGCGAAGGTTATCTGAATTTTGTGCAAAACGACTTATTAAGGATGACTTTTTTTTTTGCTTAAACACTCCTTAAAGTATCCAAGACAAGAATAAAAAAAACGATTATGAGAGTAAAAAACTTTGAAGGGAGAGAGAGAATCGCTTTTACGAGCGTAGTCCTGAAACAAATTTAACGGTTTTTCGACTGCGCGAGCAACCATGCGTTTGGGTTCTTTATTATTCCTTGGGTAAATTATACCGACACATATACTTTCAACTTTGACCAAGAGATGTCTCTCCCACCCCTATTTTAAGGTTCAGCATACAGCTGTTTGTAGAAAGTCAGTTAGAACACGCAATAGTTAGTTTTTGGCTTCTCTAATTAAAATGATACTACTTGAAGCTTTAAACGCGTTTTTCTCGAAACCATGTTTTACAAACTGGGTGTAACTCCCTCAATTTTTAACAGCAACTTTAAAACATTATTTTCTAGTGAATGTCGTTGGATTTTTTGATAAACTGATTTTTATAGATTTTATAAGTGATTTTCGGCCGATTTTTTCGAAAAAATAAGAAAAAATATTCCAATTGACGCCATTTTATTTTTAAACCAATTTTTCGAAAAAGTCCTACGTCCTATGTCGTAGACACTTGATGTAACTCAGCACTTCACGAAAAGTCTAGCCACTTCATGAAATGTAGGCAGATAGTGTAATAGTTTGCGCTTAATGAGTTTTACACGAAGTGTATGAAATTTTTAGCCACTTCATGAAGTGGTAGGACCGTACGAGCCTTTATGCCGATAGTGTAATACCAACCGATATAACCGAATTCTAAGAGAGGGCGATGAGGAGTGTAGGAGGAAGTCGCGCACAGCCAAAACACTAAAACCCTCGAAAATACTTCACAAGCCATGAAACAGACTACGTTGGGCCTCGCATGTAGTAGGGAGGACATGCGAGGCCCAACGTAGTCCTTACATTCTAAAATATTTGCCGTGTTCTTATGTAAAACTGACAAAAGTTTGATTTGAATAGCTCCCCCGCTCTAAACTACTATTCATACAGAAAAATGTTGTTCTAATAATCTTGAGCTTGCTTTTTCATCTTCCGAACCGTAATAAAATTTTCATATCTTTCCTAATAAAATTATTTTAAAAAATTTATCTTAACCAAACGACTATTTCTCAAACAAAAATTCTCAGCTAAGTAGTCATTGTAATGTCGCTGTGCCGTCATGAGTTGCCGTGGGACTGATGATATCGAATGTAGCTGCCTACAGATTCGGACTCCGGCTGCACATACACACATGCAATTATTACTCAGCGTAGAGGTATTGAGCGTAAAATGGTAAAGTTGTAATCAAAACTATTTTATTATTTTTGTTAAATCGGGCATGTTCATAACAGATGAAACTAATTCTATCTTAATTCTTATATAAAGAAATTTAATTGAAATTGTAAGAAAACAAGATATATATATGTATATACCATTAATTCATAATTTTATATGTAGGTCAGGCATGAATAAAGGTTCATGTTATCATTGTAATAGGAATCCTAATTTCATTCACCTGGCGCGAAATTCATTCACCTCGCTTCATGCAAAAATAAATTCTTCGTCATTATAATCTAAAGAAAGTTGACACTCAGCAATAACTGAGGAATTTATTTTGCATGAAACTTGCAATTTCGCTAGATAAGCAGTATCGGAAATTCTTAATTGAATATTGCTTTCTTTTGTTTTTGGGGTAGAATAAGTGGTAATGTTAGCAAAATTTGAATATAAATTCACGGCGAGTAATGAATAAATTATCAGTTGTTAATAAAATTTAGACCGTTTTATTCAGTATCGCGTAACCCTTCTAGTTTTTCAGGCTTTTTGGTATTCGGTTAAAGTGCCGTTTATACCACCATCCATAACAACTAGCAAGCCAGGCAACTGTATTTAGCCTTGGTATATCGGTTCAAGTGCCGTTTATACCATCTGCGTTTTAAGGCTAAGAAAATATAGGCAAGACAAAAGAGCCTTGTCTCAACAATTTTGTTAAGTAAGGTATACAGGAAGTGTAGCTCTTGGGAAGGTAAGGAACTAAGCTTTAAGTTACTAGAAGCAGTTTAGGTTTTAGCATATATAAAGCCAATGTTTAACACTTTTCCATAAGTATCAATATAGAACATTTTAGAAAACGGACACACAACGCATACATATAGATTTCTGTTTCATGGCTTGGGAAGTATTCTCGAGGGTTTTGGCACAGCCCTACGAGACAACCATACACACACACACTCGCGCGCAACTCGAATACACAGCCACACGCTGGTATGTACGACAGTTTTGTCAACTTTTCTCCTCTCCGGTCTATTTTCAGACAGTATTGTTTAAAAAGCCTTAAGGTCTTTCCTAGCCCAGTACCCCTTCGCATTCCAGAGTTATGACGCTTGAAACTCAAAATTTCGGTTTTTAAATATTGTTTTTTTTTTCGTTATTTTTTTTTAGTATCCCTAATAATATACATTTTTGTTAAAAAATGTCGAAATCCCAGAGTCTCCACTTTAATTTAACGTACTGAACTTATGTTCTATCTGTGACGGTTACAAAGTTATTAGCTTTTAACTTATTCAGGTCACAGGTGTTTTTTTCCCTTAGCAACTGAAAACACGTCATTTAAAAAAAAATCGTCTAATTTTGGTAAGACCTGAATAGGTTAAGAGCTAATAAATCCCAATACGAGGGTCGTTTGAAAAGTCCATGCAAAAATAAAAACTACTTAATTTTTTGGGGTAAACCTTTTATATTTTTCAACATAGTCTTCTTTTAGGCTTATACACTTCGTCCAACGCTGCGCTAGTTTGTTGATCCCTTCCGAATAATAGGATTTGTCCAAGTCTGAAAAACAGCCATTCGTTTCTGCAATCACCTCCTCGTTTGAATAAAATCTCTTCCTCGCCAGCCATTTCTTCATATTTGGGAAGAAATAGTAGTCCGAGGTAGCCAAGTCTGGAGAATAGGGGGGATGTGAAACGAGTTGTAGGGTTTTCCATTAATTTTGCGACCACAACTGCTGAGGCGTGAGCTGGTGCGTTGTCGTGATGGAAAAGGACTTTTTTGTGAGTCAATCGTGGGCGTTTTTTCTTGCAGCTCGGTTTTCAAACGGTCCAATAACGATGAATAATATGCACCTGTGAAAGTTTTACCCTTTTCCAGTCGATGAGGATTATTCCTTGCGAATCCCAAAAGACAGTCGCCATAATCTTTCCGGCCGAAGGAACGGTCTTCGCCTTTTTTGGCGCAGTGTACTAGGTTGAATGAAAGAGGAGACTATGGGCTGTCGAACAAAATGTTTTTTAGTAGGGGTTTTTTAAAAAAAACGGAAAAATGATAAAAAAAAATTTAAAACTCAAGATTTTGTATTTGTAGCGTCATAACTCCGAGTGGGGAGAGGTACGAGGGCGGTTTAACATTCATAGAAAAGACCTTAACGTTATGCATACGTCTTAAAGTAAACCATATACCCTGTACTTTTCAAGATATACGATGTTTAATGAAAAACAAAAATATTTTACTAATCACCCTGTAACTCGGTACACCCATACAATGTTTTACTTGTCTGAATGAGAAGAATCATTTGGCAAAATATAGTCATATTTTCCTGGGATACCCTATATTGAAACTCTACGAAAGCTCGCCGAATTTATTCTAGTTGTACATTTTGCACCCGAAATTTTAATTTACTTACTTATAACATCCTTCGTCATAGCCAGCGTTGCTAAATGCTCAGCTTTTGCTGAAAAATTCAGTTGTTAAATCTGAACTCAGTTTTTACCCTAAAATGCGAAGTTTTTAATTTATTTAAATTCATCTGCTTTTTATTTTTCTTATGTTGCCATTTACAGTACTTACTAAAATTGTAATTGAAATAACGAATTATTGAACACTCTTAATACATCCTAGTACTGGGGCTTAGACGCTGCAGTATTTATGAGAGACACTCGGGGGAGGAAAAAGTCTTCCTCCCGAGTGTCTCTCATCAACGAAAATGAAGCATGCTGAAACGTGTAAGTTGGCCCTATAGTGTGGTTACCACACTGTAGTAGTCGCCTGTGGTGACAGAGATGTCTTGAAGATAGAATTATGATTATGATATTGCAAGCAGTTGACTGTGTTGTAACGGCGGTTGGTGGTGTGCGGGTAGTCAGGAGATTATCCAGGGCCTTTTTCCGACGTTGCTAGTTTCAGAGCGCTGGTCTAGCTCTGCGGTTCGGGCGGTTTACGTAATATACACTGCTTAGTCTACACTCACTCACTCACTTATAATACTTTATAACTACGCGGCGTAGATGCGGGGTAGGAGCACGGGACGGAATGTATGTGTGCGCTTACTACTCTTCTGACCAACACGATGAACATGCGCTTCATCGTCAGAGTATCCTACACGTGGGTACGGGACGGTTTGCGTGCGCTTACTAATTCTCAGGCCAGCACGATTAACGTACGCTTGCCGTTGAACTAGTCAACATGACTTGCGGATATGACTTGGACGGAAGATGTGTCTAGTCGAGCTGCTGGGAGGCAACTGAATAATCTTTCGGTGCCTATTGACTGATTATACTACCGACTGGCTGCCGGCTATGGCCAACTATGGCGTCGGGTGTGTGTAGAATGCTCCCTTCTACTATCACGCCACCAGCACGGGACACTACACTACTGAGCTGCTGATCAGTAGTGTGCTCTTATCTCGGGGGCTGGCTTACTTTGTTGCGGCTGCTAAACACTTGTTTTCGCTGGTGTCTAGCTGAAATGTATGTAACTTCGTTACAGTGTTTATGCCATAGCCAACCATAGCTAAAGTAGAAATAAGAAGAGAGGATCTAGGAAACAATGTACATGAAACAAAAGTTTTATTAATCTAAATTTTTTTAGTTCTAGTTCCTTGTCCCATCGTCATGGAGAAAGCTGCTAACTTTGATCTTAGCTGTTATAGATCATACCCTAAAGAATATAATATCTAATGTATATTAAGTTAACTGTGAACAGCATTTGCATTTTTCCATTATAATTCTGACAAATTAACAAAATTCAATTATATTTTCGTTCACGTTGATATTGGAAAAAAAACTATCCGTTCCCGTGAGAAAGAAGCTATAGTATAAAATTCACCTTTTCCTGTGGGGTAAGCGCGAAGTCAGCAATTTTATAAAAGTAAAGAGCGTACAAATGGGTAATTGCAAAATATCAGGGCCCGAACCTGTTATACGAGAAAACCTTACTTTACTTGTTATTCCTTACCGAAAATAGTATTAAGCAAAAACAACTTAGCTGGAAAGACTTGTTATTTTTTTCTGCAAAAATAAAAAGCCATCTTGGCTTTTTATTTTTTATTTTTTCTGGCAAAATAAAAAGCTAGCTTGGCTACAAAAAATAAAAACTAGGCTCGCTTTTTATATTTTTACCGAAAAAAAGAATCAATCCATTGCCCTTGCTTTTCTAGCTTCAAAACTATTACCGGCCAGGAATAACAAGTAAATTAAGCTTTTTTCGTAAAAGTTCATAACTGGTTCGGTCCCTGAAAATAAGAAGGCAGCTTGGTTTTTTATACTTCCGGCTTCAAAACCAGGTACTTACAGCTCGAAAAATAAAAAGTCAAGCTAAGCTGGCTTTTTATTTTTGCCAGAAAAAATAATAAGCCTTTCCAGCTTAGTTGTTTTTGCTTTTGTTTTAAAAAATGTTAAGTTTTCAAAAGCTTTACAAGAATCGAAACGGGTTTCACGAGACATCTTTTGGTATAAGCCACTAAATTCCACGATCATAATTTATCCCAGCTTTTTTTGTTTAAAACTTTCAAAATACCAGTTATTTTCGGTCCCTGCAAAATATATATACACAGTTAGTCTGAAGTCTGATTTGAAGTGAATCGTTGTGATTTCGCTTAAGTCGCCAATGTAATTTCTTATTCTCTTTTTAAATTGATTTTAATAAAGTGTTAATTAGTTTAAAGTTAGTGTTTTCATTTATATATATTTTTTTATTAGATAATAATAATAGTAGATTATTAAACTCTTATGCTTTTTAAAAAATTTAGCGGATGAAGAATTCTTTAAAAAAATATCCCCTGTTAAGGGACTCGATGATTCCTTAGTTTTCCCTAAACTTATTAAATTCTTTTTTGATTGTTATGCCTTCCTCATTCCTCGGCTAATGTAGAAATGGAGGTTATCTGCAATTTACATTAATAAAACCAAAAGGAAATAAGCTCAACACACAGATACCATCTGCGGAACTCTTTATTTAAAATATTACTCAAAACAAAGGACATGACCTGCTTTAACGCGAGAGGAACTATTAAATTACTAGATCATAACCATTGGCGTAACAGTTATATTGACCAACACTTTTTATCCAATGCTCTGAGCTAAAACCCTCGAGAATACTTCACAAGCCATGAAACAGACTACCTTCTACCACATGCGAGGCACAACGTAGTCCTTACATTCTGAAATATTTGCCGTGTTCTTATGTAAAACTGACAAAAGTTTGATTTGAATAGCTCCCCCGCTCTAAACTACTATTCATACATATAAATGGTGTTCTGATAATCTTGAGCTTGCTTTCTTATCTTCCGAACCGTAATACAATTTTCATACCTTTCCTGACAAAACTATTTAAAAAAATTTGTCTTAACCAAATGACTACGATTCCTCAAACAAAAATTCTCAGCTGAGTAATCATTGTAATGTCACTGTGCCGTCATGGGATGCCGTGGGCTGATGATATCGAATGTAGCTGCCTACAAATTCGGACTCCGGCTACACATGCACACATGCAATTATTACTCAGCGGAGAGGTATTGGGCGTAAAATGGTAAGGTTACTTTGTAATCAAAACTATTTTATTATTTTGCTAAGTAAGGTATATAGGAAGTGTAACCTTTGGAGAGATAAGGAACCAAGCTTTAAATTAGTAGAAGACTATTTTCCTGTATGGATAGTAGTTTAGGCTCTATAGCACATACAAAGTTAATGTTTGGCATTTTTCCATAAGTATCAATATAGAACATTTTAGAAAACGGACTCACAACGAATACATATAGATTTCTGCTTCATGGCTTGGGAAGTATTCTCGAGGCTTTTGTCTGAGCACTTACAAGATAGCATATTGATATAATGCCTAGAACCAATGAAATTGCATAGATTGAAAAAACCATAAAGTTTTTGAGTGTGTATAAGTTACAAAACCCGCAAGAAACATAATCTAAATCCTTCGCTAAAGTAATTGTAATTCTGCATACAAAAACTTCATAAAATAATTCTCACTTTGCAAGTCGCAGACATTGCGTCACTACTTTCTTATACCCTAGATGATGAAATCATAGGTTAAACTAAGTTAATCATTCCATTTGTAATACAAAGAAATAATGATAGAGCAAAATGCAATGGACACACACTCATAATATTAAAAGTTATTTTGATATTTGCATGTCCATCTGTCCGTACGTCAGTTTGTCCGTCCTCTCGAAAACTTAAGAGCGCGTTCGCTTAGAGAGCCGAATTTTTGCACGCGGGCTTTTAAAAAAAAAATTAAGTTCGAAAATGCAGTATTTTGGGTAACTCCTTCGTGGGGTTGTCATACAAAAATTTTAATTAATTAATTAGACACTATCTGAAAACGCGTTAATATAGACAGCTGAAATTATGTACACGGCGTTGTCATAGAAATAGTAAACATAATTTTAAAAGTGGGCTAAATCGGGCAACCCCTTCTAGGTGTTGCCATATAAAAATTTAGGTTTTTTACGTATACTTTGAAAACGATCAGTCTGAGACTGAAAACTTCTTCAGAATATGAAATCCTATGAAATTGGTTGTTGTAATCATTTTTACTGTCCGATGAGCCGTTATAGAAATATATATCAAAAAATACCTCAACAATCAAACATGCACATACGAATTACATACTGACATTCTTCCAGGGTATAATACGAATTGGTCTTAGACTAGTTCTAGCATTTTTACATTTTAATATCGTATTTTCTTAACTCCGCTCCCAAGAGAGCAAAGGACTACATCAGCATGTTTAATGCACTGCAAAATTTGCTTTACATTTGAGGTAAGAAAACTTTTATTTTTAGAATTTCCCTGCCAAAACGCTGTAAAATAGGCTAGCAAACTGAGGTGCTGATTAGCAAAAAAGAGATGTATTTACCTTAAAAATGGTTGCATCTGGTGCCTCCATTATTCTGTAGTTTCTTCCTTGCTAATTCCACTAGAAAGTGTCCTCGCAGCAAATGTGATATAATTAATTTACACCATCTTACTACTAACGCATTGTGCGTAGATTTCCAGCTCATACATCCTTACGACATTAACAAAAGAGGCTTTGTACTAGGTGTCAGAAGAATGTTTCAGCTCTTACCTCCTTATGATATTTACAACACAAACTCCTCATGTAGTTACACAAAGTACTATTTTTTTATCTATTTTGCTAATAGATATCCCGGTCGGATACAAGCAAAGAGGGCATCAAAGCTAAGGCAATTCCACTCTTAACTCATTTGGAAAAATTGTAATTACACCCTTGACATTAAGCCACCGAAATGCAAGTACGTGTGTGCATGCGCGGCGATTTTAATAAGAAAAGCTTTTGCAATAGGGCAGTCTTGTCGACGTTCCGATTTTAGAAGCCAGAGGAACAACGAACAGTTTTCAATAGTTTCTCTTTCTTTATTATTATTCTCTTTGAATGTTATTGAGCACCCGGTACAGAGTACGATACATCGCTTATCAGTTAGTATAAGTCAGCATTCAATCAATTTTTGAATATCTCGTCGAACGTTTAAATTATTGTGAAAATAAAGTAGCCCATAATGTAATTTGCAAATTCTGTGAAATGCATTCTTTTCTTTATTCCCAATGAACCCTCTTATAATCCGTACAGTCCACTCTAAGCATTCGACGCGATTTCAATTTTTTTAAATCATAGTGTTTATTGAAAAATAAAACTAAATTTGAACGATTTTAAATTAAAACAAGTGAAAGAGCTAGAATTGGTCTAAGACCAATTCTTATGATACCCTAGATGAATGTCCGTATGAAATTTCGTATGTGTACCCATTTGAGCAAGTTTGATTTGTGCAGTGGTTTTTCGCATATATTTCTAGAACGGTTCGTCGGACAGAAAAAATGATTATAACCAATTTTATAGGATTTCATATTCTGAAGAAGTTTTTAGTACAATAAAAATGTCTTGGACTGATCGTTTTCACAGTATACATAAAAAATCTATTTTTTTATATGGCAACACCAAGAATGGGTTGCCCGATTTAGTCCATTTTTGAAATTTTATTTGCTAGTACAATGAAAACACCACGTACCAAATTTCAGCTCTCTACGGCGATTCGTTCTCAGGCAGTGTTCAAATATATAACGGAAAACGAAATTTTTGTATGGCAACCCCACGAAGGAGTTGCCCGATTTGTCTCATTTTCGAACTTAATTTTACTTTTTTTTTAAGGTCCGTGTACAAAATTTCAGCTCTCTATGTGTACGCGTTCTCGAGTTATCGTGCGCACGGACGGACGGACGGACAGACGGACTGACGGACGGACGGACGGACGGACGGACATGCAAAAATCAAAATAACTTTTAATATTATGCATGGGTGTCCAATCCATTTTGCTCTACCATCATTATTTCGAGGTGTTACAAACGGAATGACAAACTTAGTATACCCCTTTAGATTTCATCTAGGGTATAAAAAAATAAAGTGGTACCCTTTAACAGAAACCTTTGTTCTCCACTTCCCCTCTCTTTCCTCTATCACGTATTAAGGAAAATAAATCAGAATTCTCAAGTTCTATACAACAAACTGATATGATAGCGACACCCTGCGTAATGCACAATATTTATACCATCTGCTTCCAGCATTTCAAAAATAAAGTTATACTTATATGTATACACATTTTAGAAGACCTATTTACGTTTTATTATAATAAAGAGATAGGTACCTACCTATAGTTAAAGTCTCTATATAAGCTGTAGTTTGCGAGTTTTTTTTTTAACTTATTGAATTTTTTAATTGCGCACTAAACATTTCTTCCTTATAATTATTATTGCACCCGTTGGGATCGGAATCGAAAAAGCTTTGAAAAACCTCTTTTTGCGGTATGTTAAACAAGGTTTTACGAAAATTGCAAAACTTCATTGATATCAAAAGAAATGAATTAAAATTTCCGGACAAAGTGTCAAAGGAGTTCCGCATAATTTGTCCTACTTAATACATATTCACACGCCTTTGTCAAAATGCAATAGAAACAGAGGGGTCTCAGAACAGTTTTTAAAAATTTTATAAAGATTTCAATAGATTTTTTAAAGAATAGAATTTTTTAAAGCCTTGTCGATTCCATTTCGAACGGATTCAATTTCATTAGGCCTATGATCGTTCGAATTAGCGAATGATTTTAGGAATTTCTATAATTTCCTGGGGAGTGGTAGTCTGGTTTCGAGGGCGGGGGGGGGGGGGGGAGCAAGCCCACCCTGGCCTTAGTTACGCCAATTATCATAACATAACATATAACGACAAATAAATACCTAAATGGTTTGAAACCGGGACCTTCCGCTTTCCGTACGATTGCTCCCGGTTTCAAACCCCGGACGAGAGGCGGTTGTTTTTTCTCTTGTATTTATGAATTAATATAGAATCGTTAAAAATAAAAGTTCTTAAAATCCTTCAATTCTCCACCTATGACCGATTCTAAACATTGTAAATTCGATTCCCACACGGGAAAAATTTATAAAATACCTAAATATCGATTGCGATTTTTTTTTTTATATATTTGCTGAACTTTATTTTTGTTTACATTATAGATAATAAAAGAAATTTAGTTGTGATATTTTATTGCTGAATTTTTTGCGCAACTTTTCAGCTTTTTTTTAACCCATCTCGCAGTTTTGTGAAAGGTGCAGTTGACAACGCTGGTCATAGCATAAAAATTATACGTGAAAATATGTATTTCTCTGTTTCTGACCTACTAAAAAAAACTGTACAATATTTCAACGGTTTCACAGCCAGTAGCCAAATTCATAATGAAAGGGTTTCCCGATTATGCCCGCTGTCCCACTTAGATCTAAAGCCTAGTATCGAGCGCTGGTAAAATCGCAAGCAAAGATTGTTCTGACAACTTTATTAGTGCAGTACGGAGTTCAGTCGTAAAAAGTGAATATTTCTCTATTTTAAGATAGATGGCGCTTTGTATATCTCCACTTATTTTCTTGAACATTTTAATGCGTGGAGAATTAAAATGCTGGCAAAATTTTGAGATTACCTGTTGCTGTGACAATTTCAGATGGTTCTTTATACCTTAGATGAAATCTATAGGGTATACTAAGTTTGCCATTCCATTTGTAACGCACAGAAATAATGATGATTGAGCAAAAAGGGTTTGGACACCCACGCATAATATTAAAAGTTATTTTGATTTTAAAAAAAAAGTAAAATTAAGTTCGAGAATGAGACAAATCGGGCAACTCCTTCGTGCGGATGCCATACAAAAATTTCGTTTTCCACTATATATTTAGGCATGCCTGACAATACGTCGACATAGAGAGCTGAAATTTGGCAACAGGTGTTTTCATATTAATAGCAAATAAAATTTCAAAAATGGGCTAAATCGGACAACCCCTTCTCGGTGTTGCCGTATAAGAATTGTACGTATACTGTGAAAAAGATCAGTTCTAGACATTTTTATTAGACTAACAACTTCTTCGAAATATGAAATCCTATAAAATTGGTTATAATCATTTTTTTCTGTTCGACGAATCGTTCTAGAAATATGTGCGAGAAACCACTACAAAAATCGAAATTGCACAGATGTGTGACCCTACGAAATTTCATACGGACATTTATTTACGGTACCATAAGAAGTGCACCAATTCTAGCTTTTTTACTTGTTTTTTTTTTTTAGTTTATTCGAGGATTTAATTTCTCTTTTCAGATTGTTTTTGTTTATTTATTGAAGGATTGAATTCCTTTCGGCAATTTTCAGATTAATTAAGTCCATTTTTAATTGTAAATTGTAAAAACATTTATCTAAACTTTATAAACAATTTGAAGTTTTTCCAGCGATAGACCTTTTAAACATCTGTCACTTTGTTTTCTCCAAATTATCATAGTCAAAATTTTCCTAGCGATTTTAAAGTGAAATATTTGGACCGCGTTAAATTTTATTTTGCCCGAACTCGATTCTAGGCTTTAATGTACAATTTTATAGAAAAGAAGCTTGCGAAATTTCGGCTATCTATGACTACGCATTATGCAGTTATCATACCGATAGACAGGCGGCAAACGGACAGACACAAACTTAGTATTCTTTATTATTTCATCTGTAATAAAAAGCGCAACAAACGTCGCTGCCCCTAAATATATTTATGTAGATACATACCTATATTGAAATGCAAATTCACAATCAGTGGGCTTATAAGTATTATATTCCTAATGTGTCAAAGCGGATGAGCTTTCTCTTTCGACGAGATGGTCATCATTAGAATGAATTAAACTGGAAAAAAATATCCAAACCTTCGCTATTAGGCCCGCCGCACATTGAACGCAAGACAGCACGGCACAGCGTAGGGCAGGGTAGTGTATATTACAAAAACCTACGCTACCCTGCCCTACGCTGTGCTGTGTTCAATGTGCGGCGACCCTTACTCTTTTATACTCTCGGATATAAGAAAAAGAGCTTTTAACAAAAGAACTTTTAGTGCAGTTTTTGAGCTCAATCAACTCAATTTTGGACTAGAGAAAATTGTTTTCTAAAATATTATTTTGTGAAATTAACATTTTATTTAATAGATACATTCTTATCACAAGCGTCCTTTTATCAAACATCCTTAGAAAAAGTGTGTATTATAAATACATATTATTGCATATATTTTAAGACCATATAAAATCATTGAAAAATAGGATCGTCAAGAAGGGTTCTGCTCTCCTTAATACTCAAATTCTTTTTCTTTTTTAACGTTTTCAATTATAGAGAAAACCATCTCCAGAAAAATGTAATTGCAGATAAGCAATGACCGTGAGCTCTAATGTTCTTCTCAACAAGCTTACTACAGCTTTTATACATAAGCTTTAACTGGAACTTTAACAGAAAGCTTCGAAAGGCGTAGAAAACTTGTAAAATTGCAGTTTAAAGAAAGCAGAAAAAATTCATACAAAAGCTAGCATTTATGTAAATAGATAGATACAAAAAAAAATCTAATTCTACTAACAATTCGATGTTCTGCTATTGAAGACAAAAAAGTTAAATATCCTGCAAACTAAGTGTGAAGTGTATGGACTGAGGGAAGCTTTTTGGCACTTAAAACTCAACTAAAATTCACGGTTTATATGAATGCTCTTTAATTTCATGTACTTCTTGGACAGCCTAACCAGCAAAAAATACGACCGCAAGCACTTCAAAAGTTTCCTTACACTAATTTAAAACAAAAAAAAAACTATTTCAGCATCAGGAGACACAAAACACAAGCTGTTGTTGGATTTTCCTGCCACTTCCCGTAGTTCCAAGGCAATAACAACATATTTGCATTGATTTCTACGCCAGTTGGCCTTTTTTACCTTCGGCGCCTTAAGGCATTCATTCTGCACACATTCGTTTCACCGAAGTCAACCTTCAATGATGAAACAACTATTGTTATTCTTATTGTATACTTTGTGAAGTAGTAGGAGCATATTTTGCCGGCTGCACAGTCTACCCTTATTCATCACGGAGTTATCATTTCGAATATCGCTTCAATCATTTGAATTTTAAATTGGAAATGTTATTGTGTGCCCATGCACTATAAATCTTGAGCCTACAATTTATGTTGGTTCGGTACCTTGTTGTGTCCAACTGTGAGCGCATGACACTTTTTATCACAGAGCTTTTCACCGCCCGTGAGATAGTGGGCTGGGCTTAAAGGATAAAATTTCTTTATCCTCCAATTGAGTGTATCTATTTGTCATGATAAGGGCTGCTATCGCTTCTGTACGACCATTGCAGGATAAGAATTATCAAGTCGCGCTCTTTGGTCGGCCTTATACCCAATGATACTAAAAAGCTTCAATATTGGAGCAGTGATTTCTTATTCTTCTTCCGTGTAGGCGCATTCCTTCAAAGGCATTAACCGTGTGGAATTTTCGGTAACTCTGCCCTAAATAAAATCAATACAGGATCAAATTCGCTTCAAATTGACATGCCTATAAACGAGTTGTTAAAGAGATGGGCACTCAACATTAAAGTAACAAGTCGTGCAAAAACTTTATTGACAGTACATATATATGAGCATATACTGATGTTAGATATTATAGCTATGTGTATATTCATCTTAACCTTGCTTTCTACAGGGATATGTTTTTTCCTTTCTTTACTATCTTGAGTGGCATTCTCATTGAGGTTTCAGTGTATCGAATTGTCCTAGATAACTAAAAAAGTGTACTGGAGTCCACGGATTGCCTGGTTTAAAAACTAGGCCGCCCGAAAATGATTAATGATGTTTAACTTGCGCTAGTTATTATCAATACATCGAGTCCGTACTCGGTGTAAGGATGATGAATCGATATCTCGCATGTTCCATGTTGTATATAATTTTGAAAATTTCGAATCGATATTTGTCATGATAAACGTTCGTATGTAGTATTGAAAATTTTGGGCGACATAACACTATCATAAAACTTACCACTTGTTACCAACTCTATTCCTTAGTTCTTCTGAAGGTATAAGAGACACTTCACAGCATGAATATATTCCACTATTAGGTCGCGAAATATGAAATCCACTTCTCATCTAGTCATTGCGCCCACCTCTATCTTTTTTTACAATTAACCCATAGGAACCTAAGATGTCCACCTATGTAAACCTATAGGTAGTTCTTGTGAAGGATAACCAATTTTATAGGATTTCCTATTCTGCAGAAGTTTTTAGTACAATAAAAATGTCTTGAACTGATCATTTTCGAAGTATACGTAAAAAACCTAAATTTTTATACGGCAACACCAAGATAGAGTTGCCCGATTTAGTCCGTTTTTAACATTTTATTTGCTAATGTAGTAAAAACATCATGTACGAAATTTCAGATCTTTACGTCGACGCGTTCTCAGGCAGTGTCCAAATATATAGCGGAAAACGAAATTTTTATATGGCAACCCCACGAAGGAGTTGCCCGATTTGTTTCATTTTCGAACTTAATTTTACTTTTTATTTTTAAAGTCCGTGTACAAAATTTCAGCTCCCTAAGTATACGCGTTCTCCAGTTATCGTGCGCACAGACGGACATGCAAAAATCAAAATAACTTTTAATATTATGCGTGGGTGTCCAATCCATTTTGCTCTAACATCATTATTTAGAGGTGTTATACAAACGGAATGACAAACTTAGTATACCCTATAGATTTCATCTAGGGTATAAAAACGTGCCTCGTACTATATTTTCGTATCAAAAATATAGATTTAATTAGACTTTTTTGGTCTCAATTAAATTGGCAGCTGATTTTGCATTAAAATCTGAGCATATGGAACAGCCTTCAGGTCTTCTGGCTTCTTATCTATATGTTATATTCTTATGCAAGTAATAGATTCACATACATATAAGCAACGTGTTTACTTGTTTCATCAAACTCCATGCACTCATTGTCAACTTTGACCATCAGTGCAATGCCCAGTGAATATACTCCTTGAGCCTTAGCGATGGCCTACTGGGCTTCAGAAGTGTTTTGTCGTCTCCCAACGGAAATGGAGCACTCCAAAAACTATAAAAGAGCCTGCTATCTGGCTATGAAAGCCTTGAGCGCTCGCTTTTCGTACCTCTTTATTTTATATGGCTGCGTGTCTATAGAAGTCAACATCAGCACTTCATTTGAGCATTCATGGGATGCTCCTGAAAAATTTTTGAAGGAGGCAATTAGAAGCAAAAGGAGCTTTTTCAGCATGTCTACATACAGTCCAGAGCTTTCATTACCAAAAACTCCTAAAATTTTATTTACACAGGCATCTAAATATTTTCTATCTTTGCACGCATATATTTGTTGATAGTTCACGAGAGCAATCCACTAGCGAACTTACTGCACTCGGGCACACAAGCCATTCCAAATTTTGCAAATCTGCTTGAGATGTCTTTGATTTGTACGACTTCTGTAACTTTCTTCAATACTCTTCTCAACTGAACAAGATAGACCTCCATTTAAGTTAATACATACCTAGATATTTAAACTCTTTTGATAATTCAACAATTATTTGCTTAAGATGATGCTTCTAAATTAAGCTTCTTTTTCCTCGTGAATGGAACAATTACTATTTTACCAGGATTACCACGGAGACCCATATTCTGCCATCAGCTGTTGACTATGGTTAGAGAATTCTGCTTAGATCCGTAATTATTATAACCAGGTGATCTGCTTATTCCTGAATGTCATAGCCAGAACTCGTTAGCCGTTACAGGAGATTACCAAAAATTAGGGACCATAAGAGAGGATATTTAACCTCTCTCTGGTGTAACCCCTGGCGACTAACTACTACTATTGATGATTCTTCTCATGGGTGGCTATGATCCCTCAGCTGCTAAGAATTTGTTTTATTCATTGCCAGGATGGCACAATGAGGAGTTTTTCTTTCTCGACCTTTTTTGTACTATGAGTATAAATACTACTGTCACATCTTTCCACATCATTAGTTTATACCTCAGAGCGTAGCCATAAGATTTTGTGGACATCCCTTACTTCCTATCCACATCTTCCCCCACATAGTGTTTTGTTGGTTCAGAGCGATTGCGGTTGGATCCTCTTTCGGACTACTATATGAACTTTATTGCCAATACAGAGGACTAGTCTGTATCGTCCCCATATCCAACTTTTTAAAGTGTTTTTAGAGCCTAAAATATCCTAATAATTCATAAGTCTAAGGCTGCATTCACACCGGACGTTTTAATCATGATTTAGTTACTTATCACAGCTGCTGATTAAATCATTTTGCTTTACCGGTGAGAATGCATAGAAATTTATGTGGTGTTCTGATTGAATCAAGATTGAAGTATGTTAAAACGTCCGGTGTGAGTCCAGCTTAAGACCGCTTATATTTTTCTTGGCATATATACCTACTTAAATCCTGTTGACAATACTTGATCTTATTCATATTATTGAATTTCAATGACCCAAATAAAATAATGATATGCGAAATATAGGCCAAACAATGATGTGTTAGCTTAAGGGTTTTTCGAAAAAGTTTTATACAGTGCGAGTGATATTAAATTAACCGTGCTCACGGAAATCTATTCACTACTTTTTATTCACTTCAGATCTTAATTTATCTTAACTAGGTTATTTCTTTGCATATATCATCAAAATGTCAGACTTAGCATATGCTCCATTTTATGCAAAGAAACATAAAACTAAATTCTGTCACCAATTTATTCTTGTTAAATCACACAATACTTATATTAACCCAAGTCTTATTTTTTTGCGGAATAATGTACCTTGGTACTTTTTATTCAATGCTTGCTTGTTTGTTGAAAATTAAAAAAAAATCTATTACTTAATCTTATGCTTTGGCATGTATGATCGCTGTTGAAAAAGTGAGAGTTTGTTCAGGAAGAACCTCCTTTTTATAAGCTCTGAGGGGCCCTTTTGTTATACGTTCCACAAGAAAATTGAAAATTTAGCATATTTGTACAATTCGCTCAAATTATGCGCATGGATTTCAACTAATTTATTTTTAATTATCCATGAATTTTCCAAAGTTATTTAATTCGATATTCTAATTTTTCTAAAATATACAAAAATTGCGCCCCCTGCCATATTATGTCATTTTGCGATGTGGAACGTAAAAATTTCTCAAATTTCGTCTGCCTTGCTCCCCACATCTTTCTCTTTCCCACTCATTGAGAAATATTTTTTTATTTTCGCGAATCCTAGCATTAGCTGGTGAATTTCACACCTTTCACTTAGAAAGCTGAACGCGTTCACTTAGACAAATTTTGCATACAAGCTTTTTAGAAAAAATAAATAAATTTTAGTTCGAATATGGGCCGAATCGGGCAACTCCTTCATAGAGTTGCCATACAAAAATATCGTTTTTCACTACTTATATGAGGGCACTGCCTAAGAACGCGTCGACGTAGAGAGCTGAAATTTGGTACATGGTGTTTACATAGCAATAGTAAATAAAGTTTCAAAAATGGACTAAATCGGGTAACAACTTCTTGGTGTTGCCATTTAAAACTTTTGGTTTCTTACATATACTGGGAAAACGATTAGTCTTACAAAGAGAGGGTCCCTACTCATCATCACCGATTTCGTCCAAATTCACAGCATATGTTGGGTTTAACTTGAAATGAAAGTGACGCAAGTTGGAACTCCAGGGGCCGGAATACGTCATGTTTGGTATCAAATTAAAGAAGGGAGAAGCGGGTAATCGAGTGGTGTACTTTACTTTTTGATCATTTTTACTGCCGAAAAACTGATTTTTTTCGCTTGGGTCATATACGCCCCAGTTCCTATATTTTGCGTATATTTCTTCCGTTCTTTATTTCACATTCATTAGAACTCTGCTGCGAATATTTTTCTCATGGAAAGTGAATTTCCACGACTTCTTCATAAGATGGGTTGAAAATATGTCCATTATTGTACCAAAAAAACGGCAATTTTTTCATCTTAAGAAGGACTGATTCACTTTGTTTGCAGTTATCTCCACAACTATTTATGGGACTCAAAAACTAATTACATATCTAATTACGGGACAAAATTTAGATGCGATTTAATCCTACATATAAGCTTTAACGTGCATATTTAAAATTATTATAGCATCTCTTCTGTACTGGAAGACTACCAAACTGATCATTTTCGCGTGATTTAAAAATTTTAGCGGGTACCTTGAGACACCAAAATCCCTATTTCTTTGTAAGTATTGCAAGGATTTCCATAATTTGTTTTTGTAAACATAGCCAGGATATGCGGTGAGCCAAAACCCTCGAGAATACTTCCCAAGCCATGAAACAGAAATCGATATGTGTGCGTGCTTAGTCCGTTTTTTTAAATGTCCTATATTGATACTTATGGAAAAGTGCTAAACATTGGCTTTCTATATGTCATAGAGCCGAAACTACTATCCATAAAGGAAAATAGTCTTCTAGTAATTTAAAGCTTGGTTCCTTACCTTCTCAAAGGCTACACTTCCTATATATCTTACTTAACAAATTAATAAAATAGTTTTGATTACAAGGTAATCTTACCATTTTACGCTCAATACCTCTCAGCCAAAACCCTCGAGAATACTTCACAAGCCATGAAACAGACTCCCTCCCTACCACATGCGAGGCCCAGCGTAGTCCTTACATTCTAAAATATTTGCAGTGTTCTCATGTAAAATTGACAAAAGTTTGATTTGAATAGCTCCTCCGCCCTAAACTACTATTCATACAGAAAAATGGTGTTGTGATAATCTTAAGTTTGCTTTCTTATCTTCCGAACCGTAATAAAATTTTCATACCTTTCCTAACAAAGTTATTTAAAAAAATTATCTTAACCAAATGACTACGATTCCTCAAACAAAAATTCTCAGCTGAGTAATCATTGTGATGTCGTTGTGCCATCATGGCATGCCGTGGGCTGATGATATCGAATGTAGCTGCCTACAGATTCGGACCACGGCTGCACATACACACATGCAATTATCACTCAGCTGAGATGTATTGAGCATAAAATGGTAAGGTTACTTTCTAATCAAAACTATTTAATTATTTTGTTAAGTAAGGTATATAGTAAGTGTAGCCTTTGGTAAGGTAAGGAATCAAGCTTTAAATTACTAGATGACTATTTTCCTGTATGGATAGTAGTTTAGGCTCTATGGCATATATAAAGTCAATGTTTGGCACTTTTCCATAAGCATCAATATAGAGCATTTTAGAGTATGGACTCCGAACGCACACATATAGATTTCTGTTTCATGACTTGGGAAGTATTCTCGAGGGTTTTGTCTCAGCTGAGTGATAATTGCATGTGTGTATGTGCAGCCGTAGTCCGAATCTGTACATTCGATATCATCAGCCCACGGCATGCCATGACGGCACAGCGACATTACAATGATTACTCAGCTGAGAGTTTTTGTTTGAGGAATCGTAGTCATTTGGTTAAGATAAATTTTTTTAAATAATTTTGTTAAGAAAAGTAAAAAAATTTTATTACGTTTCGGAAGATAAGAACGTAAGCTCAAGATTATCAGAACATCATTTTTCTGTATGAATAGTAGTTTAGGGCGGAGGAGCTATTCAAATCAAACTTTTTTCAGTTTTAAGTAAGAACACTGCAAATATTTCAGAATGTAAGGACTCCGTTGGGCCTCACATGTGGTAGCAGGGAGTCACAAGCCATGAATGTGAAGTATTCTCGAGGGTTTTGAGTGAGCCCATGATTTAATTTGAAAATCCTGGTTTCCTAGATACCTTCACAAAACACAACAAAAGCAGACAGTACTGTCAGTTGAGAAATATACAAAAAAGGGGAAATATTTTAAATTAAAATATTTCGTACCGTAAAAAACGGTACAGGTTCTAGAAGTAACAAGCATTTTTAAAACTGAAAAGAATTTTGGTCAGGCATGTAGAAAAGAAAGACTTGCAGCGCGCGAAATCGGAACTTAAAATATAGAAATCAAAAATACTAGTAATCACTCACAATTTTAGAAATCACTATTAAAAGAAACAAAAAGAGAACGGACAAGATTTACTATTAGCAAAAAGAAGGAAAGTCATTCGTGAGGTGGTGTGCAAGTGCGGTTCTATTTTGTGGATTAATTATAACCAACGTAAAATCAGTTTGGAAACTCTTTATTGTGTATCGTAATCGGTAAAAATAAAATTTCTTTTGAATTTGAGTAGAGAAAAGAAGTGTTTTTATTTAAGAGTTGTGGCCGCTAACACTAGAAAACTTGTGGCTCAGTGGATGCGGTGAGTGACTCAGAACAGAGAACTGCAGGTTCAATCCTAGTCGTTTTGCACGTACTTGAATTTTTTATTACTAATTAAAATAAACCTTTTGGAGAAAATCCTTTTGTTATCTTTGGACATACGCTAGCGAACAGCGGTGTACCACAAGGATCCATACTGGGTCCGTTATTGTTCAGTATTTTTATAAATAATTTGCTCAATTCTATTGACAATTGCAATATTCATTTATACGCTGATGACGTGCTGCTTCAAATTAGCAAACTTATTCGTCCTTTAGAAAATTGCTTAGATCGCATGAATTCCGACCTGGAATATGTCTCGCGTTGGCTACAAATAAAAATTAAAACTGAATCCAGTCAACTCTCAGTGTATTTCCTATTATCTCACTGATCTCTCACCTGCCACTTTAAAAGGTTTTATTCTGCCTTTTTCTAGGCGTGTCAAAAATCTTGGTATATTAATTAGTGCGAATATAAAATTCTGTGACCATATTGGTAATATGATGGTGGCCCTCGGCGGCTATGGTTATCGGCCAGTATTCTGCCAATTAGCACCAAATTATTGCTGGTCAGATCACTTCTTCTTCCTTTTTTTGCGAATGACAGCTTAGTTTTTCCACATTTGGATTCCATTTGTTTAAGAAAGCTGAATGTAGCCTTTAATGACTGTGTAAGATTTGTGTATGGACTTAAACGGTTTGACCACATCTCGTCTTTCAGTAACAACTTGCTGGGCTCTTTTCTCAATGAGCACCTTCAGAAAAGCCATTATTCTCTCTCCATAAAATTATATATATACAGGCAAACCAGAGTACCAACTGCGATTTTTGAATTCTGCACGGCATTTTAACCTACTTATTCCTGTTTTCTATTATTCTGTTCAAAGTGACTCTTACTTCGTTCAAGCTTCGCGATTGTGGAATCGTCTGCTGACAAATGTTTAGCGTACTAGTTGTTAAATTCAAGGAGATTATTAAAAATTTAAATACGTAAACTGCAAGTATGGGCGTTTTTGGTTTGTTAGTGGGCGAGGCAGGGGCTTCATGGGTAAATCTGTAAATCAATTTTACAATTTGGTTCAAAATTAATTTCATTACTCTCATTTTTTGTTCGTTGTTTCTTTGCTTTAACTTTTTAATTTTTTACTTTTATTTTTACCTTACCTTAATTTTATATTCTTTTATAATTTTCTTTTCATTCTTTATTATTTTCTTTGTTTTATATGTAGGTTTACTTTTAGTTATTGATTTGTTGACTGCCACTACTTTTGTGTACTAGTAATAAGAAGTCAAAATACTCTTGTGTACAATTGAATTAATTACATAAATTGAACTGATCTATTGAGAGAAATAATTATTGAGCATGTGCGATTTTAACAAGTTATTTGTACCTTACTTACAAGTGAGTTCAGTTTTGAAAGAAGAAGCAGATTCTGTTTGCCTTTAATCTTATTATTTAAGATATTAGAATTTTTCAACTTGAAGAGTTTCCATTTACGAAATAGACCATATCCTTTTTCGCCGATAAATTTAGAAAAGTCTGACACAATCTGTAATTCAGAAAATTAATAAGACTTATGCATAGAATAAAGATTACAAATCACCAAGTTATATCCTTGTGAATTTTAAACAATGGCCAATATTAATAGCACAGGAAGAAGCGGAATGAGTGATACGTGCGAATATTATCACTACGGCCAATACGAATAACGTACGGATGCTGTAGTTCTAACCAGCACGGGAAGAAGCGGTTTGAGTGTTACGTGCGAATGCCATCACTACGGCCAATACGAATAACATACGGATGCTGTAGTTATAACCAGAACGGAGAAAAGGGGATTGAGTGATACGTGCGAATATTATCACTACGGCTAATAGGAATAACGTATGGATGCTGTAGTTATAACCAGAACCAAAACCCCCGAGAAATACTTTTCCAAGCCATGAAATAGAAACCTATATGTGTGCGTGCGTAGTCCGTTTTCAAAAATGTTCTATATTGATACATATGGAAAAGTGCAAAACATTGACTTTAGATATGCTATAGAGCCTAAACTACTATCCATACAGGAAAATAGTCTTCTAGTAATTTACAGCTTGGTTGCTTACCTTCCCAAATGCTTCACTTCCTATATACTTAACAAAATAATAAAATAGTTTTGATTACAAAGTAACCTTCCATTTTACGCTCAATACCTCTCAGCTGAGTGATAATTCATGTGTATATGTGCAGCCGTAGTCCGAATCTGTAGGCAGCTACATTCGATATCATCAGCCCACGGCATGCCATGACGGCACAACGACATCACAATGATTACTCAGCTGAGAATTTTTGTTTGAGGAATCGTAGTCATTTGGTTAAGATAATTTTTTAAAATAATTTTGTTAGGAAAGGTATGAAAATATTATTACGGTTCGGAAGATAAGAAAGCAAGCTTAAGATTAACAGAACGCCATTTTTCTATATGAATAGTAGTTTAGGGCGGAGGAGCTATTCAAATGGAACTTTTGTCACTTTTACATAAGAACACTGCAAATATTTTAGAATGTAAGGACTACGTTGGGCTTCGCATGTGGTAGGAAGGGAGTCTGTTTCATGGCTTGTGAAGTATTCTCGAGGGTTTTTCCAGAACAGAAAGAAGCGAGTTGGGTAATGCGCGCGAATATTATCACTACAACCAAGACGAATAACGTATGGATGCTGTAGTTATAACCATCACGGGAACGATGTGCTCAGTCGAGATGCAGGGAGGCAACTGACTGCCGATCTGGTGCGGCTCCTTTTTGATATTTTTCCTCTGACGGACCAGCCTGGCAAAGTTTACCTAATAATAAGTTAAGAAGCTGTAGAGCAAAATGAGCAAATTTCTGGTGTTTTTTAGAATGAAACAAGTAATTTCATATACTTTCATCTTTTGCATGAATGGGGGAAAAGAACTTGTCTATGCACTATTGTAGTGCAACTGAGACAACGAGTTAAAAACAAAAATCGAGAGAACGTAGGATTACCCGAACGACAAAAACTTATTAAATCCCTCAAAATCCTTTCAACCTATTCATAATAATGTGCTTCGGGCCACACTACTTCCCATTTTTAAGAAAAAGATAAATTTCGCTTTGGCCCAGATGCTGAAAGGAGATGTAAAATTCCTCTCAAATGAAATTCTCATTTTTCCCGAAAATATCAGAGAATCCAGCATGAGTTCTCCCACTTAATCTCTTCATAGCAAAACGAATGTAAACAGAAACACGTGCTGTTCAAATATCATAGGATTACAGCAACAACATGTGTCCTTTTAGACCTTTTACAACAACAACATGTGTCCTAACATTAGCAATATTTCATGAAAACCGGTTTTCACAAAAGCGCGGGAGCATTTTATGAGAGTAAAACGTGAAAACTCCGCCCCTTCTCATTTATTTACGAAAATGAAATATTTGCCATTCTGTTTCGGTGCATGCAACTTGCGCTTTCACATTTTTTATCTTTATTCATAAAATTTTTAAAGAGAGTTTGATTTTTTTTCTTTCTTTCTTCCTTTTCTTGCCGTGTGCATTTTAAATGTAAAACACTCGGGTATCTCACCAGCTTCTTAACTTATTATTAGGTAAACTTTGAGGCTGGTCGTCGGACTACTGAACTTGGATCGCTTGTTATTAGGCTGGCGGCTTTGACTGGTCTACTGGTCTTCACTCACTGGCGGAAAATAAACTGGTCTCTGATGATCTTTACTGAATGGCTCTCGGTTGATAACTAATTTTTCTGCTCTGACGACTACCTTTATATAGGCGGAGATCACTATGGCAAAGTTAACCTAATGACAAGTTAGGAAGCAGGCAAGATTTCCGAGTGTTTTACATTTAAAATGCATATGGCAAGAAAAGGAAGAAAGAAAGCAAAAAAATCGAAAAAAAATCAAACTCTCTTTAAAACTTTTATGAATAAAAATAAAAAATGTGAAAGCAAATGTTTCATTTTTGTAAATAAATGAGAGCAGGCGGAGTTTTCACTTTTTACTCTCATAAAATGTTCCCGCGCTTTTGTGTAAACCGGTTTTTGCTGAAAAATTGAGAGAATCGGCCAATGTTTTTTATAGCATGGCCAATGTTTGTTAGTTTAATTTCAATGCTAATTGAGCAGCACGTGCTTCTGTTTACATTCATTTTGCTGTGAAGAGATTAAGTGCGAAAAATTCTTGCTGGATTCTCTGATATTTTCGGGAAAAATGAGAATTTCATTCGAGAGGAATTTTACATTTCCTTTCAGAATCTGGACGAAAGCGAAAATTATCTTTTTCTTAAAAATGGGTGGTAGTGTGACCTGATGTACATTATTATGAATAGTTTGACAGAATTTTGAGGGATTTAAAAAGATTTTGTCGTTCGGATAATCCTACGTTCTCTCGATTTTTGTTTTTAACTCGTGATCTCAGTTGCACTGCAATAATGCATAGCCACATTTTTTTCCCTCATTCATATAAAAGACGAAAGTATATAAAATTACTTGTTTCATTCTAAAAAACACCAGAAATTTTCCAATTTTTGCTCTGCAGCTTCTTAACTTGTCATTAGGTTAACTTTGACTATTGTGCCAACCGAGAAGCGCAATCATCTACTGATATTCTATGGAGAAGAGCTTATCAGTAGATGTTCACGTGGACATTGCATCTGGTAGGGACTGGATGCGTTTGGATTAGTGAGCGGTCATGTGACTTCGTTGCATCTCCCCCTTCCTTCAAAAAAAGATATGTGCAACATTTCTTTACGACCTCTCCATAAAGACTCTGACTAACATGACTAATTATCTTCGTTTGTTCACAAAATTTTATTAAAAACTATATAGTTGGAATACTGGGTAAAACTAAACATTTATTCTAATTTTCCATAAAAATTAAAATTGGATAATTTCCAAAAAAAGTCTAACCTTTCATTAGGCGCTAAAATTAAACCAACACTAATAAACTTTTTTTGTTAAACTAAACAATAGAGATTCTATTATGATAAGTCCAAAGATTAACACTGTTTTTATGGTCTTGCTAGGTTGCTGTTTCGTACTTCTTTCAGTCCTTTAGACTGCACATTATGTCCGGCGACGAATACGGCGTAGTTCCCTGGTCTTAGTGGGTGGAACAAATATGCAGCTTCCATTGGGCATCCTCTGTAGAAATTCTAAGTGCTGCTCAATAATATTTTGCATTTCCGCCTAATCGACCTGCGGACGTCTTTCCCTAGTGGTTGTAGCGGTTGGGGCTGGTAGTCTTTCGCTTGGTATCGGTACTAAAACGCGTGGCTGCTTTGCTGCTGGTTCTTCAGTGCTAAGTAGTTGAGTTGGTGCATTGCTGTTCTTAATGATATTTCGCATTTCAGCCTGATTGATCTGTGGACGTTTTCCCCTAGCGGCTGTAGTGAGTGAGGCTGGCGGTTATTCCGTGGTATTGTCACTGTACTGCCCGTAGTCAGAGCGTACATGCAATAAATGAAAGGTGTAGTGAAATTTATGCCACTGGTATAAAGCTAGTGGTTTTTATTTGTTTATTCACTGCACTAAATGTTTCAAGTTCAATAAATACTAAAACTTGAGAGCTACAAGATATATATATATATATATATATTATAATATAAAAAGCTGAAACCAATGTTTATTAAATGATTAATATATAAATGTGATTTACACAACTGTAGCAATTGACTTGTACTCACCTGATCGATATATAGCAGCTGATTTACTTGACCTTTTATTTGACTGAGGTGTGTGATGAGGATATTCTTAATTGCAGTCGATACCCGCAATAAAGGGGATTTGTTAAGAATTGTCTAATTACAGTCGAAACCCGCAATAAGACTCTTTATTACAGTCGATACCCGCAATAAAGTGTTTTGTGTTAGTGAGTTTCTTACTACAGTCGAGACCCGCAGCAAGAATCTTTATTACAGTCGAGACCCGCAATAAAGAATTTGTGTTAGTAATTGTCTTACTACAGTCGATACCCGCAGTAAGACTCTTTATTACAGTCGATACCCGCAATAAAGTGGTTTTGTTAGTAATTGTCTTATTACAGTCGTGACCCGCAATAAGATTCTTTATTACAGTCGAGACCCGCAATAAAGTGGTTTGAGTTAGTAAATTTCTTATTACAGTCGAGACCCGCAGTAAGAAACTTTATTACAGTCGAGACCCGCAATAAAGTTATTTGTTAGTAATATATGTATTATCTCAGTCGAGACCCGAGATAATATTCTTTAAGTCAGTCGAGACCCTACTTAAAGTGAATGAATCTTAACTTCAGTCGAGACCCGAAGAAAGATTCTTTATTTCCGTCGAGACCAGAAATAAAGTGTATTGTTAGTAATATTTTTTATTGCAGTCGCTACCCACAATAAAAAACCTTTAATTTAATCGCTATCTAAAATAAACTCCTTAATCCAGTCGGTACCCAGAATAAGAATATTTTATTTTAGCCGTCAATTAAACAAAGTATTTAATTTAGTAATAAAATATAACACTAGGAAAAATCACTAGGAAAGAACACAAAGGAATAAATTGCCAAGTTAATCACTGCACTGCTAAATCACAGAAGAGCTCGAATCAAGTCAAACTGCTGTTTATATAGCCCTTGCTTGCACACGACACCAATGATGGAGTAGTAGAGGCGCATGATCACAAGAATTGGCCATGATTCTGTAATTTTACGGTACTAGAAATAAAATATGCATAGCAACGAACAAAAATGCATAGTAACAAGAAATTTAAAGCAACCCATGCTGCTGTGTTAAATTGAATTCTGTATATTTGCAAAAAATTTTATCTCTATCACGTAGAAAAGAAATTCCCGTTCGATAGTACTTATAATGATTATAGAGTTGCAAATTGATCTGCTTGATCTGATTGTATTTGTGCCATGCATTGTATGATAAATGACAACACATGCTTTGGTTAGATTCTGTACCTATTTTTGGGAAAATTTGTTATTAGATTGAATTTGTTTTGCTTTTAGAACTCAATTTTAGCATGGCATTTTTGCATAATTTCGTTTTCAGCAATTGTTTTTAGCACGAATCTAATTGCTTCAATCATATGATAAGAATTTTAATTTGATCTGCTCAATGAGGCTATATTGTTGCATTGTATTTGTGCAATGTGTTATGTAGATGACAAATACATGGTTGTGTACCTGTTTTTTGATTAAGAGTAATCAAATTAGATTTAATTTTCCTAAAAATTGGATGCTTTGTTTTCAGGATGTTTTCCTTTTAAAGTAATCGGTAAAACCAAAATATATTCGAACCGATTTAGTTCGAACAGTCGCAGTGAAGCGTGGCTGATTTTCTGCTGGTTCTTCAGTTGATGTACACAGATTGCTGATCAGTTGGGTCGGCGTACTGATTTTGTGCAGGGTTGTGTCGGTGGTAGGAGTCTTCTGTTTATGTTCCTGTCATGTCTCGAAGATCTTCCTTTTCACTATGGGGCCTTTTCTGACAAATTCTTCAGCGGACGTGTACAGGCTCGGCATAGATCTCCCTGGTATCACTTTTGCTGGCTTCAGGGGTCTTGTATGCGCCTTCACTGTAGGGTCTAGCTTCATTTTCTGGCTCGTATTGTCCAGTATTTTTCTGCCGTCGGTAATTTTGGGTGCTCGCTTTGAACTCATTTTTACTTTTGGGGACTTTTCATTTTCGACTCTATATTTATAATCAATCTAACGGTACTTAATCGGTTGTGATAAGTTCTGAGATATTTCACATGGGCTCTCTCAATTGCTTTAGTTGTGTTGTTTTTAATTTCTACTATTACAGGTGAGATTATTCTGATTACATCGAATGGTCTTTTGGTGGTATGGCACCAATTTTTGACGAGAAATTCGTCTACAGTTGTTGTATTTAACGGGATGAACAATCTGAGAGGCTGCTGAGTCAACCGTTGATCTGACGTAATTGTACAAGGTGATGAGGTCTTGCGTAGTTGTTCAGTCTTAAGATAAGACCATATAAACTGGATAAGATTACTACTACTGACGCTTGTTGTGTTCCTATAGCAATGCTTGAACTTGCCACAGGAAGTTGATATGTGTAGATAATGTGATCTTGAAATCATAGGCTTCTTATGATCAACTTGAGAGGCTTCTTATTAGAGTTCTGAAACTGATGAGTAATGGATAGATGAATACTCTTATAGTATTTGTCTTAGTAAGAACAGGGCTCTGTACCCCTAGAAGGAATAAAAGCTGGAAAAATACACTAGAAATGATTGTCCCAATGACAGTCCAGTTGTCCTTGTTATATGTCGAACAGTCCACAGAAAGCGTTAGATAATATGCTCAGCTCGGTACCAGATTACATTGAAGTGGAGCCTGATTAATTGGGCAAGTTACTTCTTCTGATAATCTTGAGTGCGTGATAATCCTACCCTGTGTGCGGGTGTATAGGATCTCAGACGAGGTCTCCCACCGATATAGATCATGAGAAGTCGGCGGTGTTAACACAGGCGCCACCTATCTTCTGCTTCAGGTTAGAAGCCTGTATCTAAATTGAAACCTCTGAAGGGACATCTTGATGAATTTTGAAAGAAATGACTTCAATTTAAAAGAACAGCTTTCAGGAGCTCTGCCAGAGATCTTCTTAGATGTCTTCGTCGAAGTAAAACGAGTATTTCCTTTGGTGAAATTTAATTAGGTTTATTGCTAGGAAATTCTTTTTAATAAATTGTTGCTTATTCGTAGAAACATAAACATGATAATCAAACTGAAAGACTGAGACTAATATTTTTTGTTTTTTTTTTTACATCTATTTAAGAAAGCCTACCTAGCTAAACCCTTATGTCAACAGCAAGGTATTTCGCGTGCTTTCATTACTAGTTTTTTTTACAGTGGTTACAGCGGTTGTACGGCGTCAGGCGAACTAATATGTCGTGTCACCACATTACTCCCCTGTCAGCAAAACCTTTGGGTTTTAGCAATTCTGGAGGTGACGTGGTGGTTTGGTGGTTCGTCCAGCTCGATTGGTTTGAAATGGAATAAATGTACCACCATCGGGTAAAAATCTTATGTGCCGGACCGTTGAGTTCGACGGAGATGCTGCACTAGAGGATGTGTTTGATTCTGTACGCACGTTGAAACCTTCCGACACTGGCTGGAAGCTCGCTTCAACGTCTTCGTGCTGGACCATAGGACTTTCAGACCCTGGCTGAACAGAGTCAGATGGCTGTGAGTAGTGTTTAGGTTGTGTTAAGCGGTTTTAATTCTGATCAGTAACTTCGAAATCTCCCAAATAATTCTTGAGACGATTAATCGAGATGTTACTCCCTCTATTTCTGACTTTCAGGGTGAAGAAATTTTCAGAGCGCTTTAGAATTTCAAATGGACCCTCCTATGGTGGTTGAAATGCCGCACGAACAGCGTCTGCCCTAATAAAAACATGCGAACACTTATCAAGGTCCTTGAATTTAAAAACAACTTGACGCGAGTGGTTAGATACTGGAACAGGTCTGATATCAGAGAAGGAGTTGCGCAGAGAAATAACAAATTGATTTTGTGGTTTGAACTGTGAATTTTGCAAAAAATCGGCCGGAATGCGCAAGCTTTCACCATAAACGAGCTCAGCGGGGGTGGCAAGAAACTCTTCCCGGAATGTGGTTCTCAATCCCAATAAGACTAGCGGTAAGATTTTGGACCATGACTTCTCTTGATATGACATGAGAGATGCTTTTAGTGTACGATGCCATATTTCTAACAACCCATTAGCCTGTGGGTGATAGGCTGTAGTGCGGTTTCTTTCAAAACCTAATAATTTGGAGAGTTCCGCGAATAATGCAGATTCGAATTGTGCCCCTCGATCTGTAATGATTGTTCTAGGTACTCCGAACCGAGTAATCCAAATTTCGCAAAGTGCCTCTGCGATCGTTTCCGCGGTTATATTAGTTAGAGGGACTGCCTCAGGCCATCGTGTAAATCTATCGATGATAGTGAGACAGTATCTAAAGCCCTGCGAGGGAGGTAGAGGACCTATGATGTCTATATGGACGGTTTGAAAGCGGCCAGAGCAGTCTTGGAACGTACACAGCGTATTTTTGCAATGCCGCGAAACCTTACACCGTTGACAAGGTGCCCAGGAATTGACATCCTTGTTAATGGAGGGCTAAAAATACCTGGCAGTAACCATCTTATTTGTTGTTCGCATACCTGGATGAGATAAATTATGTCTCGCGTTGAAAACATGGACTCTAAAGTCTTTTGGAATAAACGGTCTGATTCCCTTATTGGAAATTTCGCAGGATAATTCTTTATTTGTTCCAAAAATTGGGAATTTCTTGAATTTAAACTGTGAATTTAGGGAAAGTTGTTAAAACTCGGGATCTTTGGTTTGAACATCGGCAATGGATTCAAAATCGATTGCTGCAGGAAGTTGAATCTCGTCGATCCTAGAAAGTGCATCAGCTACTACATTATGCTTGCCTGACACGTGTCGAATGTCTGTAGTGAACTGACCAATGAAATCTAAATGTCTGAGCTGCCAAGGTGAAGCTTTGTCGGGATTCTGTTGGAAAGCGTATATCAAAGGTTTGTGATCGGTATAAAGAGTGAAAGTTCGACCTTCTAATGAGTATCGGAAATACTTGATTCCTTTGTACGCTGCCAGAAGCTCCCTGTCATAGGTATTGTATTTGCGTTGTGCGTTATTCAATTTGATGGAGTAAAAGCCTAGTGGTTGCCAAAAGTCGTCCACTTTTTGTTGGATCGATGCACCGATAGCGGAAAGCGAGGCGTCTACCCATAAGGAAAGCTCAGCTGTTGCGATAGGAAATGCTAGTAGGTTTGTTTGCACCAGTTGGGTTTTGACTGCCTCGAAGGCTTCCTTGGTTTTGTCGGTCCAGATGATTCGTATGGCGCCGTCCTTCTTGGAATCGGTCAGGTAATTGTTTAAAACAGCTTGATGTTCCGCTGCGTGTGAAAAAAAGACGATAGAAATTTAACATCCCCAAAAAACGACGTAAATGTTTTACGGTCTCGGGGAGTTTGAAATTTGCAATTGCTTCGACTTTATCTAGGGAGGGCTTAATACCCTGAGCTGTGACGAGATTTCCCAAAAATTAAACCTGCGGCTGTAAAAAACAACATTTATCTACATTTAAAATAAGACCAAACCCTCGTAGCCGCTTGAAAACTTTTTCCACATGATTGTAGTGGTCAGTTTCGGATTTAGAGGCGATTAAAATGTCATCCAGGTAAACGAAACAGAATGTGAGTTCCTGCAAGACCATCTGGATAAACCGCTGAAATGATTGTGCCGCATTGCATAAGCCAAAAGTCATTCGAGTGAAGTCGAATAGGCCGAAGGGAGTACAAATTGCCGTTTTTGGTATGGCTTGAGGTTTTACCGGAATTTGATGATACGCCTTGGCTAGGTCTAAGGTAGAAAAATACTCGCAATTTTGTAAATGGTGGACGAAGTCATGAATCAGGGGGATCGGGTATCGATCTGGGATAGTACAAGCGTTTAGGCGTCTATAGTCCCCGCATGGTCTCCATTCACCGTTTTTCTTTTTTACAAGAACTATTTGAAGGGCGACAGATACCTTGCTTCAGAAGAAATTCAAACTCCTTTTTTGCGATTGCTAATTTTTCGGATGAGAGAGGACGAACTTTGGAAGCGATAGAAGGGCCTTTAGTATCAATTCTAAGCGTAACTGTATGGGTTACTGGTTTGATGAAATTTGATCCCACTGCAATGGACTGGTATTTACTCAGCAGTTTTCGAATTTCAGGAGCAATATCCGAGTTTATGAGGACAGAAAGACTTGTAGACTGGCATACGACACATTGTGAAGAAGACTTTAATGAAGTGAGTGGGTCAATTAGTGACTCCCTCTTCACGTCCACCAAAAGTCCATAGTGACCAAGAAAATCTGCGCCTAATATGGGCTTAGGTATGTCTGCAATGACGAACTGCCATGAAAAGGATCTTCGAAGACCCAAGTCCAGTGATAGGAGTTTTCTTCCGAAAATACTGATTAGGGATGAATTTGCCGCTACTAGATGCAAATTGGTATATGGTTGGCGATTAACCGAAGTTTTGGGAATGACAGAGATATCTGTCCCTGTGTCGATCAAAAACTGCTTTCGAGATGACCTATCAAAGATATAAAGATGACTATTAGCTATGCCTCTTCCACCTGTCGTCAAGGGCAGAGGGCATTTTAATTTGGGGCTACGCCAAAAGTCATGTTAATATTTGACAATGAATTTTGAGGTCTCCCACCGATATAGATCATGGGAAGTCGGCGGTGTTAACACAGGCGCCAACTTTCTTCTGCTCAGGTTAGAAGCCTGTGTCTAAATTGAAACCTCTGAAGGGAAATCTTGAGGAATCCTGAAAGAAATGACTTCAATTTAAAAGAACAGCTTTCAGGAGTTCTGCCAGAGATCTTTTTAGATGTCTTCGTCGAAGTAAAACGAGTATTTCCTTTGGTGAAATTTAATTAGGTTTATTGCTAGGAAATTCTTTTTAATAAATTGTTGCTTATTCGTAGACATTAAACATAAACATGATAATCAAACTGAAAGACTAAGACTAATATTTTTTGGTTTTTTTACATCTATTTAAGAAAGCCTACCTAGCTAAATCCTCATGTCAACAGCAAGTTATTTCGCGTGCTTTCACTACTCTAGGGCCCATCGGGCTAGTCTTCCGGAGGGGTTTGCTATGGAGTGGAGCCATCGGACAGCCTCATAATTGGTAACGACGGTGAACTGGTACCCTTCCAAATATGGCCTCATTTTCCGTATACCCCAAATTACAGCGAGATATTTCATCTCTGTTACAGAGTACTTAATTTCAGCCTCATTTAGTGTGCGGCATGCATAGGCGATGACGCTTTCATTTCCTTCCATTTCTTTCAAGAGCACCGCCCCTAGTCCATTATGGGTTGCATCGGTCTGGAGAGTGAATGTTGTGGTAAAATCTGGACAGGACAGGACGGGTGCTACTGTGAGCTGGTGCTTGGGTGTCTCAAATGCTTGCTGCTGCTACTCACTCCATAGTCATTTCTTGTTTTTCCGTAGAAGCTTGTTTAATGGTGCTTCTAGCTCGGAGAATGATTGGACGAAAGATCTATACCAGGAAGCTACACCTAAAACCTTCTCAATTCTTTGATATTGGTTGGTTGTGGTATTGCTTTAATGGCTTCTATTTTGTCGGGATCTGTTTGTATGCCCTGCCGGCTTACCATATGTCCCAGATATTTTATCTCACCCTTCAAAAATTCACATTTCTCTACGATTATTTTTAAATTTGCGTTTATCAGTCTTTCGAAGACTTCACGTAATTTAGAAATGTGCTGGTCGAATGTTTTTGTGACTATGATGATATCGTCTAAGTATTCGAATGAATACGTCTCCAACTCTGGGCCGACAGCTCTGTCTAATGCTCTCTGAAAAGCAGCGGGTGCGGAGTGATGTCCAATCGGCATCACCTTCCATTGAAAAGTCCTCTGCCTGGTACAGTGAATGCCGTTACCTTGTTTCAAATCTATCATGGAGATGTATTATGCTCCCTTTAATTTATCGAGAATATAATTTTTTTTGAGGCAACGGATATGCATCTTTGATAGTTTGCTCGTTTAACTGGCGGTAGTCTATGCAAAGTCTCCTTGATTCTTTCTCACCAAAACTATGGGTGAACATAGGGACTGCTGGACGGCTCTATTTTATTGGTATCTAATAATTCATTGATTTCGGTATTAATTACCTTTTGCATTGTGGGGTTTCTTGGATAATATCGTTGTTTGAATGGCGCGTCATGCTTCATGTGGATTCGGTGGGACGTCAAATGTGTAGGCTTAGTGATCGCCTCAAATCTAAGTAAATGATTCGCCATTAGTTCTTCGAATCGTCGTTCTTACTCTGATATTAGTTCCTTTGGAATGTCTACGTCATACAGGAGATTTGGGGGGGGGGGGGCGAACGGTTCTGGGGTAATTCTCTCTCCCCATAGGAATAATTGTGCTTAGATTTTCTGCAGGAAGTCCATTCCTAAAATAATAGTTTCGGCTAACTGAGGCATATAGTAAAAGGTGTAAGTCACACTGTACTGTTGCCAGTGAATATGTATATTATATGCCGTATTGATGATGACTTCTGTACCATTGGCTAGAGATGTGCGGAGTGTACATTTAGAAGGCGATACTCTAGCTTTCTTGAGTGTGGTGGATAATTCTTCTCCTATAAATGATTTTCCTGCTGCGGTGTCTATGAGAGCTTTGATGTCTCGTATGCGTAGTGTGATGGAATACCGATGGTCTGGTTCATGGCTTATGGCCTGGTATTCGGGGATGCAGGGCGGCCTTCCGTGCCTTGCACCCCGCTGACATCTGCCTGGCTCTTTTGTTCGAATTGGTTACACTGGCAGTTTCTGGAAAATGTGCCCTGTTTTCCGCAGCGTGAACAGAATAAGACTATTTATTTTTCCCGCGGACGGGAATCGAACCTACACTTGTTAGAATCGGTCAATGATGGAGAAATAAGAATTTTAAGAACTTTTATTTTTAATGATTCTAAATCAAATTTAAAAGAAAAACGTGGCTTAGTAGGCTAGTTACAAATTTGATAAATGCAAGAAGGAAAATCATCTGTCTCGTTAGCTCAGTGGTAAGAGCAGTCGCCCGGCAAGCGGAAGGTCCCGGTTTCAAATCCCGGACGAGGCGGTTGTTTTTTCTTCTTGTATTTATAAATTTGATTTAGAATCATTAAAAATAAAAGTTCTTAAAATTCTTATTTCTCCAGAATAAGACTGCTGGATTCCTGCAATTAACACTTGTATGACCGCGCTGTCCGCATCTCCACAACTGTCGTCTCGTGAATACTGCATTCTCACGGGGTTTGCCGTATTCAACATTCGAAATGGTCTATTCTCTTCTCGAATGTTCGGTCTTGGTTTTAATTTCTTCTCTTCTTCTTTTACCAGCTCGTACTCTTCGGCTAGCTTCATGAGTTCGGTTAGGCTGGTAAAATCTCGGGGACGTAGTATAACCGTAAATTCTCGTAAAGACGATACAATTTTTCTTCTGGTGTGCGATCTTGTTGCCAACGCATTAACGACTGGATCGCAGTAATATACACCTTTGACTTTTCAGTAGGCTTCTGTATTCGAGCTCTAATATCATCCACTAATTTCAGTTCAAAACGTGGAGGTAGGAAGAACGTTTTGAAATCGTTGATGAACTCTTTCCACACTGACCAATTTTGTCGCTTGTTTCTATACCATGTCAGTGCTGTTTTGTGTAGAAGTTCAGGGAGTGCTCGCAGTAATCGATTTACTGGTATTTGGTAGCACTCAGCGAATTCTTCTCCCCTTTCTAAAAAGTTAAGCGGATCTAGCCCTTGATCGAACTTCACGTTCCATTTTCGCACTTTGTCCATGATTTCTGAATCTGGCAGGTTTTCGATTCCTCTTGCGTTAACTGGTGGCTGATTCCTGGTCTCCGAATGAGTTATTGGCAATGCGAGTGATTGGAAAGCATAGGTCGGTGTTTGACTACCTAGTATGTTGTAATTGCGGACTGGTATGGTGCTGGTAGGAGCATTAGTTGTTGTCATTCTGCTGCTTGTTGTAGTGATCGTGACGGTAGTCATGGTAGCGCTAGCTAGTGTGGGAGCAAACTTATTCCCTAGCTCTTGGAGTCTCTCTCCTCTTGGATGTTCTCACTCAGTCTTCTTCTTAGCTCATCAACCGTTCCTGATCTATCTAACCCTAGTTGGAATAACTCTTCCATTCGTTCCTTCTTTTTTAGAGTATATACCCAGCTGGCAGTTTTCTCCATGCTCATTTTGTCGGTCTGGTCGTCTTTATCGGGGTTCTGGTAGAATAATTTCTTCTCAGATCTATATTATTGATTTCCCGTTCTGGTGTACAGCTTTTATGTACTCGGTGAACAGCCGGTCGTCTCCTTAGTATTCTACGAACAACCGATTGCTTTCAATGTATTCGGTGCATAGCCGGTCGTCTGCTATGTGTTTGTTGAATAACCGGTCCCTGCTCCTGCCGCCAAATTTATGTAACGCTGGGTGTGTTGTTAATGCAACGGGTAGTCAGGAGAAGTCCAGGGCAATAGTTGCATGACGTTGAGGAATATATTTTAAAACACTATGAATATCACTTCAACAATAATTTATTTGCTAAATCCACTGTGGTACAAAGTTTCACGTGTATCTCTATACTAGTTCAATTCTTGAATTTCTTTATTCTTTGCTTTGTTATTACTATTATTATTATTACACTGGTATTCTTAATTCTGCAAGTCCAGAACTGGTGTTTTATCAGGTCACTGATATTATGAATGTTATTATACTATTGAAATGTATTATTTTTACTTAGCTCTATCTCCTAGGTTACTAATACTGTTACACTGTTATATTTAATTCTTGTATTTCGTTTATTTGTACGGCAGGTCGTTACTTATATTTCTAACACTAATATTTTTAACCACGAAGAGATGTATCGTGCGAATATTATCACTACGGCCAATACGAATAACGTACGGATGCTGTAGTTATAACCAGCACGTGAAGACCGGGGAACAATGTGTTCAATCGAGATGCTGGGAAGCAACTGACTGCCGATCTGGTACGGCTCTTATTTTTATATTTTTCTGACCGGGCTGGTCGGCGGACTGCTGAACTTGGATCAGCTTGTTATCAGGCTGGCGGCTTTGATTGGTCTACTGGTCTTCACTCACTGGCGGAAAATAAACCGGTCTCTGATGATTTTTACTCGGTTGATAACTAACTTTTCTGCTCTGGCGGTTCCCTTTATATAGGCGCAGATCACTATGCTGTCGGGTCTTGTGCCAACCGAGAAGCGCAATCATCTACTGGTATTCTGTGGAGTAGAGCTTATCAGGAGATGTTCACGTGGACATTGTATCTGGTAGGGACTGGATGCGTTTGGAATAGTGGGCGGTTATGTGACTTCGTTACAAGGTATTATTAAAATATTAAAACATTCGGCTTCACTATGCAAGTTAATCTAATAAAACTCGATGAATTTAAAAATATATTTAAAAATATGAAGTTGCTCTTATTTTCTACATCAGAAACCCATATCAAAATTTTACAAAACTATCTCATTTCTATATTTAGTCTACAATATCCTCTTAGATATAGATTTAGATATAAATCTTCATACCCAGCATGGTTTCATAAGTCGCTATTACGTTTAAAAAACGCCAAAAACAAATCACATAAGCAATATTGGTTGTCTGGTGATCGGGATTATTTTGAAAAATTCAAAATATTAAGTAAGGAATTTGCTTTTCTAAATAAATTTCTGTACAATCAATATCTTTAGTCAATGGAATCTAATATTAACAAGTGAAAAAGCTAGAATTGGTCTAAGACCAATTCTTATGATACCCTAGATGAATGCACGTATGAAATTTCGTATGGTCACCCATTTGAGCAATGTTGATTTTTTGGCTCGTCGGACATAAAAAATGATTATAACCAATTTTATAGGATTTCTTATTCTGAAGAAGTTTTTAGTACAATAAAAATGTCTAAGAGTGATCGTTTTCTAAGTATATGTAAAAAACCAAAATTATTATATGGCAACACCAAGAAGGGGTTGCCCGATTTAGTCCATTTTTGAAATTTTTTTGCTATTAGTATGAAAACATAGTGTACCAAATTTCAGCTTTCTATGTGGACGTGTTCTCAGGAAATTTTTGTATGGCAACCCCACGAAGGAGTTGCCCGATTTGTCTCATTTTCTAACTTAATTTTACTTTTTTTTTAATGTCCGTGTACAAAATTTCAGCTTTCTAGGTGAACGCGTTCTCGAGTTATCGTGCGCACAGACAGACAGACGGACGGACAGACGGACAGACGGACGGACGGACGGACGGACATGCAAAAATCAAAATAACTTTTAATATTATGCGTGGGTGTCCAATTCATTTTGCTCTACCATCATTATTTCGAGGTGTTACAAACGGATTGACAAACTTAGTATACACCTATAGATTTCATTTAGGTTATAAAAAGAAGAGCCGGGCATTTTGGTCATACATTAATGATAGAAAAAAGTCATCATCCTTTCCAAATGTAATGGAATATGATGGTAATGATGGTATTAAAGCTTGTCTGTTGGCAGATTACTTCGAAACTGTGTATATCAATAATTCAGATATAAATAACATTATTCTTCCGGATTCTCTTTATTCTCAACTAAACCTAGGCTGAATATGCTTACAGGAGGATGACTTAAATAAAGCTATTACGGAAATGAAGTTATATTATAACCATGACTCAGATCTTATTTCAGCTATTTTAATTAAACCATGCATGAAAGCACTAGTGCCTGGTCTAACTTGTTTGTTCAATTTATCATTAAATACTGGAGTATTTACAGACTCATGGAAAACCTCAATTATAAAGCCCATTTTTAAAAGTGGTGCTAAACACAAGATTGAAAATTATAGACCTGTAGTTCTTATGAATATCATTCCAAAGTTATTGGATAGCATTAGCTCGTTTGTGCAGAACAGCATGGTTTTGAAAAAGGAAAATCTACAATAACAAATCTGTCATTGTTTGCTAATTTTTGCATTAATTCCATTGAGGAAGGGTGTCAGGTTGACTGTATCTACACAGACTTTTCTAAAGCCTTTGATCGGGTCTGTATTCAGATCTTAATAATGAAACTAAGTGCTTTAGGTTTTAACTCAAATTTTGTAAAGTGGGTAGTATTTTACTTGAAAAATCGTAACCAAATGGTAAAAATTGAAAACAATTCATCTAGAGTGATCAATGCATCCTCGGGTGTCCCACAAGGAAGTCACAGTGGTCCAATTTTCTTTTTTCTATTTGTGAACGATGTAACTTTGAATTTTTCATTTGCTCGTTGCCTTATATATGCGGATGATTTGAAATTAATCTTTAAAAGATTTTGATAAGCTAATAATTTGGTACTCCACAAACAACATAAATTTAAATTCAGCTAAGTGCAAAGTTATGACTTTTTCTAGCTCTGCTAACCCCATTCTCTTCAATTATTCAATTAATAATGTCAGTTTAGTTCGAGTCGATGAAATTTCTGATTTGGGAGTAATTTTTGATAGCAAATTAGCATTTATCAGATATATTGAATATACTTGCCATAAAGCCTTTAAGTTAATGGGTTTTATTAAAGAAATTCTAAAGTATTTAGAGACATAAGCAAACTTAAACTGTTATTTACAAGTTTTATTAAACCTGTTTTAGAGTATCAAAATTACACAGGTCTCCTTATTATCAAAGCCATATTAATAGGCTTGAGTCAGTACAAAGAGCATTTACTCGCTTTGTAGGCTTGAGTCAGTACAAAGAGCATTTACTCGCTTTGTATGTTATAGGATTAATATCTGGGGAAATAACATACCTAGTTATGAGTCAAGACGTTTATTGTTAGGTTTGCCTAAACTTTGCTACAGGCGTGACGTTCAATGGGCTTTATTCATTAAAGATATTCTCTCTTCATCTATAAATTGTCCCAACCTTCTCTTACTGTTGAACATATATGCAACACCCAGGTCCTTAAAACCACGTGATTTACTTCATGGTTCCTCTCATAGAACTAACTATGGTTCAAATGAATACATTAATAAATGTGTACGAATTTTTAATATATTTAACAAACATGTAGATTTTTCATTGGCTCGTCAAGAATTCAAAGTATCTTTATTTATGATTGAAAATAGTATAGATCATTCCTAACTTATATTAAGCTTAATTAAATTTAAATCCGTATCTCTAAGTCAACCTTGCTAGCCTGTTGGATATTATTCTGTAGACTGAAATGAAATAAATAAATAAATAAATATTCTCGTATTCTTCTGAGGCATGTTATTAGATAGTATAGATTAATAATTGTTTACCTTATTGTTTTGGAACTTCTGCTCAATATTTGCGGATTATATTTGCGAATAGCTGTCGTATCAAACCATTACCATTTTGTACGTGCTAGTCCAGTTAACAATTGCGTCTACAATTATTTTTCGAGCAGTGTCGTCAAGACAATGTTTCTCCTTGTGACACCGAGAGACGTATTCAACACCAGGGAAGTTTTTGATTAGGTCCTGAAATAAATTATTTATCATAAACAAGTTAATTTTTTGAATAAAAACCTACAAAATTGGATAAATGCACCACTTACGCTTCGTCGCAAGATGAAGACCATCAGTACGTGTACATGAATACTTTTGTACTTGACTTGAAATCCACTCGAAGCGCAGGTAGGGTGGTTTATTGAATTAATTCCAATTACTTGCCTTGAATTTTTCTTGAATTTAATTTCCGAATCACTTAAGTCGAAATTTACGCGTTGAATGAGCATTTTCATGATATTTTGATTACTTCAAGCATATTTCAAGTATACTTCAAGTATTCATATAAACGTACTAAATGTTTTAGAGCAACTGGAACAAACTTGATGGCTGTGATTTCGCTCTAAGCATCGAATAACATATGAGCCGAAGTCGTTATCAACAGATACAGTATCGCAATTTGATGCGTTCTTAATATCCAATTGAAAATATATACGTATTATTATTTGAAATTACAATAATTACAACTATCTGCTCGTACGTTTTCAGCTCTCCGGGCAAGAAGTATATTCCAAAACTGAATTCTGTTGCCCACATTTTATATCCTTGAAATAACTCACTTAAATCTGCCTCAGGCAACTGCAATTACGTCTCTATTCTAATGTCGTGAACTAAAGAATTCAAAGGATATCATGTGTACATAAATAAATAGGTATGTAATGGGATATTCATCAATAATATCTCGCACGGGTTGACAACTATTTATTTTTAATTTCACGGCAAATTTTACGAGATCGACAAAAAAAATTGTTTTATAGAAACAGTTAACTACTTACTGATTTAACATGTGATCAAATCCCCACTGTTCCAACAGGTTCAGTAATTCACTTTGCCGCAATGTAGTAGTTTCACTTCCGATTATAATATCATTCTCATTAACTGCTAGAACATTTGGATCAATCAGTGCACTCATATTTTTCTCTAAAAGAATTTCACTACTGTTATGCAGTACTGACACTGTAACCAGTTCATCACTCATTTTTAAAAATTGAATCTTACTCTTACTTTAGCTGCGTTTTTTTTTATCTCCCTGTACGTAAAACAACAATAATGGATCCCGCATTGTTGTTTTGCGTACATAAAATTGAATCGGATCAGATCAGAGCAACGAGGTAAGAGCTAAAGGAGATGCAAATGAGAAAATATCATGTACCCATTTCTAACACATTGACACTGATATTGTTGTACAATTTGTGTGCAATTTTAATCGCTTTTATTTTCATATACTCAAAAGTATTTACTAAATGTGCAAACATGAACAGAAAAATGTTAATAATCAAAAAGAAAAGTTCAGTGGTAAAAAGTTTGTGAGTAATTTTTGCTTCGTGCCCCTACGGTTATTTCGCAGGTTTTCCTGCGTCAAGCCCAAAACAAACCAAACCTAAATATGGAAATGGAATTGACAGCGAAGACCAATAATGGCGGATTGAAACATACGCAAATGCAGGACAATTTTGGTATGCTCATGTACACGGATCGAACATATGTTTGCATCTCCTTTATTTAGAACCTCGTTGGATCAGAAAGATAAAAAACGCAGCTATTGACAACTAAATCCAAATACCTTGAAAGTTACGCACTTATGCTCTTTTTATGCAATTTTCGCTGTAACGGCAAAGTGGACAATTTTCATGTTTTGCCAAGAATTAGTAGGTTGATTTTACAAATTCTGATTCTACAAAAATTTGTAGAGTTTGAATACTTACGCTATGCAAGCCAAATATTGTGCATGTTTATACCCTGTCAGGCAACGTTCATGCCCTGGTATGGTAGCCTAATCATCATTTTGTTCTAGCACCGGGACGAAACTCACTTATATACTTCGCAATTCTATGATTGCTTAACACCATTTGCCTCCCTTTCACTTGTATATTAGATGTACTAGATTTACAGATCAGTATCCATATCAATTTATTGATGAGCTGATAGATTAGTTGGCGAAGAAACTCATCGAAGCGCTCAGTATAAATCGCTTGACTAAAAAGTTATGTTAATTAATGTAAGTTTTAATATAATTTTTTTTAGAGGGTGGAATATAGGAATGTTATAGGAAATTTATTTCCTTATAATATTTCTATCGGTTATTATTTATTTTATAAAAAGAAATCATGGTACCGTTATTAATAAACTTAGTAGTAATTATTATCTACATATTAGTTACTTTAGTAATAAAAAAAAATATTATTTATTATATTTATCATGCTATATAAGTATTCATTTTTATTTCTTATATTTACTTCCAATTGTAAGGATTATCAGATAATATAAATAGTAGATACTAACTTAACAAAAGAAACTATAATCTTATTTTTATTTTCATTGATCTCTTTTTTTTCGTATTCTAAATAGTTAAAATTCCCAAACTCTCTTAGAAAAATAAAATTTTGAGGGGAAGAAGATAACAGTGTTGTTAGTAAAAGTTATGGGAAGAGAAGGTTACTTTTGTCTGTTTTTTTTTTTCGTTATAGTTTGTAAATATTGCAGTTATATTCCTGTACTTAAAATTTTGGATTTATGTTGATTAGAAGCATATACAGGGTGTCTCCCTATTGTTGACCTATGACACCCAATGTGCTATCTGAAGCCCTGTAAGAGTTACTACCTCTAAACTTATGCCAAATCTACAATGCATGGTTAAACCACATCGTCAAAACGATATCGTTTGCTGAAGAATGTATATAAATACACGAAATATGTAAGTAGTGGTAAGCTACCAAATTAAACAGCTGTTGACCTGTCAATTATCATAAATGTAATTGCTTCCTCGATTTCATTGCAGAATTACGTCAAAGGAAGTATTTGGTCTCAATAATTTATACTACTATGATATAGTAAACTTAGTAAACTAAGAAATTGCTTGGGACAAGTCGAATAATATAAAATATTGCTTTCAAGGCTGAAAGTACAAGTTCCAGTTTACAGCTGTTTTGTTCTAAATTCCCCTACATGGCTCTAAATTATGCTGAATACACCTGAGGTATTATTATATCGTTTGTGCTCATGTCGTCAAATGAATGAGAGGGAAGGAACATTTTTGCAAGCATAAATTTTCAAATGCAAGAGTGGCAAGCAAACAAAAATCGATATCGTTTTGACGACGTGGTTTAACCATGCATTGTAGATTGGGCATTATTCTCAAACCTATTTTCAAACCTATTCTCAACAACAATTTGTTCCCTTAGCACGTCATTTAAAAAAATATCGTCTAATTTCGGTGTGACCGGAATTGGTTATGAGTTAATAACTGTTTAACGGCTACAGTTAACAAACAGGGTGTAATAGGTCAAATTAAAGAGCAGAGTCTACAGTTTACAGCTCTATTGACCTCCTAGTGGGAAACACCCTGTTTAGTGTATATATTTCAAATATATTATAACAATAATTGGAGAAAACTTCTTCAGTTTTCCTGTTGGGAGCAGGAGTTATGTTAAACCTTATTTCCCTTGGTGCAGGCGTAGGCATATCTTCCAGTTCTTGTTCTGGAAGTGTATTTTTAGATTCACGGTTTTTTCAATTGTATTTAATATACAGATAAACGCATAGAATAAAGATAATTAAGGCAACTGTCAGGTACGACAATGCATAGTGGTGAATATGGTGATTGTTTATAGGATTTAAAGGAAATAGTTCTAGATCTTTTTGGAAACGAATGGATTCTAGAAGTTTATCTTGATCCATGTTGTTCGTAATATTTAAAGTATGTATTTTAATATGCGATCCTATTGGGGAGGACGCCATATTCGATATTATACTGGAAATGTTGATTGTTGGGATAAAATGAGAATTAAATTTGGAAAATTTTACTCTATGTCCGTTGAAGATGAATTCTTTGCTTCGTACATATGTACATTGTTCCTGCTCCTTGTAGGGTATGTGAACTAATGAAATCTTCACAAATTATATCTATGTGTAGGGATTCTTTTAACGAGAAAAGCTAAGATAATTGCGTCCAATCCTGTAACAAGATCAGAGTTTTACACTTTTGTGTAATACGTTCCTTCTTTAGTAGATTTACTTCACATTGGTTTGTTCTTGTATTTGTGTTTAGGATAGGGGATGAAATTTTGCAGCAGAAATGCATATGGTCCAGCGTTGCGCAATAGTGGATATCCTGAAGAATTAATTCAAGATGGTGTTCGCGATTCTAGTCCAGAAGGATATATTCCTTTGATGGTTCAATATATATGAGCGATCCGTTAAGGATTGTAGGCAATTTCATTGTTTTAAAGATTTGATATGGTTCCTTGAAAGGAATGGGGATTCTGAGTTCTATGATTATTTTATTGTTGAAGATATTCGCAGAAATTGTGCTTAATTTGTAAATTTGTGATAAGATGTTGTTTCTAGAGTTTATGGGAAGTATCATTGAATTTGGCAGTTCTTGTCTGATGTTCAATAAAAGTTCCTCAATTTGTTTAGGTGATATAAGTGTAGGATGAAATTTTCCGTGTCTTGAATCTGTTAGAATATCAATTAATTCTGTCTGGGTATTCTGATATCTGACTCCCATTAAAGAGACTAGTAAAATGAATGATTCAATTTCAATGGATATTTTCTTATCCAATGTTCTGTCTTCCATTAGTGATGTATCTATCTGTATTGAAATTAACTTTTTATGCATAACCATGAATTCCTTTTCAATTGCGGCTTTAGTTTTGTTGAAAATGTTTGCGGTTGATTCGACTATCGCGGTTTGGCTTTTCACAAGTGATAGAAGGGAGTTTTGATTAAGGGTGAGATTACGGATTTGTTCATCATATAGCTTGGCATCATCTTCGTCTAATGTGCCGAAAAGGACTTTGGAGATTGAGCCTATTGCATTAAATAGTGCTCTTTGTTCCCTCTTTTGGGTCACAAGTAACATTATTCTTATATTCTATGTTTGCTAATATAAGATTTATTTGTAATAACGTACCGTTACAACAGTGGGCTATCGCTGAATTGCTATTGAGTTTCTGGCGAGTTGCTGTTATTTGGTGTTTTGTTCCAGGTCGTAGAATGTCACTAACTTCCACTCATTGGTGTAGAAATTGGCTCTCCCAATTTCCTCGAAGTAAATACTTGCACTGGCATTTAGTTGGTTTACCTCTATTCGTGACCCGTAGGCGAAAGGGATGCAAAGTAGAAAGAATGTAATTTACATCATTTCGGTAAGGAAGAGGATACTGTATTAATCATATGGAATCATTTTTGTTGAGGATGAAGTTACTGGCATTAATCTGTGAAAAGTTTCAAGTCGTTGTTATGGACTCTTTTAGCTTTATTGTTAATTTTTATAGTTGAGTTTTCCGGGGAATTTATCTCCATGATCTCATACGGACCTGACCATAGTATTTGTTATCTCGAACTCTGCTCTTAAGTAGGACTTTATCGCCTACCATAAAAGATTTTTGGACGGAATTTTTGTCGTATTACAATTTTGATTTGTCTTTGTTTGCCATGGCTATGTCCTTAGCTATTTTGAAGCTATGCTGTAGACGCGCTTTAAACTCGTTTGCATAATTGTCATAATTATAGCAAACGGTTCGAGAAGATTTTAAATTATTCGGGATTTCGGCTGGGAATCCTTATAGGAGTTCGCGCGGAGTATAGTTAGTACTCGAATGAGGGGTTGTATTATATACAAACATGGCATAAGGAATCCATGCATCCCAGTCTTGTCGATCTTTTGCTACATAAGATCGGAGATATTCTGCTAAGGTTCTGTGACTTCTTTCCAATGCACCATTCGTTTGAGGGTGATATGGAGTAGTTTTAAGTCGTTTTTTTTCTTAGTAATTTAGATACCTCGGCGAACATGCCACTTATGAGGTTAGAACCCTGATCTGTGAGGATACTTTCTGGAATACCATGTCGACAAACTATTGTTGTCGTGAAGGCTTCCGCTAATATCTTAGACTCGGTGTCGACTATGGGAATAGCCTCAGAAAATTTTGAAAAGTGGTCTTGAAATGTAAGGAGATATTTTTTTCCAGAATGAGAAATTGGGAGAGGTCCTACAATATCTAGGTACACTCTTTCGAAAGGTTTGGAGCTATTGTTAGAGATTTTCATAGGAATTTTTGGATTTCTAGATACTTTGTTTACCTGACAAAGTTGACATTTTCTTACATATTTATGATATCGTCTGACATGCCAGGCCAGTAGAATTGCTTTTTGATTCTTTTAGTTGTACGGGAAATGCCTTGATGGCCCCCCGGTCGGTAGTGAATGAAAATTTTTTAGAACTTGTTCGATGTCATTAATGTCGGATAAACATTTATTAGAATCTTGAGGGAGTTTAATGTTGATTTGTTTAGTAGCGAAGACCTTGGCAAAAAATTTTTTAATAATTATTAGATTTTGTGGATCTAATACAGGGAAGGAAATAATTATTTGTTTTAACTGATTTGCTTCTGTGTATGAGCAGATCTCAGTTAAAATCTTTTCGAGGTCTGATCTATCTCTTTGGGATCGACAAGGTAAATTAGTTTTTGATATAATTATTGTGGAGTCTTTTTTCTTGAAGAAGTTCAGTTCAGTTTCTAAAAGTGGGGACTTATCTGAAAGCTTCAGTTTCGAAACCAACACTTTCAAGTTCTGTATCTTGCATTGGCAAGATGAAGAATTTAGGATTCGCATTTTTAGCCAGTAAAAGACGAAAATTAGTCTCACTTATTATGACTGAGGAATTGTTTGTTGACGATGGAGCTGGGTTTGGAGTAATAATACTCGTGCTGGGAATGTTCTGATTCGCCTGAGCTCTAGCTTGATTCCTTGTTACCACATTTACGCAGGTGGTAGGTCCTGCAAAATATTTGCTACTACCTATCTGAAATTGTTCTACTGAGAGCGTCTGCATTAGTGTTGAGCTTGCCTAATTTGTGAACTATTTTGTAGTCATATTCCTCAAGACGTAGTCTCCATCTCATCAGTCTTGAGGAGTGATCTTTCAGATTCACGAGCCATATTAATGGTTTATGGTCAGTTATGATAGTAAACTGTCTGCCATAAACGTATGGTCTGAATTGCTCAACTGCGAAAACGATAGCTAAGAGCTCTTTCTCTACAGTTGAGTAACGAGTCTCCACACCATTGAGAACACGACTCACATAGGCGATTGGATGATCTTCTTGATCATCGACTTGTGAAAGAACTGCTCCGATGGCGTAGTCACTGGCATCGGAAGTGACAAAAAATTCTTTGTCGAAATCAGGATATGATAAAATTGGTGCTGAAATTAATTTATTCCTCAATTCGCAAAATGCTTCATCGCAAATTGCGTCGAACTTGAAGGGCGTATCTTTCTTTAAAAGATTTGTAAGTCGTTTGGCTATCTTCGAAAAATTTGGTATAAAGCGGCGATAGTAGCCGACGAAACCAAGGAAGGCTTTAATATCTTTTTCCTTCTTGGGTCTGGGATTTGACTGAACTGATTTTATTTATGTAGGGTCTGGTTTGACTCCATTTTCTGTAATTATGTGCCCTAAATACATGATTTCCTTTCTAAGAAAATGCCACTTTTCGGGTTCTAGTTTCAAATTAAAATTTCGCAGACGGCTGAATATTGCTGTGAGTCTAGAATTATGATCTTTGAGATTGTATCCATGGACTACATTATCGTCCATGTACACGAAGCAATAGATGCCTTGTAGGCCAGATAAAACATTATTCATGGCTCGTTGAAAGGTTGCAAGGGCTCCTTTTAAACCAAATGGCATACGATTGTATTCGTAATGGCCATAGGGTGTGCTAAAGGCAGTTTTTTCCCTGTCCTTCGAGCCCATTTTTATTTGGTGGAATCCACTGTCTAAGTCGAGTGTGGTGAAATATTTCGATTTTCCCAACTGGTTTAATATATCTGTGATATTAGGCAGTGGGTACGCATCGCCAATAGTAATGTCGTTAATATGACGCCACTTTTTGTTTCCATTCTCATCTGTTTTATTAGGAAGTAGGAGAAGTGGAGAGTTCCAGGGACTATGTGAAGGTCTGATGATGTCTGACTCAAGCATTTCTTGTATTTGCCGGTTTATTTCCGTTCGGCTTGCCTTTGTCTTGGAGTGACTCGATTTTGTGGGTAATCGCATCTGTATATGAAAGGAAATCCCTTTCTATGAAGAAGAGATCGTTGAATTCCCTACAGATATTGCGAATACTCTCAGATTCCTCTGAATTACAGTGATCCAATGTTATAAGGTTTTGCAGTTTAATCATTCTGCCCTTAATTGGATCGCTGCCAGAGTCTGTGGAGATGACCACAAAGCCGTCCAAGTCTTTGTAAACTGGGTTCACCTCGTAAGGTGCCAGATCGGCGTCCTCCTCATTTGTGTTGAGGATTAGGACTTTTGCCATACCATTGACTGGTTTGACTATCGAATTTCCAAGAAACAAACCTGGCTTTATTTCTTTCTTGACACCTACCGATTGATGTTGAATAGAAGGAGTTGGTATTTCAATAATATACTCTGATCGAGCCGGAATTTTAATTTTATTTAATTTATCTGATTCTTTCGGATTTTTAATAGGATGGAGATATGATTCCAACTTTTGTGGAATTTGGAAGGAGTTATACGATGATTCCGACTCGATACGATTTGAAGGAGATAAAACTTTATTGAAATTCCTTACATTCTTTTCTGATTTATTTCTTGACCACATCTTTTGTGAAGTGTATGATGATGGAGATATACTTTTATGTTTTTGCTTCAAATCTTGTGAAGCCTTGGATGGAGATAGAATTTTATTTAATTCAGCCTCTATTATGGCTATAGATGGAGATAGATTTTTACCCTTATGCTTCATTTCTTGTGAAGCATTGGCTGGAGATCGATTTGCATTGCTTTTTGCAATTGATGGAGATGGAATTGTATTAATATCTTTATTGGAGAATGTTATCTGCGTATATAACAGACTCTTTGATGAGACCTCTTTTCTGGGTCTTCGCTTTTCAAATAAACATATGGATAAATTGAATAGTAATCCTCATATGAATAAAATTCATTTGAATCATTAATTTCTAGAGAAAGGCATTTATTTTTGTATTGTATCGAGATAAAAAGTCATGGCCAAGCAGGCCAATGTATGAGAGGATGGAGTTATTTCCCACAATTTGAAATGGGTGTTCTAGGATGGAGTTATTCTGTTCAGAATTCAAGTTTAACTTAGCAAAAATGAGTCCTTCTGTAGAAGTGGACTCTGTAAATAATGTGTTTATATTGCAGTGGATGGAGTTTAATTAGGCTGATCTCTGCTCCAGTATCAATTAAAAATGTAAGTTTTGGAGCAGAGGAGGCAAAGAAAGCGTTAGTGAATTTTTATTAATTTGGACCGGGATGCGAATTAATTAATTGCTGCTTGTGTCGATATTGCCTCGGGCTTTCGATGAACTTGCGCTGTCGTTTGTATATTCGAGGGGTTGCCGAAATTGACCCCCGCCGCAACCAGTTTCCCTGCCTGGATGCCGATGAAGTTCGATTATTCTTCCTATTTGGAGAAGGTGATCTTGCCGAGATGTTCGCATTATTATATCTCGGCGGTGGAGTTCGACTTTCTCGGATTACTGGCTCTGCCAGTTCCTGTTCTGTGACTGTCTGTTAGCCGTGCTTGATGGCGGAATGCACCTCTTTGTTCGCATTCTTCAATAGAATATCCCGTCCGATGACAATATCGACAACTAGGGACATGTGCCTGAGATGTAATTTTATTAAAATCTGGAGAGCGTTGTAATTGGGGGTTTGTTGTGGGAATTATGTTAAAAGGATTTGGGTTCACCTTGTAGTTCATTTGAAACTTGGATTGTCCCAGTTCCAAACGTGATACGTGCTCTAGAATATGTGACTTCAGTGAAGCGAAAGATTTATCAGACTGGACTTTTGCTAAAGTCTGTAGTTGTGGATTGGATAATCCATCTTCAATTGCTCTTACGGCCTTACTCTCATTATCTTTTAATAAAGATTTTAGGAGTACCTTATCCGTTGTGTAAGAGTGCGTTGCCTCATTTAATTCGGAGAAAATCCATTACGCTTTCCCCTATTTCCTGTTTGCAATTATTTAATTGCGATTGTAGGGCGAATCTGGAAATTTTTTCTTCAAATGTTTGTTTTAAAATCGATTTTAGAGTAGGCCAATCTTCGACTTGATTGTACCTGAAAATATCGTTTGCTTCTGCAGATAATTTAGCTAAGAAGGGAGTGCTTTTCGTTCACCGTCGATGTCGTGTTGTATATATCATCACAACTAGATGTAAATTTGTGGAGATCTTTCGGATTTCCATTGAAATTAGGAATTAATGACCTTGCGTCTGATAAAGAGAAATTGGATTGATCTCTGAAGGAGACATTATGGTGATGATCTGTGATCTTACTTGTATTATTTGGTACATTTTGGAATCAGCAGTCCAATTGTTCTTGCAGCGCAATTACAGTATCTGAGAATGATGTTTCCATGTTTATGTAAACATCGTTTGCGAAGTATTCGCTGTCTTTGTCGTTTGGACCAACATTTAAGATTATTTCATTATGTGTTGCTTCAAAATCATCCCAATATTTGTGCAACGAGTTTAATTTTTGATTTAGATATTCCTGGGTTGCAGTTGCAAGTGAATTATTATCTATAGACTGAATAATATGGGATAATGTTTTTCGTCTATCTTCTTGCAACCGAAACCGTACTGTATTTTCTCGATCTTGATCTGTATTGTACTGATTAGCTTCAGGTACCAATTTTTGTGAGTTTTTGGGAGCTGAGAAGCAACATGGGTTTTTTTCGTTATCCGAATGGCTAGAAATGGATTTCAACCTATCAGTCAGTGTTGCTTTGATTAGGTTGTACCAATTCTCTGTCTTATCAGAGCATGATTGTTTAAAATATTCATGAGTTTCCTCGAAATCTTCATGATTTTGGATAATGGATTCTGTTTCTTCAAAGTCTGCCCAGTACTCTTCTAATTTTACCGGAAACAAATTCAGGAGTTCTGTATTGTTTGTTGGTACTATGATATTCTTTTAATATCCTTCTCATTTCATCTATTCTTTGGACTTGTGACAAGCAGAGCTCATCAAAAGATTTGTTTTCTTCAGTTATGTTTGCGTTGAATAGAATTCAAATTGGGGTAAATTTATAAGACGTGGTAAATTAAGAGAAACAGAGAGGAGAAAGGAGAGATAAAAGAGAGGAAAATATATAAATAAATTGTTAGGAATATTAATATCAAGAGAAAAATTGTTATTAAGTTTTTGATTTTTATCGTAGTTTTAAAATTAGGGAAGAACACAAAAATTGGAAATAAAATGTAATTAAATGTCAGAAAAATACACGAAGGGAAACTATTGTGGGATTTGTGACTAGGAGAAATTTCTATTTAAATAAATTTTCCCTTTTTTTTACAAAAATAAACCAATTACCATATTTAAAAAAAAAGTACTACGTAATTTGATTAAAATTGAGAGTGTGTTGATATATATATCTATTTATTTTGTGTAATATTATATGTAAGTGGATAGTTGTGTAAAAATAATAGCAGCAAGTGACATAACAATAGGGAAAAACAAATTACATATATGTGTTAGATGATGTGCAAATTTCGATATGATTTAATTTATTGCTCCCCCAATCAATATCTTTCTCCCGACCGATAGGGTCACGAAGTCCTATCGCCACAGTACTCCCCCTCCAGATTTATCGCTAATATTTATATCTTGTAGGCTGCTTTATTTCACGACCAAACCGTGTTTTTTTATAAATCACTCCCCTAGAATCTCTCCTCGCTATCTCAGAATTACGTTCAATCTTATTGTGACTAATATCTTCTTTTCCTAGTTCAACTTGAAAAAATGGCTTCAATCGATCAATTGATATCGCTTTTAATTTACCGCGCATATTTAATTTGAAAAACTTGTTGTTTCGCAATAAAACTGGAAACGGACCATCGTACGGAGCCTGAAGCGAACCCTTGACATTATCTCTCCTTACCAATACGTGAGTGCATGTACCAAGCTTCTGATGAACAAAGAATTTTCCACTTATGTGTGCCGATGGCTGAACCGGTCTCAAACTCTGCATTGTGTCTCGTAGCTTCTCAACAAAACCCGATACATCACTATTGTACCTGACTGTTGTGCTGTCAAATAATTCACCAGGTATTTTCAAGCTTGTCCCATATACTAATTCTGCTGCAGAAACCTCTGTATTCTCCTGAATAGCAGTTCGAAGTCCCAAAAGCACAATTGGAAGAACATCAGCCCATCATTGAGTTTGATAACTTTTAATAGCTGATTTGAGCACCCGATGCCACCTTTCTATCATTCCATTCGCCTGAGGATGATAAGCAGTTGTATGCAGTTTCTTTGCACCCAATAATTTTTACAACTCCCTGAACAGAGACGACTCAAATTGCGCACCTTGATCAGTTGTTATTTTCTCAGGAACTCCAAATCTAGCTACCCAACCAGACATAAACGCTCTGGCCACAGTTTCAGCTGTGATATCTTCTAACGGTATAGCTTCGGGCCATCTCGTGAACCTATCAATGCATGTTAAAAATACCTATACCCTTGAGATGTTGGCAATGGACCAACTAAATTTACATTCACATGATTAAAACGTTCACTAGGTACTGTAAACGGTGCAAGTGGACTGTGCACATGACGCTGCACTTTACATCTTTGACACTCTATACAGTTCCTTGCCCAAATGTTGCAATCTTTGTTAATAGATGGCCAAACGTACTTCTTTTGTAAAAGTCGAGATGTTGCCCTTATTCCTGAATGTGACATATTATGCAGATTATCAAATACTGCCTTTCGAAAATTCAGTGGAACATAAGGTCTTGCAATCCCTGTTGAAACATCACAAGTAATATCTATTTTGCTGTTTGGTAGCTTGATTCTCTTCAATTCTAATGAATGATCTGCTAAATGTAGTGTTTGAAGTTCTTCATCATGCACTTGATTTTTAGCTAATTCTTCATAGTCTATCGGTCCATTCAGAATAATTGTATCAATCCTTGACAACGCATCAGCTACGATATTATCTTTACCAGCAATATATTGAATGTTCGTAGAGAATTGGCCTATATAATCTAAATGTCTTATATGACGTGGTGAAGCCTTGTCGCATTTTTGTTGAAATGCAAAAACTAGTGGTTTGTGATCTGTAAAAATTATAAATGGTCTAGCTTCCAACATTGCTCTGAAATTTTTTATTGAAGAATATACAGCAAGTAACTCGCTATCATACGCACTATACTTCTCTTCCGCTGTACTAAACTTCTTTGAATAGAATGCTAAATGTTGTTCTGCCATTGCTGTATCACCGCACCCATTGCGCAATTTGATGCATCTGTCACAAGCGACAATGGCGCGGATTGTGAAGGATGTGCCAATAATGTTGCATTTGCTAGGTCCTTCTGTTACATACATACTTCCACCCACAATTTTAAGAAAGCAAGAATTCGCACGTTGTAATACGATAACCTTGCGCCAGCGGTAGAACCCAGGTGACCAAATGATGGTTCACGAGTTGCATATGAAGAAAGTAATATGTATGTAGGTATGTATGTAAATCATGAATATCACGATGAACAAGCAACAAGCGGTTAGCGTTTGTCAAGATTTATGTGTGTACGTATGTAACAACAAATGCGATAAGGTACTGACGAAACGCTCAGTACGATTATAGTCAGAAAAATATCTGTATGTATGTACGGAAGCGACGAGTGCCGCAATTTATTTGTAAACAGAAATAAATGAAGTGCAAATGACCTAACACTTTGTACTGTTATATACAAAGTGTTGGGTCGGAAGTATTTCATTTATTTCCGTATTAATAAGATTCTTCTGTATAAATAAGCAAAGAATTTGAAGAATAAAAGCAGTCGATTTGAGTCGAGTTAGTGTTCAGTAAACGGTTCGTTTGAATTAGGAGTTGTGCTTTTAAACCAGCTACTCCAAAATAATATCAGGAGTTGTGCTTAAAACAAGCTACTCCAAAATAATATCAGGAGTTGTGCTTTAAACAAGCTACTCCACAATAATATCGGGAGTTGTGCTTTAACAAGCTACTCCACGCAACTACTCTCACATTAGAGATACGACAGTCGCTGCCGGGAAAAGCAAAAGTAAAATCAACAAATTAAGTCAAACGGTTTCTTCGCAAAGAAACCACAACAAGTTTAAGTAGGATAGATTCTTACTTAACAATGCTTGCGGTTGCTAGCATTTCTTTGACTATTGTTATAGGTATGTACATATGTTACAATGCTTTCTTAAAATTGTGGGTGGAGGTATGTATGTAACACTTCTTGCATTTCTCAAAAGCCTTCCTTCCCTCTTCAGTCCAATTGATGAGAGTCTTATCATTCTTCTTATTTCCATTCTGATATCTCAATAGAATCATTTGAGTTTCCACAGCTTTGGGAATAAACCTTCTATAGAAATTAATCATTCCTAGAAAACGTCGCAAATCTCGTACGGTCGCTGGCTCTTTGATCTCCATTATTGCCGAAACTTTCTCAGGGAGTGGTTTGGTACCATCTACTGAAATCAAATAACCTAAGAACTTTACCTCTTTTTTTCCAAAATTACATTTTTTTATGTTAATGATCACTCCATGCTCATCTAGGCACTTGAACAAGATTTTTAAATGCTGCAAATGTTCGTCCTCGTCAGTTGAAGCAATTAAAATATCATCAAGATATGGGAAACAAAAATCTAATCCTCGGAGCACCTCATGCATAAACCTCTGAAAAGTCTGCGCAGCATTACATAACCCAAATGTCATGAATGGAAATTCGAATAATCCAAATGGGGTTATTATTGCTGTCTTTTCGACATCGTCTGCAACCATTGGGATTTGTTGATAAGCTCGGACCAAATCGATTGTGCTGAATATCTTTTTTTTTCAAGATTTTGCGCGAAATCCTGTATATGCGGAATAGGATAGCAATCAGGAATAGTGACTGAATTTAATCGTCGATAATCTCCGCAAGGACGCCAATCACCATTTTGCTTCCTGACCATGTATAATGGACTTGCCCAGCAACTTTTTGACGGACGGCAAATACCTTGCTGCATCATAAATTCAAATTCTTGCTTGGCTATCTTCAGTTTATCCGGTGGCAATCTTCTTGGTTTCGCAAATACCGGAGGTCCATTAGTCTCAATATGATGAGTTACTTTATGCTTTATTTTTGCTGCAATAGTTAACGGATTGGTAACGTTTGGGAATTTTAAAAGAAGTTGGTGGTACACTGTGTTACCAGAGATCGTCTTAATCCCAGCTGTTTTGTCAAAAATAATTTTTCCCCTTGATTTGATTGAAGTCAAACTATCAATGAGACAACTGTTTTTTAAATCGACTAATAGTCCAAACTTCTTCTAAAAATCTGCGCCTATAATCGGACTTGTAACATCAGCTATCACGAAAGGCCAATCGAAGTTGCGTCTTAGCCCAAGATTAAGCGAAACCAACTTTGTATCAAAAGTATCGATTCTCGAGCCATTTGCTGCAAAAAGACAAAAAGAGCGTTTCTGTAAACGTTCTTGTGGACAAGGAGGCAAAACAGAAACATCGGCTCCCGTGTCCACCAGGTATTTTTCATTAGAATATTTATCCGAAATGTAAAGATGACTTATTTCCAAACCAGTAACGTTAGTCGTCGAAGTTAACTGGTCACCTAGTTTTTTATATTAGCAAACGAGCATGGAGATCTGCACTTCGTGGAATTTTTGCCAAATCGTCTATGATACCAGCAATAATCTCTATCCTCCGAGTAACTTGGTGTTCTGCTTCGACCTCTTGAGGCACTTCTACCCCTGGATCCTGATCGCTGCTCTAATTGCTTCTTCATTTCGAGAATCTGAAATTGAAAATCTGCTAACTTGCTAGTAACATCTTCCCACACTGGTACTTCAGATTCTTCTTTTTGCTTAATGCTATATACCTCTGACATATCAATGACTTCCGTTATCTTATCTGCCATAACTGTCAGCTTGGAAAGGTTGTCCTCACTCTTTGCCAGGATAGCCTGCGTCTGCTTTGGAAGTCGCTGCAACCATAGTGTTTTTAAAAAATTATCATCTAATTTTCCGGATGATAATTCTCTCATTCTCCTTAATAATTCTGATGGTTTCATGTCGCCAATAGTTAAATCACCCAGAAGTTGCCTTAATTTCTTCTCTTCTGATATGGAAAATAGCTCCACCAAACGTTTTTTTAACGTTTCATACATGTTCTCTAACGGAGGTTGACGGACGATATCGCTTATGTGTGTGAGTACGTCACTCTCCATCGTCTCACACCGTATGATACTTTGTTGCATCAGCTGTAATGCCACAGTTAATGAACTGTGATTCGATTTGCTTAAACCATAAAGCAGGGCTGGCTTTCCAGAATGGTGGTATCCGTACTTGGACACGGTTTATCGATGATTCGCTTGCTGAGGCAGCTGTAGATGATTCACTCAAAGACATCTTCACTGTCTTCTTATCACCGTCGGGGTCACCAATTGTAGTACTTCACTACTTAAAATGAAAACTCTATTAATTGAGTTGTTGTCTGGAAAATTCCCCACAACTACACGCTGTTTTTATTATGTAAGTCAAAACTAAACTAATTTAAAAATACAAAATATTTTACATGTCATAAATATTTTTAAAGGGTTCTATGATATCTTGTCGCCTCGCTATCTCAAAGTGCATTTGGTATAAGTAGGTCGCCACACTATCACAGGGGATTGAATATAGATTTTTGTCGAAGTCCTCAGACCAACAAGCTCACGAAGACTTGCCGCAGAGGTCGCTTCTAGGGAGAGCGTGTATGTATTAAGATTTAACGATTTTAATATAATAAAAGACAACTTTTATCATTCTTCCTTTTGAAAAAATAAAAACAGAAACTTTTGAAGAAAAAAAAATTCACTTGTCAAAAAAAAAATCACTTTTAGGTGGAAAATATGTGTTGTGTTAAAAAAAAATTTGCGTTGAATGAATTAATATAAAAAAAATAACCTTGAACTTTATCCAAGCCAGTAGGTATTGCTGCAATAGCGAGTATTTCAGCTTTCTCCTAATAATATAGTAGAACGAGTTGGTGATGAAAATGAACAATAGCCGGAGCAGTGTTGGTGTTTCTAAAGGTGCTGAAGAAGGATGATGATGATACGTCCTGGGCGACGATTTCTCGTTGTCTCCCTTCTAGAGCCACTGAACCGTCTTGTTGAGGCAGGGATGAAGCCTCACAAGGGTCCTACAGTGAGCGCTATGGCGCTTAAACTTTTTTTCAATTTCCTCTAAGTACTCTTTTTTAGAGTACCGGGCTAATATTTTTTTTTTGTTATTGTTTTTTTCCTTTTTTTTTATTTATTAAAAAAGTAATTTTTGTTGTTGTTATATATTATAATTTTGATTTAGTTAATATTTCATGGTTTGTTAGGTAGGTACACCGCTGCCACCAAAATTGTTATATCCTGTGTGCCGTGCTCGGGGAAGAGAGCACACAGCTCTTTTTAGAGTGAAAATAAAGAAAAAAAAGGCTAAGCACTTCCTTTACAAATTTTGTTTATTAAGAGTTCGAAATACACTTCTTCTTCTATTAAACTAATTCCTTTTCTTTATAAATTTTTAAATACACTTTTCCGAACTACGCACGGCAAGGTTGAAAAACGGCTCCCCGAGGATCGGTGATATTACACCCAAGTACCTTAAGTTTCCTCAAAGCTTTTTTGTATTTTTTGTTGCTTTCTCACGACGTTGAAAGATCGTACGTGAGAATATGCAAATTAGTTTTTGTGCATTTACGTTGCACGACGAAAATAGGATCTGATTACACGGCATGTAGGTAGGTATACCGTGTGAGTGGAGTGCATGACTGATAACGAAATGCAATTTTATGCTAAATTGAATTTTGTTGCGACATGCAAATGCATTTTTAAATGCATTTGAAATTTTTTAATGCAAATGAATAATTTAAATGAAAATTTAATGATTTTTCGTTTTCAGGGTCGAACTTGCAATACGTCAATATATTGTATAGGACAATATATTGATGTATTGACTATATAGTTCTGCAATAGGTACCTGAGTCACAACATCCAAGACATTTTTATTGTACTATTTTTTCTGTCGACAAACCGTTCTAGAAATATTTGCAAAAACCCTCTTCAAAAATCAACCTGCACAGAAGGGTGACAGTACGAAATTTCATAAGGGCATTCATCTAGCTAGAGTATCATATGTATCAATTGGTCTTCTAGGTTTTTTACTTGTTTCTAATTTGTTTTCAATATTTAGATTTATTTTTTCATGATTCAAAATGTCGAAGCTATGGCAATTCATATTGCTTGATTTGATTTCAAGGCTAACATGATTTTCATTTATAAATTGTATTTACAAATTTGAAAGGCAACTCATACGTCAATCAAATGTATGCTCCCTAATTTACTTTGTCCAAGACTCAAATTTTTCTAAAATGAACAAAAGGTGAACAGTAAGAAAACTTGCTTTTAGCAATGAATTTGCACAAAACCATGATCGTATAATCATGTGCATATTACTAACGCACAAATATCCACACCACCTTCGAGGTAGAGTGCAAGGCGCGATTTGTTTTTAACATAGTATCCCCTGTAGGCCAGATCCATGTATTCTAACCATTTGAAAACTGAAAATTATGCATCTTCATCTTCCATTAAAGACAATTCATTACCATTTACTTCGTCATTTTCTGCTTCAGTTCCCTTTAAAGCTTTGATCCACCTTGTAAAGCCCTTTTTAGTTATAGTAAGATTAATTCTTTTTATTGAAATTCATAATAACATAATTAGAACAATCCTTATGACCACAGGTTTATGTAAACATCCTTCCCATTGTGTAATACAATAGGAAGGAAATAGGTACTGATAAAGTAAACATTTTTCATGCCTTGATGTTTCAAATATACTGTAAAAATAAAAATAAACCATACACAAATTCATCACTTGGTACAATAAGAGAGCCATACTCACCTGATGATTTTGTTTGCTAAGTCTTACTTTCAATAAATGTATACATATGTTTTTTTCTCGAAATTTTTTTGTACCATATATTTTTCGCACGATTTACAAGCATGTACATGACAGCCAAAAAAATAAATCAAGACATTACCTGACAATGTTTCTACTTCAAATAATTTATCTTTTTCTCGATCTGGATCAATTATAAAGCTTTCCATAAAACTATTGTCATTTGCATCAATTATCTCAATATTACTTTCATGATTTTCTTTAGTAGACGCCAATTTCCAATTCCACACTTTGAAATAAGGTGCCAAAATTAGAAATCGCAATAATTTGAAAACTCGGAAAGAGAATAATTTTGAAATATAATTTGTTTTAAATTACGGTATACTCTGTACATCGAAGGATTTATTTCATATGACACGTTAAACGTCCTCAACATAGAAATCATATTTTCAAGGGTGTTTTGATTTAAGTGTGAAGTTATGATGTATACGATTGCTTGTCTCGCAAATATTCAATAACCATTATAAGGGCATTTATTGTTTGAATAAGGCCATCAAACTCTAACGTCACTTCGTAAGCCCCAAATGCCTCCAATTTCTTATCCATTCTCGACTTTGTTTCAAGTTCTCTAATAAATTTTTATTATTTTCAGAAATGGGACATTTATTTGAATTTTTAGAATACAGTGTATAGCTGATAAAATTTTGAGATGTGAAGAGCTCTTTCTCTTTTTCATTTTTAAAACATCCTAATTGAACTGCAATATATCTATATAGCTGATGAAACCGTGTGACTAAATACTTGAATTGCGAGCTTAACATTCATTTTCTCAAAATTATTCGGCTTTAGGTGTGAGTCAGTCAAATTAAAGATTGCACGAATTTCACCATTGTCTAATCCATAAACTTTTTTTTATTTTTTTCCAAGAGACTATTCCTTCAATTTTCAACTAAAATATTATTAGATAATAAGCAATTACGTACACATGTAATTAAGTGACAAATATCGTAAAAATAGTTTTTCTATTGTACAACCGAACGTTTTTATACAAGATCGGTTGTTATGTCCTTGATCACATGTCATTCCAATGACTTTAAATCCAATACGCAAAACCTTTTCTAAAAAATCGCTTATTATAAAGTTCAGGCATTTCCTCTCACAGAACCAGCAAAGAATCCAATACCTTGATTCCAATTCCGTTCGAGCCCGCGGATCATTATCAAAAGAGCACTTGTCTCCAATATCTTTTTTTCTACCAGCGCAGCGGCCCTAAGTCTTCGTAACCAAAAATTATATCATCCTTAACATTGTATTGAATTTCCCTTTTTGTTGACATCTCATCAAATAAAAGTATACATTTTTTGTCTAAATTACTCATTTCATTTTGCTTTAAGTAAATTAATAATACTCTCAGAAAGACAGGTATCAAGTCTTAGCAAAGAATGCCACGCTAAATTGCATCTAACAGAAGGCAGATTGAAAACCAAATTTAGCATCTCTTTGTATAAGGCAGGAGACTTATAACAAAATTTTAGGGAAAGCTCGTTTTCAGTTTCAGACCAATGACTATTCGCTTTGTGAAAAACTTGTTCCAAGATAAATATCTTGACAAATTTATTTTTTTCTTTCAGTTCATCAGTAAGTGACTCTTAATGTTTGGTTAGAATAGTTAGGACTAATTTTAAATTTTTTTGGAAAGAACATATTTGCTTTACTTACAATACTTTCTCAAACTGTTATCTGAGGAAGGACCTTTTTAAACTTTTTTAAATCTGTTGTTTCCGGGAGTAACGGTATCTTGTAATTTCTTATACATATATGTTCTTACAGAATCACTTTTAGGAATTGTCAATTCTTCATCTTCCAAAATAATGCTAACATTTTCATCTTTTTCTAAGCATTCTCTGGTAGCATCTTCAACTTGCTTTTTGACTGCTCTTGTTTTATTGTGTTTTTCGTGCAGACCGATTTGAATCTTATATGAATCTACATATAGTTGACAAATAGAATGAAAAACTGATTCTGAGCACGAGCAGCATGCTTCATCAAATGGCTTGGGTATCACATCATCTGTGAGAAGTTTGTTCGTAGACTGAGTTTTTATACAGTTTTCAAAAAAATGATTTTCATAAAAGTACAATTTCTGAGTTTTGTCACTTCTAATTAAATATTCTCACAACGCTTAACAAAAATTGTCCTTTTGCAGTCATCTGGTATTTTAAGAAATGAATGCAACGAGCCCGGCTTATACACATTTAAACAACCTTGATAGCAACAAATACGTACTGACGACATTTCGTATCACGGGGCTCCAGTAAACAATTATAATTAAAAAAAAACACAAAATGTGAGTACTTCTAAGTACCAATACCAATCAATTTTGAAGACTAAGAAGTTATTTAAAGAAATTTTCAACTGTATATATTAGATGCTTACCTACATACATATACAGGGTGATTCTGATCAAATACCTTCCGGTATACCACGCGATTCCTTGAGGTAAGCTGATCAACAAATTGTTCCACATACCCCCCCCCCCTAGAAACCTTCCTTTAGGAGTTGTGGCCAGTTGAAGATTTCGCCACAACTCCTAAAGGAAGGTTTCTAGGGGGGGGGGGGGGGGGGGGGGTATGTGGAACAATTTTTTGATCATAAACACCAAATAAATAAAACCAAATTTTACACACTCCTTACACTCTTGTGTTACGCATCTTACCACTCAATTGTAATGAGTTTCTACAAAATCTCATTCAGTTTAGTTCTCTAATTTTTACAATTAAAATGTAAATTATTAATTTTTGAATAGAAATGGTAGGCAAGTATATGAGGAAGAGTGATCGTCAGGGTTGGGACGAAAAGCCAATGCAAAGTGCCATTGATGCTGTGAACAAGAATGAAATGGGTTGGATGAAAAACTTATGGAGTTCCACAGGCAACTTTAAGGAGAAGAGCTCTTAGAACGAATAAAAAGGCCAAAGGAATTGGAAAAGATCTTGGTCGTTTTGGTACAACGTTTCCTTTGTATTTGGACAGAAATTAAGTGGAACACATCAAGATGCTGGAATCAAGACTATTTGGATGGGTATGAGCTCGCTGAGCGGAATGGAATTGAACATCGTTTCTCTCGGGACAAAAAAATTGCTGGATGGGACAGGCTTCGTGACTTCAGGAAGAGACATTCTGATATTTCGCTGCGAAGTCCAGAGGTGACATCCATGGGGAGAGCTCAAGGTTTTAACAAACCTCAAGTCAGCAAGTTTTTTACTATCCTTGATGAGGTAAGTTAAACGTACCAACTAATGTAATGTTTGTTATAGTTTTTGTGTGTCTACAATTCTTAGGTATTAAATTCAAATGATATTCTTCCCACACGAATATGGAATGCGAATATATTTGCTCTTTCAACGGCTCAAAATACCCCCAAAATTTTGCCACGAAGGGGAAGAAACAAGTTGGTTTTTTAACAGCGCCGAACGAGAGCAGCATGTAAGTCTCGTGTGCTACATGAACACCACAGGGAACTATATTCCACCAGCCATGATTTTCGCAAGAAAAAGATCGAAGAGCGAACTTTTTGATGGAGCACCCACAGGAACACTTGGGCTTGTAAATGACACCGGCTGGATGACAGGAGAGCTATTTTTGAAGTGGTTGCAGCACTTCAAAGAACACGCCAACCCCACTAAAGAAAATAACGTGTTACTTTTACTTGACGGTCATTCAAGCCACAAAAGTATAGAAGTGCTCAAATTTACCAAAAACAATGGCATTATAATGCTTTCCTTACCTCCGCACTGTACGCAACCTCTGGACGTGTCCTTCTATGGACCACTGGCAGAGCTGTAAATAAATAATTGAGGCAGCATCCTGGGAGGGTTATCACATAGTACCAAATTTCAAGTCTCTTCGCTGAGGCATATGAACAGGCTGCTACAGTGCAGAATGCAATAAGCGGCTTTTTCAGCACGGGCATATGGCCTATCAACCCAGAGGTTTTCGCAGATTACTTATTTAGCCCTGCAATGACCACAGATATCCCTGAAATAGACAGTCCATCTATTTCGGTAACAGAGATAACTCTAATCGATAACGAAATTCCTTCTAAATCTACAACAACAAATTCAGCTGATATTGCAGCACTAACTTCAAGTTCAACCACAATAGCCAATAACAATAAAGAAATGCCATACGCATCCAAAAAAGTTATTACTGCAGCTGATATTTCTCCACTTGCTTCCACTTCAGAACGACGCGAACGCAAAAGAAAAAGTGAAGGTTCTCAAATTTTAACAAGTAGTCCATATCTGGCCGTGCTAAAAGCAAAAGTCATGGGAAAACGATCAGCTACTCAGAGAGCGTCGGCTAAGTGGGGAAAGGCCAACTTAAGGTTTGAGTGCACTGAGACTCTGGGAGATTTCGATGGGGATGACGATGAAATTGACGTACCTTGCCTTTACTGCAATGATTTATTTAGTATATCCAGATCTGGGGAGAACTGGATCCAGTGCACATTATGTAGGAAATGGGCGAACAACGAATGTGCCGGTTTAATTAAAGGTGCAAAGGAGTTTGTTTGTGATGTGTGCAAATAATATGTGAGCACGAAAAATCAATATTTAACATCATACCATAGGTATGTCATTTTACCTACATATACTAGGCTAAAATGACACACTAAGGACTTTTTTGTCATTAAATTTTCAGCAACAGAGGAAGGTTATTTAATTTTAATTTTTATATATAATATGTATAATAGTTTAAGGTTTATTTTTGTTGAAGAACATTTTATTTTTTGTCAACGTATGTGGAAATAAATGAATTTAAGCTTATCATATGTCATTTTAGGCCAACCTCCCCTACTTGCTTCTATTTACTTGTACCTACTTAAGACTTAGTTTTGTACTTAAGTACCAATATTTTTACTTAAGCATTTCTGAGTCTATTAAGTATCTTTGTACATATCCAACTCTTCGTAGAAAAGCAAGCACAATCCCTTGCACTGCTTTTTTTATTGAATTTTAAAGCACGCAAAGAACTGTCGAAGCATGTGCCGCAGCGCGTGTTAAAGCAGAACCCTAGACAAACTAATAACATGAAAACAAGATTGGGCAAGTAGAACAAAAACCAGTAACGCCTCGCTCGAATATAATATCGACGATGCCTCGACTTGATGACGTAACCAAGGGTAAGCCAGCAATGTCTCGCTCCAATATAAAATCAACTAGGCCTCCCTGATGTAGGGAAGGCGTTAAAATTTTTTTTAAGTTTACTGGACATTTTTTCCTTGGAATTTTTATGCATTATTGGAGGCGACAGCGCATGCTTGGGTCTCTAATATTTTTTATGGGCGTAGCATTTATTACTTTTTAGAAATTTACAAAAAATGTTTCGGCAGGATTTTTATTCACTTTGGTGGCCAACTGGGAGTGATTTTCAGATACGCTTGTTCTCTTTCGCCACTATCACAAGCTCTCCTCCAACAAGAAATGCGATAAGTGATAAGAACTTTGAAAAGCTTGTATTATTAAGAACAATTAATAAAGTATTTTTGAAATAATTAATAAAATGTTTAATGTTTTTTAAATGAATTCCGATGAAGTAGGATATTTTGTGTTTTTATACCCGATAACCTAGATGAAATCTATAGGGGTATACTAAGTTTGTCATTCCGTCTGTAACACCTAGAAATAATGATGGTAGAGCAAAATGGATTGGACACCCATGCATAATATTAAACGATATTTTGCTTTTTGCTTGTCCGTCTGTCTGTGCGGTCCGTCCGTCCCGAAAAAAAGGGGATGGGCCCCAAAAACTTTGGCTTTTGTAGTTTCGCCTGCCTTCCGTGACATTATGATTATACATTAAATTAAAATTTAGAATTAAATTAAATATTTAGAATTTAATCGATCAAGCATTTTAGGGAAAATATAAAATGTATATAATTGCTTTTTTTATTGATGTTAAATTCAAATAATACCCTTAATTGCATTTCCTAACAACAAATTTAGGGTTTCATTATTTAATTTTCACCTAAGTGTAATTTTTTAATAGTTTTCGGCTGCCTATCACTTTTGAAAACTTAAGCTCCCCTAATATCGCTACAGTACCTTGTTGAGAAGCGCCAAATTTCGAAACTTTACGAAAGATTTATACTTAACTTTCTGGGATTGAAATTCTTTTTACTAGCATTGGGAAGAGGTTAACTGAGTAGGAATTTCGTCCGTCTTCTAATTTTTCCTTTCTTTAATTTTTAATTTATATTTTCGTTTCTCTTCGACTAATGAAGTTAGAGAGGTGGACCGAAATGGACGAGTGTGAAACTACAATAAATCCGTGATTGAAATGTGCTATTACAATCTCCAAATTATGAATGATTGGATATAACGCTCGTCCGAGAGTTAACAAATTAATATAATTCAAAAGGGATACCATGGACAGTGGACACACTGTTTCGATCAGTGATCTGGCAGTATTGCAATAATCCATTGATACAGCATAAAAACCTAATCCAGTTAAGCTAGATGTAAGGAGCTATTTTATCTAATAACCGAGCGCACACAGATAAATTACAGTAACATTTTTGTGCATAATTTAAAAATAATTAATATTATTTGCTGGTCTAATATATAAATTAATTGAAAAATTATTTCAACGCTCATTGAATGAAAGTTTTGTGAGCGATTTTTGTTTTTTATGCATATTGGATCCCTCCTGAATGAAAGTAGAATAAATTACCAAACAGAAGATACTTTAGCTATTTAGTCTACTTTAATACAGGAGGGATCCAATATGAAGAAAGAACAAAAAATCGCTCAGAATACCTTCTTTCGATGAGCGTTGAAATAATTTTTCAGCACCCTTCTGAATTTAAAATGTTTGATGCACTCAAATAGTAGTCCGACAGAAATAGAATAGCCAAGTCTAACAATAAGATCCAATCCAGTGTTGCTACTTTGCTACAATCGTAGCAAATGGCTACTTTGGGCAACGTTTGGCTACAGGGATACCCACCGCCTAAAGTTTTGGCTACGCTAAAGAATTGTTTAATATCTGGTCAAAATATTTTCAATAAATAATTTTCATTTATTTTGATTCTCAACAGTGTAGCAGGGAAAGTGTATTGTCATTATTTATGCTTGCTGAGCTCGCCCTTAATTGTGAGACATAGCCGAAAGCGATTTAAAACTTCTTTACATCTCAGGACTCATTTAATAAAATCAAAAAAACGTTATGAGGAAATGATATGTTTAGGACAATATCGACTTTGGCTTATTCAATTATTAGGCCTTTTAAATTTATTGGCACTTATGATGTATTTAATAATTCTGTTCTACATAAAAAGGATATCAAAGTAGGAACAAATTTCGACACCATCTTAATACAGGGTGTTTCACAAGTGGTGGATAATAATGAAGGAGGCGATAGGTCATGACGAGAAATGAAAAAATTGTATGGCAGAGGGGGGTGCATTCTCAACCCTTTCCGAGATAATCGGGGTTAAAGGACTAAGGGTACGTGAAACGACAAACAGTAGAAAGATGGTCGGGATGCTAATTTATAGAGAACCTGCTGCCCTTTGATTCAATGTGTCAGTGCTTCTTCTACAGCATGTAGTTTAGAAGAAACGGTTTGCCAAACTTCAAGTGTCAGCTTTTGTACCTCATTTTTTTGTGTTTGAAGCAACAAAACTAAAATAAAAACCTTATAATTTTTTTTCTGTCTTACTCCAGTTAGAAGCTAAGATTGTTTTCTTTAAAACGCACTTTGTTTTCATGTTGTACCTTTCACCGTTTATGAGTTATGACTCAAAAATTCATTCGTAGTATTGCCATACAAAAATTTAGTGTTTTATTAAATATTTGGGCACTACTTGAGAGTTCGTCGACGGAGAGAACAACACTCTCCCATACCCATATTAATGATGCACGCACACTCGCACACATGCACACACGCACACACACACACACACACAAAGAGTGAATCCCTAGAGTACGGAATCGCGCGATCGAGTCAGATAATAGCTTAGATATTATGCATCTATGAACAACCCCACCCCATCCCCACCCATCTAGGTATCTATATTATCGCCGGGCAACGCCGACGGGTTCCTTTTAGTACATTATATAAATTATGAAAAATAATTTTTTTACGCGAAATTTTCGCTTAATTATTCTGTAGCAGAGGTGGCCACAGCGTTGATCACGGTCGACTGGTCGACCGCGTAACTATTCCTAGTCGCCCGCCTGTTTTATATGTACCTTCACATCTCGACATGAAAAAAATGTTTTGTTAATTTAAATTTTGTTTTAATTCCAGTTCCTCGTTTAAAATCTACAAAAGCTAGGCGATGAATAGAGAGCTGCGCGTTTTTTATTTTATTCCCCTTTAAAAATCTAACGGATGAGAAATTCTTTAAAAAATTATCACTTGGTAAGAGACTCGATGATTCTTTAGTTTTCCTTAAAATTTCTAAATTCTTTTTTCGAATGTTTCTAAATTTTGTTCGAATTTTTCTTATTTTTTTTTAAATGTTCATGCCTCATGCCTCTACGTAGAACGGGTATGCTCAGAAATTAACATTAATATAACCAAAATGAGACATGAAATCAGCACAGACCGCACAGAATTCTTCACTCTTTTCGATATTTTTTCTTAATATATTTACCATTTCATTCACATTCAATGATGAAATAAACATAGAAGAAATATTAATAAAATTAAAACGATTTTTGATTTTTGGACGTGGACTAGTTGAGAATGAAATCCTTAACTGAAAATTCGATATATTTTTGAAATCAAGAGTTTCATCTCAAAATAGTTATTGGAATTTGTGAAGAAAAATATCCATGTTTATGGAGATGTGCAGTATATTTAATAACATTTTTCGGTTCACTTACCTCTCTGAAACAAAATTTTCTACCATGAATGCAATTAAAACAAAACATCGCTCCCGTTTGACAGATGACTATTTGGAGGCATGTTTACGAATATAAGTACATATGAACCACAATATGAAAAGGTTACCAAAAGTATGCTATATCCTGTTTCCAGTAAATCCCCTGATACGACATAAATATAATAGGTAATTTGAATTTACAATAACATTGTTCGCGTGAATAATAAGATAATAAAAGGACATATTGTTTTACTTAGAAACTAATTAGTGTGTGAGAAGAAATCATTATTTTCTCTTAATAAAATGACTTGATATTGAGCATGTATTAGTATTATCGCTGCTTGTTTTAAATTAAACTTATTTTTGGCTTTAAATTCAGGGATGTAAAGGACTCAAACTTTGACTCAACTCATCGCTCAACTCAAGCAGTGAGTAGGCTCAACAGTTGAGTGGCGGCTTATCGCTCGAAATTTTAGCGGACTCACTGGTTGAGCGGACTCACTCCTTGTGTGAATTTGAGCATACTCAAGTCTTGAGCGGACTCTTCATTTAAGTTGAGCTGAGACTTTTTATCACCGAAAACCGTTTGTTTTCAAATGCGCTCGAGATTTTGTCTGTGGAAAAATTATACTCCAAAAACCATTTCTGACCCTCCATTGAATTTTTATCATCTTCACAATCTGAATCCCAAAATGGCGTAGCATAGAAGAAATGTTAGCTAATAAAATTAGCAAAAGCTAAATTTATATAATATAAGGAATGACTTTTTTTTTAGCTTTTCTTATTTGATTGAAATTTCAGTTTCAGTTTCAATTTTAATTAAATCAGATTATCCTTTGGTTAGTTAGAACATGATTTGAGCCGCTCAACTTAAATGATGAGTCCGGTCAAGTAGTTGAGCTCACACAAGCCGCTCAAGCATTGAGTCCACTCCAGATTGCGTCCGCTCAACCATGGAGTCCTCTCAAGTTTCGAGCGATAAATCACCGCTCAAGTGTTGAGCGGACTCAAATGCTGAGTTGATATAATGAGTCCGCTCATTTACAACCCTGTTTAAATTACTACTTTTCTTATGATCACTTAACACATCCGATGTTGGTAGACCGCCGCCTATAATTAATTTAAGAAAACAGGTCGGCCGTAAACATCAATAGTTTGGCCACCCCTGCTATATAGGGTTATATTTATGTAATATTTCAAGTTTTCTATAAATTTTTCACGTTGGTTACTCAGACTACTTTTGGGCTACGACAGAAAGATTTCGATTGGAAACGCTGGATCAATCCAAGAAAGATAAATGTCCTTGAATCGGAGCAGTTCCCCAACTCCATCAGATGTGATTTGATAACATCTGAACACTGAAAAGTGAATCAGTTCATTCTATTACGGTGCTGAAGCACATGACACACTCCTAAAGAGGACGACACAAATACAAAAATGACGACACGTTTAATAGTCCAGTCAATAGGGGTTTTTGCCCTACAAAAGGTGAGATAGTTGTGATTGGCGATCAGCCATCTTGGATTAAAGGTACAAAAAATTGTTTTTTTCAAAATAATTCCTCAATGGTTGATCCTACGACAAAAATGACTGGTTTTGAGAAAAACAATTTTTTGTACCTTTAATCAAAGATGGCTGACCGCGCACACCATAGGGTGAAAACTTGGATTTTTCATCGGGACTCGGATCTAAATAACATATAAAAAAATCACAACTACCCCACTTCTTGTAGGGCAAAGGCCTTATTTAGTACCTATTGACTGGACTATAAAGACAAGTAACCTCCGTGTATTCACTTAGTGTTTTGGTTACATTTTTCAGAGCATCAAATACACCTACACGGTTAAACGCAAACGCATTCCGCATCCTTGCTTGGAATAATCCTAGCTAATACTGACCACTTGTAATGAAACGTGATATTTCCAAACTTTTTTTGTTTCAATATTATAATTTTTATGGAAAAATCAAATTCCCGTGGTGTTAAGCTCTTTTCTAGTTTAAATCGTAGCTCGTTTCTTGAGAAGCAATGAATTCACTTAATTTGAAATACCCTTTGGTCCCTTTCTGAGTATTATTTGGAAAAGTGCAAATTTCGACTCAGTTATGTTCTTTTCAGCATGATAATTTCAGAGCATTTAGTACGATATAAAGGTCAAAATATATTTCTGTTTGTAGCGTTACAAAAGAAAACAATTTATCATGGACTAGAAAATCTAACGTCTTACAGCTAAGAAAGCTTAGTAAACTCGTTATTTTCTCAAACTAATACTATTTGATCCAGTTCAGATCCGGTGAAATGTCGCCCATTTTTTCCGAAGGCTTTAAAAGGAATGTATGTACGTGTATATCTATTTTTGACAGAGAGCCTCAACCTATTGGGTCTCTTGCCCAACAGACTAAATATAATTGATTTAAGAATTGACTTATTTTTTTTTTGTGAAAATTGAAAATACCAGCCTTAATATTTCTAGCTTGAAAACATTTAATCATATCATTTCCTCGTAGAAACGCTGCAGCTTCCTCTTTTTGAAATAGTGCATGTAAAGCATCCTTGCTGAACAGCAGATTCTCCTGCCTATCAAGTGTGCAATTCTCGTTGCCGACGACGAAAGAGGGCACTTGAAGCCACTCATAAATTCATTTTATATCATAATTATTAAAGCGAGAAGCTCTTGTGCTAATCACTAAAAGAACAAATTTTTCATGGTTCGAAAGCAAAAAGATGAGCTAAACACTTTGATGTTTGTTTAAATAAGAAAATGTCACAACTTAGAAGTGCCTTTAATTTTATTGAAGCTTTTAGACTTCTCTGCATCTGTTTCTGCAAGTTGCCTCCCCTTCTTAATGAAAATTCAGCAACTGAGGTGAAAATTTAATCTAAATTTTTTTATGCTAGGTTGCAAAATGAGGAATATACTTTTGAAACTGGTTACTCCCACTCCAAATCAGTTTGAGAGATCTATTGATTTTATTTTTATACCCTAGATGAAATCTATAGGTAAGTTGTCATTCCGTTTGGAACGCATAGAAACAATACTGATAGAAAAAAGTGGATAGGACACCCACCATAATACAAAAAATTATTTTGATTATTGCATCCGTCTGTTCGTCTGCCCATCTGTTCGCCCGTTCACTCGATAGCTTGACTCGAGAGAGAGTTCAAATAGTAAATATAATTTCAAAAATTGACTAAATCGGGCAACCCGTTCATGGTGTTTCTATATAAAATTTGAGGTTCTTCAGAACATGAAATTGGTTATAATCTATTTTACTGTCCAACGAACAGTTCTAGAAATAGAGGCGAAAAATCACTTGAACAATCAAGCTTGCACAGAGCCAATGCGAAATTTTATAGTTGCATTCATCTAGATTCTAGAATATCGTAAGAATTGGTCATAGATCAATTCTAGCTTTTTCCTGGTTTGAATATTTTTAGTGACAATGGTGAAAAGTGAGCATGACAACTTTTGATAATGTTAGCAGAGCACTTGGACTTGTTAATTGTTACTAACCTACATTACACACTCTACAACTGTCTCCTCATGTCAAACACCTAGGTGTCAACCTTGACTCGAAGCTGACGTGAGGAATACATGTAGAGGAAAAAGTTAATGCGGCTATGAGGGTCTATGCTTGATACAGGCTGTACATGGGGCATGAAACCGAGTGTTGTATTCTGTATACACCTGGATTGCAAGACCCATGATCACATACGCCTCTTATGTATGGTGGCCGAAGACCCAAGTAGGGACTACGTTCCGGAAACTGGCGGGCCTGCAAAGGCTTACTTGCCTGTGAATTACAGGCTCCGTGAGATCCACGGCTACGGTTGCTCTTGAAGTCTTAATTGATCTGCCACCCCTAGATCTTGTCATTCAGGCAGATGCGAAAAGGGTTTTGTGTAGATTGCGCTCATGGGTATGTTAGGAGGACAGCTAAACTTGTTCTGACCCGCATGCCACTTGATGCGATACCTCGTTTTGGGCGCCGCTTCTCTGTGGATTTTCCTGAAAGGAAGTCAGGTCCTTAGAAAACAACTTGTCGACCATCCCCGGTCCGCTCTAAAAAATTTACTGACGACTCCCTCACTAATGAGGGAGCCGGTGCTGGTGCTTACTTTCTTGAACCTGACATTGTGTTGGAGTGCTCACTTGGAAGGCGCACCACTGTTTTCTCGATGAAGTCTTCGCAATCGTAATGGCAGCAAACAGAAGACATGATATGGAAATCAAAGATAAGGATAGTACAATCCTCTCGGATAGTCAGGCAACCTTGATGACTCTGAGGAGCCCTCGGATAACATCCAAGCAGTATACCCACAATAAGGTGTTCCTCAGTGGATTCTTGGTCACATGAGGATTATGAGGAACGAAAGGGCTGTGGTTCTTCCTTCCTTGGGCCAGAACCTGCTGAAGGGGTTACCACCTCAGTGATCAATTCTCTCATCAAAGTGGATGTTCGTATGGAACATAAGCAGCGATGGGCGAACCTGATTACTTGGAGGTGCACACAACCCTTTCTTGATGGGACTAATGGGAATTGTTCTTACTTTCTCTTGGAGCTCGAAAGAAAACAATGCAGAACTGTGTTTGGCATCATTACCGGCCACTGCTCGCTTCATGCTCATATAACAAGGATGGGAGTTGTTGATAGCCCTGCCTGGAAGGAAAGCCTGAGACAATCAAACACGTTCTATGTCCTTGTCCGGCCTTTACCCAGACCAGGTTGAATACAATTGGATCTAACCTCCCATATGTGGATGAGCTGAAAAACTTACCTGACCTAGACCTGAAGTGCTTCATTAAAAGGACAAGAAGGTTTTCGTAAAAGAGTTTTCTGTCTTTCGAAACAAAACAAAAATCTACATTACATTCAGAAAAGAATTCAAAATAACAATTAATTACTCGAGATAAATTATAGTTCATTCAGATAAGTTAAAACTTGCACAAAATTCAAATAACTATTATAAAATATAAATAGTAATCTAAGATGTAAAAAAGTATACATTTTTTTTTATCATTAAAAAAGAAATTTAGACTGAAGTCTAGAACTGCTAAAAAGTTATAATACAGATACAGCATCTTTATTTATTTATTTATTTAAATCTAGAGTCTACTCTTGCACACCAGCCTGCAAGTTACATATGGTTTATACCTACATATATATGTATATGTATGAAGGAAAAGAAAAACTTTTAAATTTACAATTTTTACACTATATATAAGAAAATTAAATAGTTAATGCACTATTTAATTGTCTAGCAGACTAGCAGAAATTAAGATAGAGATTACTCTATAGGATTTTTTACCGGGTTAAACTTATATTTGCTGAAGAAGGAACTTTTTTTGGATTCTCCGGTATATAGCAAAAGCTAAAATATGTTTTTAATTTGTTATTTCATTACACAACTCGTTATACTTTGGGTGACAAGTTTCAAGTCTTGGTTTGACTCATCACCAGGTCCCAAATAGCGATATTGAGTGACTTGAAAAACAAATGAAAAATTAGAACAAAGAAACAAATTAAAAACATTTTTTAGCTTTTGCTATATACCGGAGAATCCAAAAAAAGTTCCTTCTTCAGCAAATATAAGTTTAACCCGGTAAAAAATCCTATAGAGTAATCTCTATCTTAATTTCTTCCTCCTTGGTATAAATAGGAGTGTTTTTTGCCTCATATAATTCACACCCAGAATTTTTTCTGAGTTTATATGAGAGGAGATCAATTTGATCTGTTTCAAGCGTCTGCAGCAGGCAGAAAACCAAGCTGCACCGATGAGTGGAAGGTTTTCTGCTGACACGAAACGCTTCTTCTTCCTTTTTATTTTTCTTCTTTTTCAGCCCACTGCGGGCGAATACAGGTTCGAATAAACGATAAACTTTACGATAATTTTCGCGACTATTATGAGTAAGCTATTTTAATTGCGTTACTTATTTATTTCACACTTTGGGTTGATGTTAGATTTTTTTAGAGTTACGACTAAGAGGGCTGAGTGGCCTTTGCACTGCAGCCATATTGTGCACCGCTTTCTTTACAGTTCATCCGATGGATGTGTTTGTTTAGTTTGCAGTGTCCGGTTAGGACTCCTGTAATGATTCTGAGTTTATTCCTAGACAACCGTAAAAGATTCTGATTCTTTTTTATGAAGGTCCTTTAATGAATCTTTTAGCTTGTCTGGAGCCTATCATTGAGTCCATCTTTGGTCCATTTATTGTGGATCCAGTTTTGGACGGTTAGCTTCACGGTATTGTAAGAAATACTGCAAAATGGTTCCTGTCCTATGAGGGGCTCCTTTTTGGCTAGTAAGTCTGCCTTATCATTCCCATCAATTCGCGAATGCCAAGGTTTGTTAATGCTTGAATGCATTCCCACATTAACTTCATTTGCATCACAGTAGATGAGATGGCTTTCGATGCAGCACATTTAGTGATGCCATATACTTCTGCCTGGAATATTGAGGCGTATTTTCCTAGGCTTTGATAAAAGTGAGCTATTGGCTTTACATCATATATTCCTGCACCTACTCCTTTCTCGGTTTTAGAACTGTTGCTGTACCAGAGTAGAGCTTCTTTTTCTAGATTGGATTTATCATAGTCCTTCTGGTAAAACTACGAATAACTGAATTTCTAAATTACTCAATAAAAAATGTGCAGGCAAACCCAAAATCGCAAGGATCGGACTTATAGGCTAGGTATATTTAGATCTGCAGGATCTAAAACTTGAACTGTCACTGACATCACAAAGTTCCATTTATTATTACTTTAACCTTCAAGGGAGAAATTTAAGGAAATGAATTCTCTTTTGATCCATAAATCGAACAAAAATCCAAGCCCAATATGACATGTGTTATAATAATACATACAAATTAAATTCAAAAATTCATATCTCAAAAACGAAGTTGAACACCAGCGAATTTTTTCGTTGATAGATATACATATAAGGCTTCTAGCTTTAAAATGAAAATACAAAAAAGTGCTAGAGGTCCCCAGTAGTAAAAACAAAAACAATACATTCACTGCCACCAAAACAGTGGCTTCTTGTCGATTAGGCTTTCGATAAAATATCCCACAAGCTTTTGTTCTTTAAGCTTGGTGTCCTTGGATTTACTACTTTTTTAATTAAATGGCTAGAGTCATATTTATCAAACAGGATCCAGCAAGTTCTGTTTAGGTCGGCTGTCTCTTGTGAAATACCTGCACCTTCCGGTGTTCCTTAAGGCAGCCAACTCGGTCCGCTTCTTTTCATCTTATATATTAACGATCTGCCAAACGTTATTAATCTATCTGATATTCTGATATATGCTGACGATGTCAAATTTTTTAAGACGGTCGATAGCTCTATTGGTTGTGGGGCTTTGCAATCTGATATTAATAGTTTCTTCATTTGGTGTAAAAAAAAATTTTATGTACCTAAATATTGACAAGTGTAAAGCCATTAGCTTTACCCGTAAAAATTGTCCACTTTTGACTACATACCATATCAATGGTATCGCTCTTGATAAAACCAATGAAGTTAAAGACCTTGACACTAGACACTAAACTTAGCTTTTTAGCACATATTGACAAGACAATTAATAAAGCTAATGCCGCATTAGACTTTGTAAGAAGATGGACCCCTGATTTTAATGATCCTTTTACTATAAGGACCTTGTATCTAGCTTTTGTGCGTCCTTGTAATTGATTATGCTATCCTTTTGGTGTCCTCTTTATGATACTCATCTAGGGCGCTTGGAATCTATGCAGAGGAGATTTATTCGCTTCGCACTTAGACGTCTCCCATGGGAAAATCCTCTCACGCTTCCTCCTGATGAGCAGAGATTAAATCTTCTTAAGCTACCTACGCTCATCAGAAGAAGTGAGGTAACTAAGGTAGTCTTCTTGTTTCAAACATAATATGATACTGGTGCAATAGATGCTCCTGAGCTCCTATCTAAAATTAATTTTAATATTCGTCCACGAACTTTAAGGAATGACTCGTATGCCTTGTTACATGTACCTCACCATCGCACCAACTACGGTTATAATGAGCCTATATGCTCTATGTTGAGAGCCTTCAATGACCCCTCAGACGTCATTGATTTTGACTTAACCTCGACAAAGGTCTACTTTACGAATAAAGTAATTTTTTCGTGTTGATGTATTACTTTTATAACTTATTATTCTAGTTTTATTTTATTTTATTTTTTCTTTTTTAAATTGTTTATAGTTTTTATTTTTTATTTACATTTACTGATTTTTGTTTTTGTCTGCTTTTTTATGGTCTTGTGTTTGTTTTTATTTTTTATTTTGCTTTCTATTTTTTCTTTTGTAATAGTCAGGTGGAATTTTTTGTTCTGTTGGCTCTGCTAAATAAATAAATTACGAGTCACTACCAAAAACTATCTTGCATGCACTCCGGCAAATTAATTGTCAAAGTTAATAAATACGCTTGACTGCTGACAATCGTTCACTCCACACTTTGAAGGTAACAAATAGTCGACTACATTTGACTCTTACCAAAGAACATATAACTTCACTAACTTTTGTTAGATGTTCTTTGCTACTACCTCTGGTGTGCCTCCAGGTAGTATTCTTGGCCCACTACTATTTATTATATACATCAATGATGTATCCTTGCTTTTACCTAATTCCAGAATACTTTGTTATGAGGACGATGCCAAAATATTCCGTGTTGTTAGTTCTAATGAGTTGTAATGATGACTGTGCTCTTTTAAACGTTGACTTAGCCACTTTTCATAAGTAGTGTTCCCATAATTGTCTTCCACTAAACGTTGATAAATGCACAGCTATGACCTTCGCTCGCAATAGGTCCCCTATTTATTTCAATTATGTGCTAAGGTTGCTCTTTATCTAGGCTTAACAAAACCAAAGATCTAGGTGTGATTCTCAATTCCCGCCTTTCTTTTGAGCATCACATCGATTACATAATCAGTAGGGCCTATTCGATTTTGGGATTTGTTAAGAGATGGTCTAGGGAATTTGACAACCCTTACATTACCAAACTTCTTTACTGCTCCTTTGTCAGGTCGATACTAGAATATGCCACCCGTGTCTGGTCCCTTACTACCAAGTGCAGATTATTCGAATTGAATCTATTCAACGCAGATTCCTCCAATTCGCAGTCCGTGGCCTTCCTTGGAGTAAACCTATAATTTTACCTGCCTATATAGAGCGCTTGAACTTGTTATCCTTGCAGACGCTGGAAACTAGACGTCATATATCTATAATTGTCTTAATTTTTGATATTTTGAAGGGAACAATCAATTCCCCACTTCTGTTAAGCTCAATTGGTATATCAACTCCGACCCGCTCGCTCAGAAGCCACAACTTTATCCACCTTTCTTACCATCGAACCACCTACAGTGCGAACGAACCTTTAACTGCTATGTCCCGCCTCTTTAATGAGCATTTCAACAGTATTAATTAGAATTTGTCAAGACTGTAACTGAAAAATCAGTTCAAATCGAATATTAGTTAAGTTTATCTGCTTCCATGTTTTTGCTTTCTTCTTTTGTTTTTATTGTTTTGCATTTCTTTTTCTCTTTTTTCCATGGAATAACGTCTTTTGTAATAAATATTGTAATAATCAACTTGATCAATTTTGAATAAATAAAATAAATAAATACATTTGATTTGATAGAACTACACTACTTCAACGATAACGGTACGCAAAGTGGCAGTAACGCGCTCATTGATTTCAGAACATTTGCAATAAAATTGACTATTTGCAAAATTTGTACTCATTTGTCGAGTCTAAAATATCTTCCAGTTTTTGGAAATATTAGTTTCGTACTTATTTTCACTACACTTTCAGATATACGGTAGGGGATAATAAATAAATATTCATAAATATCAGTAAAGTGGACCAATTCCATTGAAGGTACTTTCAAATAACCATATACTGAGATACTTTTACTGTTTCGTCTTTGCTTGAAGGAATCACTAAGATTTTACAACTAGAACAATTATAAGAATTTATTATTTTATACATACCCTACATATCTCGTATGTACATAGTATATATGTACATATCCCGCAAAGTAAACTAGTTTACTAGTTAATGAAGGTATTTTGGTAATTTGTTCGGTCTTGCAAACCAATCCTTGCTCATCATCACTAATACGCGATAGATTGTTTCCAGTTTAGATGAAGAGCTCTAACCATAAATAATAGAGCTGAAGGTGCTACAGTAGTGTCCATCTCCATTTGCAAAATCTGTAAACCCATAAATAATATTTTGTCGGGAATTCTACTCCAACTCATCTCAATAGTCACTTCATCGAACAATAAAATTCACTTTTTCTAGCGACCTCCACTTCTCGCATTTACATTTTAATAAGTTAATAATAATTTGATTAATTCGTGGAGACCAAATTACCTTGCTTTGCCAACGCGTTATCTTTTCAATATATGGCATTGAAAATCCCATATTTTGTATCGCGTTATAACAGGCTGAAGATTTGTATTATATTTTAAGAACACATCCTTTTCAAGGACCAACTTTGTGAAATAATTGTGTACGCAAAAATGCTTTAACATCACTCGTTCTAGTTTCGAGCAACTCTCTGATATATTGATTGTCTTATGGTTTGTTGTATTTTTGACCTTGCTCTGATTTTAAAAAGAAAAATGGGGATGGAGACTTCCTTATACTCGGCTCTAAGAACTGAGATGGGGATGGAATATATGTTTCAGGTATTAATGGAATTTGATAGTCACGAATATATGTCTTGCCGCACGTTATCATATCGGTTAACTACAAAATCTGGTGAAGGATGTGAGTAAGACGATAGATGGAACACCAGCTAGATATCGCATTATATACCAGAGCAGAGTATGCAGATTGTGAAATAGGTGTCGTATTCCGGAATGGACCACAGCATGGTTTATAACGTGCCGAGAACAAATGTTGCTTTAACAGCATGTGATATTTAGCTCTTGTGCCGTTAATGATAATACTCAGTTGCATCAGGCATTGTACATGAAAAATCTTGTATAGATTTGGAACCAACATTTGGTCTACATAGCGTATCATATCAATACTATATTGATCAAATTTACAGAAAGATGAATCATGCGGCAAGGGTTTGACATTTATTAGCCAGCCGGACTTCGTTCCATTGTAGGTGATATCTTCAGAATGAAAGTGCCTCTCACATATAAAAACATCCTCTACATTCTCAATTTTGTTTACTACTACAATGTAAGATCCTTATATGTATAGCAACTTTCATCACAAGATAGTTTAAACTTTAAAATAACATATTTGTGATCCAAAATAATCATAATTGTTACACTTCATTAATGTAATGTCGACCCATATTAAATAATAATTTAATTAGTATTAAAAATAATAAAAAAGAGACCAGAGTTATAATAAACAAGTAAAAAAGTAAGAATTGGTCTAAGATGTCTAGGACTCTTGGGAACTCCAGAGGGAATGCCACATCTGTCAAATGAGATTGCATATATAACGAACTTGATAATATCCTCGCTTGGGGGTAAATCGAATCGCGTCGAATTCAAGAAGTCCCAAAGCTGTCTCATCTCTTTAAAATAAAATCATAACCTTTACACTTCTATTTCTTTTGATAGAACACTGATTTACCATTCACCGTCTTTATGCATTCTTGTCATTACGCTGAACAGATCAGATTTTTCTTCTTTGTTGCCATACAAGCATCGAAACGTATTGGATTTCCGAAAAGGTTTATGAAATATTTCAGCCCATCGCTCCTCTACAAGTCGTACATCAGACCTAAAATGGAATACAATTCCCATCGGGGTTGGTCGCACAGTCTTAGCTTCATTGGATATTGTCCAAAAGGCGATGTGACAATAACTTGTAATACCGACTCACTCGAATACCGTCGCAATGATGGATGCCTTTAACTCCTTTGCTATATGCATGGTCAATGTTCTGATGAAATATTTAGTCTAATCTCTTATAGAATAATTCCTGCACGCAATATTCGCGCTGCAAACCGTCCACATCCTTTTACCCTTTAAATTATTTTCGGCCGTACAGTATTCCGTGATGCTTTTTATCCGGAATGTAGAACAGTCTACCATCCTGTGTTTTTAGTCCGGCATACAATCTGCGAAAGTTTGAGGGTGACATATATATCAGCACCTCTGCGACTCTCCTCACGTTCCGTAATTCCTTTTCCTATCACCACCTTCCTGCCATGCTGTGCTTTGCATCATGGGGCATTTCCTAAGATTGGATCAATAATATAAAAAACAGTCCAAATTTCTTAGCTTTAGTAGAGGTAAAGCACATCACGCTTTAATTCCTATATTTTGCAAAGTTACAATTTATGATGAATTCTTCAATTTGAACAAAATGTATTTCCCTATTTTCACTAACTAAAATGGACGACTTAGAAATTCTACCATTCTGCCATTTCCAAGCCAAAACAAAATAAATATTTTAACACCTCGTTTGACTTTCGCGAGTGGCAAAAGTTGAACGTTGAGCAACTTTGTTCGTTGAATGTTTTAAGTGATATATAGTACGTTTACATGAGTACTTAAATACTTTACTTGAAATCCACTTGAAACTCAAGTAGAATTTTTGGTTGAATTAATTCCAGTTACTTGACTTCAAATTTTCTTGAAATTTACCTTTGCTCTTCTTTAACTCGCAGCCATGAAAAATGTTCAAGCACTGCAGTTGCGTTTACATGAATTTTTTCAAGTTAATTGGACATAAATTTTGTGATTTGCTTGATTCACGTATAGTTGAAATCAATGCGGGTTTTCATGATATTTTGATTACTTGATTTCTACTTGAGCTTCAATTATTCATGTAAACGTACTGATATTTTATGCATTTGATCTTTATTTGCAAGTGGTGGCGAGAGTCTTCGAACTTTTGATCTGTTTCCAGCTTACACCGTTTTAAACCATAAAATTCACTTTGATAATTAGGTATGCTTGGGTATTACAGGCACGGCCGGATCTAGGGGGCCGGGGCACTCGGGTGCACTTGCCTCGGACGTTAGCTTTAGGGGGGCGGCAATACGACGACTTATGAACTTATAACTAAATGAAAAAAAATCTAATTACAAGAATTGAACATTTTGTTCAGATCATACTTCAGTCTTCTTTCCAGAATCTGAAAGCTCCTTTGCTGACATCATACTTTGAATTGTGCTTATATACAGCCAGTCAATTTACTTTCTATTAAATTAAGCTAAATCCTCAAATTGTACCTTTGTGTCATAGATGAAATGAATTCAAAGATTGTACAAATGTACTAAGGTGGCTGGTAATCCTATGTTCCCCATCATTAACCCACGTTACAAAGAATACAAGCAATTCTCATTAAACTTTGACACGCAAGCGGTTTGACGAAATCTCGTCCACTAATGTATATACATTTCTATTAAAAAGACAAAGAGAGGAGAGAGAATATTGTGTTCTCTGTACCGTGCTTTCTATACATTTCACGACATTTCGTCCACAAATGGTGGAACGTGGTTCGTAATGAGAATACCTTGTATTCTCTCTACCGTGCCATCCACCAATCCTATCTCGAGTGTGGGCAGAATATAAAATAGTAGGCATAAGCACAGGGTTGCCAGAAAAATATTTTTATGCCAGCTAAGTTAAAGCCTTTGAATCAGGCTAAAAATCGGCTAAATCCTTTCAAAAGTAAAAACGATTTTAATTAGTTTTTTTTAACAGTGTGTTGCTGATAGTGTTAATTATAAGGACAGCAATGCCATCAGTGAAAATGATGAACAAGATTTATCAGGTTCTGGTCCGCCTGGCATCTTAAACGCTTATCATCAAACGGTAATCGAAGAAGTAGCTTTGTCAATTCAAAAAGGATCAGAAAGCAGACATGATGAATTTTCTTTACCTCCAAACGTGTCTCGACGAGCTAGAAATGAAGATACGACTACTCAAATGAGTATCAGCCAAGTCGAATTTTCTATGACGCAAGCTATCAATGAGACCGACCCAAGTACCTGGCCGCATACTGAAAACTTCACCGATACTCAACGGACCAATATTATCAATGAAATTGCGTCATTTCCCCCAAGTTACCCTGATATTGACTTCTTCAAGACCGAACGTGAGGTTAGACATTTGACAAAATCTATGTGGCGCAGAACGCTTCCAACGGGGACCAAATTAAAAGAAGCTGGTTAACGTACTCAGACTCTGCTAATGCCCTTTTTTGCGTTTATTGTAAAATGTTCAGTGGTCCTACCAAATTGACATCTACTCTGGTAACCACTGGTTTTACTAACTGGGAAAAGGCTTCGGAAAAGCTTGATCAACATGAAAGGTCGCTCAATCACAAACAGTGTGAAATCAAATGGAAAACCAGATTCGATTCATTGCAATAAAGACTTGTGGAGGCATAGACAGAGAATTGAAGAAATCTATTCAAGCAGAAAAAAGCAAGTGGAAAGAGGTTATGCTTGCAGTGAGTGATGTTTAGCAACAAATTGTCTAGCAATCCGTCGGTCTGATGAAAGTATAGAAAATATTATTAGCAAAGTACAACTCTACACTAAGCAATGTTCTAACAAATATGAAGAAAGGACAAACATCATATCTGTCGAAGACCATAGAAAACGAAATAATACAACTTTTGGGAGATACATAGAGATACGTACTTTATACGGCGGGAAATTAAAGAAGCAATACTTCACATACGGAACAGATGAGTCAAGTAATGAGATATGTGAAAGTTGGTTCTGAGGAGTGTTTAATAAAAGAAAGCTTTATTGACTTTATTGAAGTAAAAGAAAAGACAGGAGAATATTTAACTTATCGAATCATGGAGAAACTTGGGAGTGATGGTTTGGACCTTCAGCAGTGTCGTGGCCAATCTTATGATAACGGCTCTAATATGGCCGGAATCCAGAAAGGAGTTGAGGCAAAATTTATACAACAAAACGAACTTGCCAAATTCGTACCCTGTATTGTTCACTCGTTAAATCTCGTAGGAATGCACACCGCGTCAGCTTCTACACAAGCAGTAAAATTCACCGCGTCAGCTTCTACACAAGCAGTAAAATTATTCGGAATTGTACAATCAATTTTTAATTTCTTTGTCAGTTCTACAAATCGATGGAGCCTTTTAAATGAACGCATCAAGACAAATCTGCAGGGATGTAGTCAAACAAGATGGTCAGCAAGGTATCAAGCCGCTACGTATCTCACCAAAAACCTTCCGGAAGTAGCTACGGTGTTAGAAAAAATACAAGAAAATTGCACACCCGAGACAAAAATCCAAGGGAGAAGTCTTTATCAAAGCATTACAGACTTTGGTTTTATTTTTAATCTAGTTGTGTGGAACAATATTCTTCGCAAAATTAATAGAGTCAACAACGAAAATCTGAAAAAGGACATACTGCTTTTGCTATCAATCGATTTAATGGAGGGGCTATCAAATATTGGAACGAAGAGGCAAAATCTATTGCAGAAAAAATTAATGTAGAACCATTGCAGCCCAAACGGATACCTAAAAGAAAAATTATGTTCGATGAACTGCCCGAAGATCAATCACGAGTATTAACTGCTGATGAAACACTTACTAAAGTCCTAAATGTCGTTTTCAACAGGATAATCACTGAAATTCCGACAAGGATGGAAAGTGCCAAGAAATTGAATAACTATTTCTCATTCTTGAATGGAGGATACGAGCTAAGCAAACTGTCTCCCGATGTGTTGAAACAACATTGCGTTAATTTAGCCTTAAAATTTAATAAAGACTTAAATGCCACAGACTTGTGTCAGGAGCTTGTTGTGTTTCAGGACCAAGCTCCAAACCTTCTCAAATCTACTGATCTCAGCCTTTTGCAAATGATTTATGCAAATAATTTAGAAGACGCGTTTCCAAATCTGTGTATACTGTACACTCCCCACTGCTGCTGCAAGTTGCGAGAGGAGTTTTAGTAAATTAAAATTAATAAAAAATTATTTAAGATGTTCCATGAGTCAAGAAAGATTGTCTGGACTTGCAATTCTATCGATTGAAAGTAATTTTATAAAAGAGATAGATTTTGAGGCTACTATACATCCTCAAAATCTATCTCTTTTATAATAATAGGTTTGCTGAGAAGAAAGCACGGAAGGTTGATTTTTAATTACCATTTTTTGTTTATACTCTATGACTAAAGACATATCTGTCCGAGTGAATTTCTGTTTTTTCGAACTAAAAATTTTTTTTATGTTATTCTTTTTGTTAAAAAAATAAAATGCCTTAGTAATGTTAGTTTTCCTTTTATTTTAAAACAATTTCAGATTCAAACTGCAATTAAGATCTAAAATAGATCTTAATTGTTGTTTGAATTTCAAATTCATTTTATTTAAAAATAATTATTGTTTCAAATTCAAATTGTTTTTAGCAATTCTGGCTCTAGTTCCAGGGTATGCAGATGAATTCATCTATCATATATGCTGCATAGTATACCCTGGAATTGTAATAAAATTTACCCCAAATTAAGATTGTTGTTAGAGGGGGCGGTAGCTAACGACTTTGCCCCCCCCCTCAAAAATTTCCCAGATCCGGCACTGATTATAGGCTACATTTTATTTCGATTAATGGTAATTTGCAGATTTGAGCGGCCTCGGCGGTAAATTTTGTTGTCGCAATATTCACGGGCGCCTAACTCTGTGTGGGATGGCTGTAAAGTATTGGGGTTTTTTTCTAATGGATTAAGGGTTTAGAGTACAAAAATATAGGTGAAGAATTTGGGGGGAGGGTGTTTTGGAGGTGAGCGTAATCGAGTGGTGTAGTTTGTCTTTGATCGTTTTAAAGTGATAGCCGACAAACGTTTTTTTGCACAATGGTCATATATACCCCTGTTCCCATATTTTGCATGTATTTCTTCCGTTCTTTGTTTCACATACATTAGTACTCCGTTGTGAACATTTTTGTCAATGGGAAGTGAATTGCCAGGACTTGATGAGATGAAAATATGTCCATTTTTGTACCAAAAACGGTCATTTTTCACCTAAAAAGGACTGCTACACTTCTTTTACAGTTATCTCCAAAACCATTTATCGTGTACATATATTTAAAAAATTTACAGCACTCTTCTGTACTGGAAGACGACCAAATGAATCATTTTCGCGTAATTGCAGTGAATACATAACTCAATTTGAAACTCCTAGGTACCTAGATACCTTCACAAATCGCAGCAAAAGCAGACAATACAATTTTTCCACTTACTTTTCCACTTGCAAAACACCGGAGAATTAACAAGTAGAAGTGGAATAAAGAATTCGGGATTTCTCTACTAACTTATTTTTTATTGGTAACATCCTGAGCTTACCCCTGCGAATTATTGCAGCTCCTGATATTGTCTTTATTTTTTTTTAATTTTCGTTAATCAGCTCCCATTTCTACCCCGCACTCTCCCCGCCCATTTCCTCCACCTATCTTGTTCGCCTTGAGCTCCCATTTTTTTGATACAACATACATTCTCCTTCTTCTCTCCATTCTCTCGTTATACCGGAAAAACTCGAGAAAACCTACTCTCCTACATCCCTCAAAAACTACCCCTACAAAAAAGAAACTTCAATTTATTTCGACATTGGAAGGTAATAGACTTGAGGTATATATGAAAAAAAATCCAACCCTCTACAACAAAAAGTGATACCCTTAATCGTCCCAGGCGTTTCGCACTTTCCACATTTCTTACGTTTTTCCTAATTCTCCAACCATGTTAGTGAATTGGGAATGGAGAATTAGGGAATTAGGAATTCTAAGAAAACGAAATTCTCATCTCCCAAATTCCCAAATTGTCCGTGTTACAGAATCTGGCCCCTGGTATATACATAAATGTATGTTCCAATTCCAATATAAAATTAACGATACTCGCCGTCCTGAGGAAGCCCTCAATTTTTTTATTTTTTTTTTATTTTTATGCATAATATTTGGAACCAACACAGTAGAAGCGTATCTAGGGGGGAAACAGGGGGAGCGATCGCTCAAACAGTGTTTGCCGCAGATCGCTTTTACGATGCTGCAGAATTTTTGTATGTAACAGGTTTTTGTACATTTGTTTTCTGCAAGTAATGAAATGGCGTTCATTTTTGTTGAATTGACGCTCTGTAATCAAAAGGCCCTAGTTAGCTGAGTTTATATCCCTCCTGATTGTCATAACTGGACATTATTGGAAGAATCCCTTTGCGAACTTAGTGCAAAATACATTCATACAATTATTGCAGGGGACTTTAATGTGAATATTCTACTGAATAGCACCAGGGCCTGCAGATTTAGGGATATGCTATCCTTATGTAACTTAAATGTTTTGAATGATACCCCAACCCATATTTCTTCTTCACAGCCAAAGCTGATTGATCTTTTAATTGCTTCACGGAATGATTTGACTCTATTTAAGAACCAAATGTCATTCAATAGCTTATCCGATCATGATTTAATTGTTATCACTTATGATTTACAGGTACCAGCTAGTAATATTTCTTCATAAGTTTTATCGGGACTATAAAGGAATAAATACTTATCAACTCTCGAATGAGTGTCTAACCTTGCCATGGAACGACGTGTTCTTCATAACTAACCCGGATAACCAGGTACAACACATTAATAATCTTTTCGCTACCTTTTTGAAAAATATGTTCCACTAAAAACCAGAAGGATCGGAGAACACTCACCGTGGTTTAATGCAGAGTTACAAGCTCTAATTACAGAACTTTCCCTATAGAAAGAAGAGAATAACTGGCGATCCGCAAGATTTTCATAGATATGCAGTGGTTAAAAGGATTGTGACGGAAAAGTTAAGAAAAGCAAAAAAGTCTTATTTTTCGCGTAAATTAAATGTTGATCTACCTGCTAAAATACTTTGGTCCAACCTTACAAGTATAGGAGCTCAGACCGAAAACTTCTCGAATATCAGCCCCGACCCGACGGTTTCAACACAGCCTTTACTTCAAATGCTAATTGTACAACTACCCTTCAAAATATTGAAATACCAATTGCACTAACAACATCTAGCTTCTCCCTTTCTAATGTATTTGCGACTATAAATGCAATTTTTTCTATTAGTTCGAAAGCTACAGGGTTGGATGGGATCTGTCCACGTTTCTTAAAACTGTTACTACCTCTCGTTATTCAGGAGCTCACCCATATTTTTAATTCTTGTATAACTTCATCATACTTTCCCCAGATCTGGAAGATCGCGAGGGTTGTTCCACTCCCTAAGAATGCTAAGCCGCTCTCTGTTGGTGATTTTCGGCCAATTAGTATCACATCTTTTCTGTCTAAAATTTTGGAAAAGCTCGTAAGCATTCAGATTAGACCATACGTGGAGGAGAACGAATTGCTATGCAAATGGCAGTCCGGGTTCCGGAATGGCCTTAGTACTACCACCGCTATTTTAAAGATAACTGATGACATACGGGAGGGAATTGATACGGACTTTCTGACTGTGGTGACTCTTCTGGGTTTTTCCAAGGCTTTTGATTCCGTCAATCACCAACTTCTTGTGAATAAACTTCGTGACTTCGGTTTTTCAGAACCCGCGATGAGGTTTTTCGCAAGTTACTTAACGTATAGATTCCAGCAGGTGGAAGTAGATAGCCAGTCTTCTTCGTTTCTTCCGGTCTTGGCGGGGGTTCCTCAGGGTTCATTGAATGGCCCCATTTTGTTCTCCATATTTATTAATGACATCTGTGAGTCCATAAATCATTGTCATATTCATATGTATGCAGATGATATACAAAGGCCATTGGGACTAATTGATGATGCTGTGTTCCGGCTGAATGAGGATCTGTCTGCTATTTTACACTGGTCTCATGTAAATTAGCTTAAAGTGAACCCGCAGAAGTGTAATGGTATTGTTATTTATAAAGAAAATCTTGATATCTCCTGTTTTCCCCGTATCGAGATTGACGATTCCATTATTCCTTATGAGTCTTTGATTGGTCTGATCATGTTAGCATGTTGACAGGAAAAATTTATGGCGGACTGAGAAGACTCTGGGTGACTGCTCATTTTATTCCCCAATCAACCCGCATGAAACTTATCAGGGCATTAATGGTTCCTATTATAACCTTCAGCGACTTCGTGTATGCCGGCCTGGATTCCAATAGTAAGCGCGTTTTTCTTCTTAGAAGATATGACCATATTTCATCATACTCGGGAAGAATTTTGGGTATTAGCTTGGATGCTTATTTTCAATACAGGATCTGTGTGTTTATTAATAAACTGCTTTTTTTCCGCCATCCTCAATATTTGTATGAAAAACTGCGCATGGGAACATCAGGGAGGTCTAATAACCTTATTTTGCCACGTTTCTCTTATTTGCTCACGAGTCGTTCGTTCTTCGTCGGCGGTGTGAGGGTATTAATTTCTCTTTGGCTGTAGCTTACCGCTTATCTTCTGGTGCTTTAGCTTGCATTTAATATTCTTGTTTTTTTTCCGGCGAAGTTTCTTTCTTCTTTTTCTTCTTATTTAATTAATGCTTTTTATGTTTTTACATCTTTTACTTCTTGTACTTGCTTCTCATAGTTACATATTTATATTTAAAAAGTTCGCTTTTAATTGTGTTGTTTAGTCTTTCCTTTATATTATTTGCATTTTTATATTTTCATTTATTCTCTACCTTTATTGTTAACTTACTTGTAGTTCTAGTCGTACTTTACATTATAATTAAATTAAGTGTTATTCCGTAAATGTATACTTTCCTTGTGCTAGTTTAAGGCTTTATTTCTTGTTTGCGCAATTTGCGTAATAAATCATTCATTCATTCATTCATTCATTCATTCATATGCAATACCATATATACACAATACATTAAAGTACCAAGAAAGATTAAGTAGCAAAATATAGAACGAAATTTTGACCGTTTTTAACTTGCGTCTCCTAAAATTCCATCAACTTCACGGAAAAGAAATCCACACCGGAAAGATGTTACTCACATAGTCAGCCTTTATTTCAAGCTGCAGTCTATTAGCTAATGATTATCAATCGGACATTACACTTGAACCAGTTGGTGACACATACCGAAGACTCATGGCCTACTTATAGCCCAGCAGCTGAATGCTGAATCTCGACCGGTCTAGCTGCACTAGATGTGGAATACTCTGAGAACTTGCTGAAGGACAACTCTACAGGAGCGGAATCCTAGATGGTGGTAGTGGGGCCCTGTGAAGAGAACTGGTTACTTCAGCAATGAATCATCCAGAGGACGAAGCTTTTACAGTTAAATTTCCTTTAATAATTAACACAAATAGGGAATATCCAATAGATCCAAACTTGTATTGAGACACACCCATAGCACGTGATCTAATTCGTGTTCTACTTAAATTAGGACCTTGTTAGCCTATCCTCAAAGATAGTTTTAACAAAACTGAAGCGGAACGTCATTTCAGTACTACTTGAATATTCTCTATCTACTACCGATTCTAAAAATTGTGAGTTCGATTGCCGGATGGAAAAAAATAAATAAAAATCGAAGAAATTTACAATCTGTACGCTTTCATCGTTACAGGTTAATGCCAGCTGAAAGCAACTGTGGCTTAATAGGCTAGTTAAAATTAAGAAATACAAGAGAGAGAAGCATCTGTCACGTTAGCTCAGTGGTAAGAGCAGTCACCTGGAAAGCGGATGTTCCCGGTTTCAAACCCCGGGCGAGGCGGTTGTTTTTTGCTCTTGTGTTGATGATTTAATTTAGAATCGTTAAAAATAAAAGTTCTTAGAATTCTTCTTCTTCTTGTCCATCTATTAAAAATATTTCAAATGTTGAGGATCTGTCCATAAGCAGTGTATTAAAATTCATGATTGTCAATGACATGTGCTCTATTTACCTAACCTCTTGATTTTATACAAAAAATGTTGACATTACCAATAAGTAGTGCAGGTGCGATCGATTTGAAAGATCTGTAGATTGAAATTCATTAAGTCCTACCTGCGATCTGCAATGGGTGAAAACAGATTGTCTAGGTTAGCTTTACTTTCCATTGAAAGACAGGCTACTGAAGTGGATTATAATATGGTTATAGATAAATTTGCAAGAATGAAACCTAGATGAAGGAGGCTGTTGTAGTTGCCTCGTTTATTTATAATTCATATGTATAGGTACATACATACTTATATTAATTTTATTTTGAAATAATAGAATTTGGTTATGTTTTCCTTTAAGTATATATACTTATGTTTGAACTACTTGAAGCTGGACGTCGGTTTTTTTATTTCAAAATATGAAATAAAATTTATTTTAATGTAGTGGCGCCTTTCTTTTTTTTATATGTTCGCTGCCTCAAATTGTTAAACCTAGATACGATTTTCTGTAAATTTTTAAAAAAAATGAATGCTTATTGCTTAAGGGGTTGCACCACCTGTAGATTTCCAAATACTTTTTTTTGCTCGATAAATTGTTTATACTTTGACGAATATTTTAAGCATTTAACCTTTTCAAAATTCGAATTATCTTCAAAGTTATAGGAATTAGAAGTGAGTACTTTTTTCTTTTGTGTTTTTCTCGAAACTACGTTTTTGAAATTAGTGTGCAACATATCTCAAGATCTGTTTAACCGATTTTGATAAAATTCAAACAACATATTCTTTATAACATTATCTATCGGTATAAGAAAACAAATTATAATAAATAGGAATTTTACACCTTACTTATTTTTTCACCAGAAAGGACTTATATCATAGATGACAAGAACTAGATGTCGCATGGCATACTAGAACAGAGTATACAGATTGTGAAATGGGTAGTGCATTCTGTAATGGGCCACAACGCGGTATAGAGTATGCCGAAAACAAATGTTTTTTTAACAGCAGTTTTGTATTCGTTTAGTCGACCTCCTCAACACTTCAGATACGAAAAAATATGAATCACTCAACGTATACATCATTTTAAATGCTGTGGTCCATTCCGGAATGGACCATCCAGCCATATAAATTTTGTATACTTTTTTGGTACTGTATGCGACATCTAGTTCTTGTGCCATCTATGCTTATATATAGTTTATATTATACATATATGTCCAAATCATAACAAATTAACAATTATTAAAGTGCCTTCCGATACTACAGTAGCTTAAAATACTCAGTTTGGGTGGATCTTAATAGGCAAAGTTCTTGAAACATTCAATTATAAAATATCGACCCTAACAATATAACGACAATGCAGCATTCCAAAATCAAATAAAAAAGTTTTGAGAATAAGAAGAAATTTCAGACCAACCCATTTTATCACCAATGCATAAAAATTGGAAGACTTCTATAAATATAGTCACGTGCGCCTAAAGAATGGAAGATATGAAGTAAAGTTACTATTCATAAACTCAAATGTGCAAGATCTTAGACAATCAAGAAATATGGCACTTAGGCAATTTCATCAATTAGAACAAACGTTCAAAAAAAAACCCTCAATACTTCGAAATGTACAAATCTTGTATTGAAGAATACATAAAACTTGGCCATATGAAACTGGTACCAGCAGAACAAGGAAAATTCGAACAAAATAATAAAGGCAAGATAATTTATTATTATCATCCACACCACGCAGTGATAAAAGAGCGCTCAACTAAAAAAAATAAGAGTTGTATTCAACGCTTCCTCAAAGACATCAAACTGGAAATCTTTAAATGAACAGCTCTTAGTTGGACCGACAACTCAGCCAACACTGCGGACTATACTTCTAAGGTAGCGATAATATAGGTAGGAATACCCAATATCTGCCGACATAGCAATGTTTGCATGATACATGTATATCACAATCATCAAAACTTTCCGAGAATTATTTGGCATAATAGTCCTGCACTTGCTCCATATCTTGCCATCAGAACTATTCACCAATTTGCCATGGATGAAAAATATAACTATCCACTGGCTTCTGAAAGTATTCAAATAGAATTTTATGTAGATGATTTGCGTTCTGGTACCCTCAATGAGGTAACACCATTGCAAACTGAACTGTTAGACATATTTCGAAAAGGCGGATTCAACCTTCGTAAATGGACAACTAACCATCCACTTTTATTGGAACATATTCCCAAATCTGACAGAGAAATAAAAAGTACTTTAAATTTGTCAAAAAACGAGAGCATTAAGGCGCTTGGTGTCATCCAGCTACGTCACTTTTCCATCCCCAAAACTCAATACAATATAATATATTATATATTATTATATTATATATATATATATATATAATATCAGAAATATCCACTTTATTTGACCCATTAGGATGGCTATCGCCATTATTAAAGCCAAAATTCTTATTCAACAATTATTAATATAATTCGTTTATATCATATAAACTTAAGAAAAGTCCAGACTTAGTTTGTCTGTAATGCGTTCGAATCCCAGGATGGAGTTATTTTTAATTAAAAGGAAATTTAAGAAATATATAAAAAAACAATTAAATTAATTAAAAATAAGTAAAAAGGCTAGAATTAGTCTAAAAGACCAATACTACCCTATATGAATGCTCGTATAAAATCGATTAAAATGTTATAAACACGGAAGAGGTTTTTTTTTAAATCAGACCGTAAATACTGGAAATATTTAAATCATAAACATAGAGAAAGAGTTAGAAAAAGATTTTTATAAAAAAAAAAGTTTCAAAAGACTCTTAAAAAGACTTTTATGAAATAAAAGTCTCGAAATCCTATTAAAAAGTTAAAAATAACAATTAAAAATAATGGTCATTGGAAGTCTTAATAATAAAACTAACGAATTTTTATTATTTTAAAACTCTTATTTCTTATAATTTTGTTTATTTCTTATGGAATAAAAGTTAATAATAACTCGTATTCTCGTATTCTCATAAAAGTTTCAAGCTCTGACTGTCACAGTTGTTACATAAAGTAAATATAACCTCAACTTACAAAATATACCAATGCTCACATGTACAGACTCCACGTTATCACTCTGGTTTGGATATAATCTCATCCATCAAAATGGAAGACTTATATTGCCAATAGGGTATCAGAAATCCATACCAAGTTGCCAGATATTAAATGGAATCACATTTCATCAAAGGCCCACCCAGCATCCAGAAGAGTTCTTCCAAGTCAATTACTCGATTTAGAGATATGGTGGCATGGACCATCATGGTTTCAACAAGCCAAAAATGTTGGTCAAAGCAAACTAATTCTTACAACACGAACGGGATTTTTTCCGGCTGACGCTGGACAACAAATATTTTCTGGACGAACAAAGGATGGCAGATGGCTCCTCAGCCCAGAAGTATATGCTGGCCGTTATGGTCGATGGCTACATTATTCGACTCACAACTAATGGTATATAGACGATTTCGTAAGCAACGCTAAAGTCTCCGATGCCTGGTATTGGAAAATTACGAAATTCTGCACATTAATTGTCGCCTGTCTGACCTCCTGTACACGCTAATTAGTGGCTTCATTATAAGGTAGAGTCGAAGGTGCTCCTTTGGGCATTGGTGGATCAAGGAGTCTTCCGATGGTCAGAGAAATGGATGAAAATCCCCTCTAGGGTGAATCTCTCTGTTTAAAGAATATTAAGTGTTATGGTCGTAGCGAAATGTATATAGCAAAATACTACACTGAGACGTACCACAGCATGTATGCCGGCCTGATGTTAAACCGACAGCCCGAACGCACCCAAAATCGACGAGCTCTTACTTGGTGATTGAGAAGAAGAAGACAATCGACATCTGTCTTATCCAAGACGTGAGAAATGGAGCCAAAACGAGATCAGAATTTCCCATCGACATCGGCGAATAAATCAACCCCTCATGTAAGTTCAAAAGAATATTTATCCCTGCTAATAGCATATTTTCAATTGGTAAAAATATTCTCCTCATTAGCACGAGAAAATCCGGAGAGAAAAAGAGTCGAAATTCCGGTAGCAGCAAAGTCGCCGCTTCTACGCTGCGAAAATTATATTGGCAGACAGTGGAGCAATCAGTGCAGTTCATCCACAATTCGGAGCAGATTTGCTATTATTTTTGTGTACTAATTGACACCGGCAGATAGCGGAGCCCCCAATGCGTGTCCATATACGAGTCAAAGCAAATTTTTATTGTGCTTTCTGTGTCTAACTGACACCGGCAGACAGCGGAGCAGCCAGTGCAGTTCATCCACAATTTGGAGCAGATTTTCTGTAATTTTTGTGTGCTAATTGACACCGACAGACAGAGCAGCACCAGTGTGGACCGACAATGTGGTGACAGGCACGTGTCTTGTAAGACGCCCGACGATGTCTAATACGAGTTTTTTGTACAAGTTTAGTCTAATAATGAACCAGTAATTGTAAGTCCTAGTCTCGGCCTGTAAGGCGGCTAGTTGATAATAAGTTTGTATCTAGGGCACATCGAACAATCAAGGAGGCCTCTGCGGTGGACCACTAACAACAAATCACGTGAGTGACGCTCTAGTATCATAGTGTTTTAGAAACAGAATCCAACACATATTGTGCCTTAGTTGTATTTTTTTAAAGTAATAATTTTGATAAACGAAATAACTTGTCGATACATAACTTAAGTATGTTTCGGGCTTTGAACTAAATAGAAGTACACACCGTATGGCCCACAATGAGATAAACTTTGATAATTTTTAAGAGAACCTAGGTGCATACCTTCCGTTTTCCATTGATAATTAAGCATATGATCGCATATAGTATTGATTTTTGTAGTTTTTAAGAGAATTTAGTTGCATACCTTTCGTATGCCATCAATAATTGAGCATATGATCTCATGTAGTAGGAATCTTGCTAACGTAGAATGAATTTTCTGTATGTCATTGATAGCTAAGCATTTGACCTCATAGGGTATCGACATTGACAATTTGTAAGAAATTTTAGATGCATACCTCTGTATGCCATTGATAGTCAAACATTGGATCTCACATAATATTAATTTCTGCTGACTTGTAAGAAGTTTTAGAGCATACCTTAAGTATGCTTCCTGTGTTAGATTTAATGACGAAATAGTGAACCGATATGGTTTAACTTGTTCATGTATCGATACATACCTATGAGGCATTAAGGATTTCGAACTGTACAAAATTATAGATAAATGATATCTGTTAATGTCAAAATTTGTCGATGCCTGCTTTAGGGATATCCTTCCTTTTAATCATACGGTAGTCATAAATCAATCGCAATAGAGATAAGGAACTTTAGATCGGTGTCTTATGTGGGGCACTTGGTAGACAAATTTATATGATTAAAACCGAATTTTATAACGTAATGGCCCGATAAATCTTTTATTTCTCCTTTCACTTTCCTGGAGCCCTCTCAAATGAAGGTCGTCTAGGTCTAAAAGGGATACTGTTTAATATCGCCCGCAGTATCGTAGGGTGGTTGGGGCAACGGCGATGGAAAGCAGAACATCTGCGCCTTCCCACGGAATGTAGGTAAGTGATGTAAGGGTCCCTTCAGGACCGAATGTTATTATAGAGGTAACATAAACAAGAAGCTAGAACTAACCTCCTAAATGGTCACAGTATCAAACGCACCTATCTGTCTTGTCCAGTTTTGTGCTTTGTCGCTTAAGAATCTCAAAAGTCGATTTACTGCTCCCGTCGTTATCTTACAGATTTCATTGTGGAAAAAGAAAGAAAAAGGATCCGAATCGAAGCTTCGAGGATGCTGAACAAGGGTTAGCATGGATCTTACAGGTCGACGTATTTGTCTACTGGAGAAATTATGGACCGATATATCAACGTGCGGAGAGCTCCCCGGATTACACGAGATGGAGATACTAAATTAGATTATAAATACAAAGTAAACCATTATTATAACTAATTATTAATCAGTTCAATGTAAACTCTAGATCGCCTCAAAATAAGTCCTAATAATCGAACTCAGAGTTTAATTCCATAGTTCAAAGACAAAATTCAAATTGCCGCAAATTCTCTAAGTTCAGTGGCTCGAAAAATCGATATCGAAATCGGAACATTTTTGATCAGGGCTGACAACCACGATGAAGTGAGGAGATCAAGTTCAGAAGAGGTCAGTCAGTGAGTTTTTGGTTTTCTTAGAGGTCGGGGAGTAATCAGCAATCGGTGACATTAAGTTCAGGAAAAGAGTAAAACCAGATAACGGACAGAGGCAATTGTTTTGAAAGCGGTCAAGGAGGTCCCGTAGTTGAGTACCAATTTAATTTTCTTTTGTTAATTGTTTTTTTTTTATTTTCTCAATACTGTTGTGATTCCATATCGTTAATAAAATTCCGTTTGATCTACGGCCGTTGCATGTTGTCCTCGCATTCATACCTATATAGAATAAATATCAGTTCGTTCTACGATAGTTTAGTTTTGTTATTTAACTTTCAAGTTTCCGAGTTTCTTGATTCTCGTGATAATTTAAAGCAAAAACAAAAATCAAGTGGCGCCCATATTTCTAGGATCCAAAGAACCCTGGCCGTCTTCATTGAGCTACCAAGGAGGGTGCAGTACATCCTCGTTACGGAACGGTAAGGGGAACCGTAACAATGTGTGTCGGCGTTTTTTTCTTGTAAGTAGGCACGCATTTTTTTGAATGTGGCAGGCGGCAGTGGCAGGTTTTCGTGGAACCTCCCCACACTCTCCGCCAATAGCCGAGGCGAGCTAGCGTGCCGCCCTGCAGTCAACGCTGTTCGCCGAGTCATCTGTCAGCTCATGCTGGCAGTCGGGACTTCACGTCCAAGCCAAATCACTCAACATAGTTCCATAACAAAAATGTGGCCCAACGTGGGGCCACCTCAGATAGACTTCGGTGGTCTAAGTATAAATTTTACTGGGGACTGGGACTTTGAGTGAGATGATCATCTGGTATCTGCTGGTTGATTGACCTCAAGTCTCATATCCAGTGGAAGTTATTTGCAGACCTGGGTCTAATTTGTTTTTGTTGAGAATTTTTGTAGAGTAAAGTAACGTTTATGAAAGTTTTTGAAATTTTGATTTTTGATTGTTGATTAAAGTAAAGTAAAGTAACGTCTTTTTGAAGGTTTTTGAAAGTTTTTTTGAATGATTTTAAGTTCGACTTTAGGTCTGGCTTTGGTCAAGCCTCAAGTGGCCTCACAAAAATTTTTGATTGTGTTCTCACGGAGGCATGCCTCTGTCGTCCAACTGGCTGGACAGAGTCGTGAATCTGTGAGACGACTTTTTGGCTTTTAGCTAACTAGTTGACCAGATGACTCTGCCCAGTTGGAAGGTTAGCTGGATATGACCACCAGGTGAAGAGGAAGGAAAGAGTTGTTGAAGGATGGAAGTGATGCTGTAGACCTTCAGTAATCAGGAGTTGGCATACTGCTAACTGCCTGGCTGAAAAATCTCTAGTATCATTTTCAGCCTCTAGCTTCTCCAACCCGACTCTTCCCAGATTTCTGTGAGAACCCAAGTTTTTCATGCACACATTCACATCACTTGCCTTTATCGATTGACTTCTGACCTGATTGGAGAGAGTGGGCCTGAGGCATCTTTGTTGTGAGAGTTAGCTCTTGAAGAGAGGAAGGAATCTTTCATGATTTTTGAATTGGTTTTGCACATTTTGAGTTTAGCTTAGCAGAATTTTTTTAAGGAGTTTAGCTCATGAGAAATTGTTATCAATTTTTATCTTTTTGTGATAGAGTGAGTGTCGTTCACAACCAGATTTTGATCCTGCATGGTACAGTTTATTTTGTCTCGAATATTCTTGCCAGTGTACATACTACATTAAAAGCGATCCTGCATTTAAGCTCCGACCTTTTCAGAATACCTCGCGTTTGCGTTGGTACGATTATACATTAATTTTGTTGGATCTTGGAAATTTAATGATAGACTTTTTGAATTTATCTGACTAGAACCTTTTATCACATGTTAGGTGTATGTTCATGTGAATCAAGAACCTGCATCGTATTAAAATTAAGTAAAAGTTCTGGAGTTGCTCCATTAGCTTTAGTTTAAGCATCAACCTTTAGTTAGAGAAATTTTTGCTTGAATTCCTTTGCATTGATCGTTCTGTATCTGGTTTTTGTCGGATTTCTGTACACACGGTATACACCCAGCTTGCTCAAATCTGAAGATTAGGGGGTATATTTTAAAAATTCCTCTGGAGACTGTAAGCTTTTATAATGGCTACTCTGCGAACACCACCCCTCGGTGAGGTTCCCGTATCTAGACCAGACCAGTGTACCATCTGCCAAGACGGAGACTGGTCTGCGCACAGGAAGCCAGTTCTGACCCTCTGTGGACACTTATTCCATAAAGCGTGCTTGCGGACATGGATAGGCGAGCAAGGGAACTGCCCCAACTGTAGGTGCCCCTTACACAAAAAGATTTCACCACGCACACAGGCACCGTTCCGAAAAGAAATCAGACTCGACAGGATAACCAGATTAATACGTCTCAGCAGCTTCCGCAGTTAAATCTACCACCATCGACAAATCCTCCTTCAATTCGTAGATCCTTATCTCCAGGCTTACAGTCAGTAACGACGTCTCACGTTAGCTCACGCATGAATAGTCCAATGCCTGCTACCAATGGTCAAGGCTTGGCAGCGTCAGAAGCGTTAATGGCTGGCTTAAGAATACAGATGCAAGATCTTATTCGAGAGGGAATCACACAGAATATGAACACTCTGCGGGACGTCTTTAACAACTTTGCTCGACCAACTCCTGTCGTGCCTCCCGTAGACACTTCTCGACCACCACCACCACGTATAGGACAACCTAGACCTTCGACAGAACGGCCCAGACCAGTTGATGAACAACATCACGCATCAGGCCATCAGAATAGACCCGGCAGTCCTCAGAGGCCAGTGCCTAATCATATTCCCCAAGCACAGGCGTTTCAGAATGACAGACCTCAACGAAATGCATGGTCAAGACGTTGTAGAAGCCCTATGTGAAGATGGAACATCTCGTATAGTGGAGATAGTTCCAAACTCTCAGTGGATGAGTTTGTCTTCCGAGTTGAAGCGCTCACTTACTCAGCTCGAAGAAGATTTTGACCTCCTAGTGAGGAATATGAGCACGTTGCTCGCAGGTCCGGCCATGGATTGGTATTGGTCCTTACTTAGACTGAATTCCACACCAACCTGAGAATATATTAAAACAGTTCTCCTAGCTGAATAGGGAGTTCCCAAAGACGATCTGGAGAATCTTCCAATGCTGGATAATGAGTTCTTGGAGATAGTCAAATCCAATCTATTGCCAGACATCCAGAACAAAATATGTTTGCACCCCACCTATACTATCGGCCAGTTGAGTTCACTTGTCACTCAAATACAAGCCACATAGCTGCGAATTGCTACAGCTTGTAGCTGAAGCCCTTACCGGAGCCAGCGAGACAATGAGATTGGCGACTGCCAGTCTTTAACCCAGACTTGTCATTAGAAACAGGCCGTGACACCAGCTTAGGCGACGTGTCAGGCATTTCAACCAGACATGCAGTAGTGTGCTGGAATTGTGATCAACAAGGTCACTTTTACCAGGACTGTCTGCAAGAGAGACAGCAGGTGTTCTGTTATGGATGCGGACGCAAGAATGTCTTTAAACCAAACTGCAGACCCTGTGGACAGAAAAACGAGAAACGGGTCGGGAATGCCAACACCTTTTCTCGACCAGTTTCAACGTCTCGGACGGTAACTGCTATGACCAGTCCAGTTCAAGCTTTGAACACGGAGGAGCGCCTGTTTCCACCCCTGAGGAGCCCTTGACACTACTAGACACTTCTCCGGAAGAGTCTTTGATCTTTGACGTCCCGATAATACCGACAGCTCTTTTCACTCGCAATGTCACTGAGCAGGAGATTCGGCCTCCTGGCGTTACTGCATTAAAACGGCCATCAAGCTCTGTTATGACGAGTGGGCGTGAGCCTGTTTTACATCCGCTGACGCCGTATCATACGCGTCTGCGGAATTACAATGCAGTAAGAGACCGCATCCTTTTTTCAGTGCAGGAGCTAGCTGAAATTATATACCCTGACCTGGACCTTGGAACTAGGAAGAAACGATCGACCGCTCGTTGGCGAGAATACTGTCGACGAATGAGACAGGAAAGAAAGGAACTGGCACGCATTTCCGTGTCGATGCCAGACGACATTCGACCGTATGCCGAAGTAAGACTACTCGGGCGAACTGAGACTGGATTACTTGATAGTGGTGCCACTGTCAGTATTCTAGGCCAGGGAGCTTTAGAGAAGCTTGTAGAAGCAGAAGTCGAATGGAAGAGGTATCGAACACAGGTACAAGTAGCTAATGGCGCCATGACTGTACATGGTTATGTGAACTTGGACATCACTTTCCGTGTTAAGACCCAAAACGTGCGTTTTTACGTGGTTCCTGGGTTCACAATGGCACTATATCTAGGAATAGACTTCTGGCGTATATTTGTGTTGGCTCCAGATGTCCTGGGTATAGTTGCAGAAGTGACTCCAAGTCTAATAGCTACCTCTGACACCGATTGCCATATTCTTTCCAGTATAAATCAACAACGTTTAGAAGCTACTAAACAGCTTTTCCCTTCCTTCGCCTCTTTGGGCTTAGGAAAACCATCTCTTGTCAGTCACAGGATTGAAACGAATGACGCGACTCCGATAAAACAGAGGTTTTATCCAATTTCACCGGCAGTGCAGAGTTTTATGGATGCTGAATTAAAGCGAATGCTATCACTGGGTGTAATTGAGGAGAGCCAGAGTCGTTGGAGCTCTCCAGTTGTACTAGTGCGGAAGCCTGGGAAGGTTCGGCTTTGTTTTGACGCCAGGAAGATCAACTCCGTTACTACGAAGGACCTATCCGCTGCCGTAGATAGATGCGCTTCTGAGTCGACTTCCTCCGGCTAACTACATCACGAGCCTGGCCTTAAAGACGCTTTCTGGCAGATCCCACTAGATACTGAGTCCAGAGAGAAGACCGCGTTTACAGTACCTCTATCAGTACACCGTCTATCAGTGATGCTATTCGGCCTTTGCAATGCTCCACAAACTATGTGTCGCCTCATGGATAAGGTCATTCCTTTATCTTCGTGAGAGTGTCCTCGTCTACTTGGACGATTTATTGATTCTGTCCTCAGACTTTGACTCTCATCTCACATTGCTATCCAATGTAGCGGATTGTTTGAGGAAAGCTGGCCTCACTATCAACGTTGAGAAGAGTAAGTTTTGCATTAAGGAGACTAAATACTTGGGTTTTATAGTCGGGAAAGGAGGAATCAGGACTGACCAAGATAAGATCTCAGCCATAGTTGACTATCCGTCACCTAAAACTGTTCGGCAAGCCCGACGCCTACTAGGTATGGCGGGATGGTATAGACGGTTCATCACGAACTATGCTGATTTAACTGCCTCCATAACTAACACTTTGAAGAACCCTAGTCAGTTCCAATGGACACCTGAAGCCAAACGTCTCTGGAAATCCTAAAGCAAAAACTTACCTCTGCTCCATTATTAGTGAGTCCAGATTTCACCAAGCCGTTCATTATACAGTGCGATGCGAGCCAACATGGTATTGGTGGAGTGCTGCTTCAACTAGATGACGAATGCCACGAGAAGCCACTAGCCTACGTCTCGAAAAAGTTGAACTCAGCACAACGAAATTATACAGTCACAGAGCAGGAATGCCTAGCTGCAATCTTAAGTGTACAGAAGTTCCGGCCCTTCATAGAACTTATGCCGTTTAAGATAGTGACTGATCATGCGAGCTTGAAATGGTTGATGTCTCAAAAGGTCCCCAGCGGTAGAGTTGCTCGGTGGAGTTTGAAGCTTCAGGCTTTCGACTGCACCATCGAGCACCGAAAAGGAAGCCTGAATGTCGTCCCTTATGCGCTGTCCCGCATTCATTGCGACAGCTTGTCCACACCTAAAGATCCTGGCCCGGAAATTGACCTTAGTTCGCCATATTTCAATTCGTTGGAATATGAAGAACTGAGGCATAAAGTTAAAACGACTTCTGGCAAACTACCAGATCTTTGCGTCAGGGATGGCTTCGTTTACATTCGGACTGTTCCGAGAACAGGCGATCCGATTCAGGAAGAAGAAGCATGGAAGCTTTCGATTCCACGAGGGCTTGTCTCCGACGTTATTTCAAGAGCGCGTGATCCGCCACTAGCTTCTCACGGAGGTATAGGGAAAACACTGGAACGTTTAAGAAGACACCTGTACTGGCCACGAATGACAGTTGATGTCAGAAACTACGTAGGCGACTGTGACGTGTGTAAAGAGACTAAAGCTAAAGACCACCTATGGGAGTCCAGTCTGTGACAGAACGACCATGGCAAAAGCTGTACATTGACTTTCTAGGTCCATATCCTTGGTCAGTGAAAGGAAATATCTGCATATTAATAGTTCTTGACCACTTTTCAAAGTTCCCGATTCTCAAACCTATGAGAAAGGCATCTACTCTCAATGTGTGTCAGTTCATCGAAACTGAAATATTCCATGTGTTCGGAGTCCCGGAAACCATAGCCTCTGACAATGGAGTCCAGTTTTGCTCGGCTCAGTTCTCTAGATTGCTGGACAAGTATGGAGTGAAGCACTTCCGAACGGCAGTTTACTCGCCGCAAGCAAACGCCTCAGAGCGAGTGAACAGGTCTCTATTGTCAGGGATTAGGGCATACATCCGGAAGGAACATACGAAGTGGGATGAGAAACTGAACCAGATAGCTAGTTCCCTCAGGACCTCTTTCCACCAAGCCACTGGTTTCTCTCCCTACCGAACACTTTTCGGTCAGCAAATGATTGAACATCGCAGCTCCTATTCCATCTTAAGGAGCCTTGGAACACAAAATGAGTTTCTGATAGTAGATGCTGAAGATAAACTGAGATTGATCCGTGCGAGAGTGCAGGAGAACTTACACCATGCGTTCGAACAGGGTTCAAAAGCCTATAATCTCAGGGCGAAGCCTGTTAATTTCAGAGTGGATCAAGAAGTATTCAGGCGGAATTTTGCCCAAAGCAACTTCCAGCAACAGACTAGTGCTAAACTGGGACGAAAATTCGTTAAGTGTCGAGTCAAGTCAAAGAAAGGAAACTCCTTATACGAGCTTGAGGATCTGCAGGGGAGACTGTTAGGAGTCTATCACGCCAGGGGCATCAGGCCGTGAGATCCATCTGCTGACGCGTCTTCTATATACTATGACTTTTATTCCTGGTAGCCCTAATAAGGCATCCAGCCAGCTTCACTGGCAAACTACAAGATGCCAATGTGCCGCTTAGGACATCCCCCGCCTAGCGGCCGGCATACCTTTTGGACAATAGCGATTTTTTCCCTTCCCCACTCCTTAGCATAGTAATGTTTATAAATCCCTCCTATATGGTAACCCTGCGGCAGATAGCCTGTCGTAGGAACGCCACTTGGTTTCCAACACGGAAAATGATGTCGATGTCTGATCAAAGACTGACGGGACTTCAAGGATATGTCCCCGATGCGTCATCTGTCGAGCAAGCCACAATGTCGTAGTCGATTCGTAATGCCCGCTAGACCGAGCAATGAGGAATGTTCCCATTGGGTCGTGGGTCGAGCCACACATTGGGCGCCCGCAGCGATGAGGCCTATGTTTAAGACCAGCTAGCTCAGTCGATCATTTTTCAGCGTTGTCTGAACGACATCTAATACGAGTTTTTTGTACAAGTTTAGTCTAATAATGAACCAGTAATTGTAAGTCCTAGTCTCGGCCTGTAAGGCGGCTAGTTGATAATAAGTTTGTATCTAGGGCACATCGAACAATCAAGGAGGCCTCTACGGTGGACCGCTAACAACAAATCACGTGAGTGACGCTCTAATATCATAGTGTTTTAGAAACAGAATCCAACACATATTTTGCCATAGTTGAATTTCTTTAAAGTGGTAATTTTGATAAACGAAATAACTTGTTGATACATACCTTAAATATGTTTCGGGCTTTGAACTTAATAGAAGTACACACTGTATGGCCCACAATGAGATAAACTTTGATAATTTTTAAGAGAATCTAGGTGCATACCTTCCGTTTTCCATTGATAATTAAGCATATGATCGCATATAGTATTGATTTTTGTAGTTTTTAAGAGAATTTAGGTGCATACCTTCCGTTTTCCATTGATAATTAAGCATATGATCGCTTATAGTATTGATTTTTGTAGTTTTTAAGAGAATTTGTTATGGTCGTAGCGTATTGAATATAGCAATATGCTACATGAGATACTGCAGCGTGTGTGCCGGCGGCTGTCAATTAGAATATTCGAATGCACCCAGACCGAGAGAAGTGCGTTTCCTCAAGCTCGGTATGACATGCTGATGGGAAAGAGAAGAAGAACACGGTCGACATCTGTCCTGTCATTCTTTTTCAACTTTTCAATCGTGGAGTACTGATGGAGCTCAGAAGAAATCCAAATTTTTCAACGACATCGAGATTATTAGAATAAACCCTAACGTAAGTTTGAACAAAATATATACCTGATAACTAAATATCATACTAATTGGTGGAATATTCCCGCAGTAAAATACGGTCGTGCGATCCAAAATTTAGCTGTGTGACTTCTTGAGAAGAAGAGAATTCCAGCAAATTAAAATCATTATATGGCGGGACTACAGTACATGTTGATGATAGATTCAGCATTGTAAATGGTGCCAGTCTAAATCCTGCAGTGGATAGCGAAATCTTCCAAAGTGAGCTCAGATGATAATGAGAGCTCAACACCAACAAGAACTTTCGGTCAGATTGACAAGACGTACGTCTATGCTGAAACCACATCCAGAAAATGGTTTGATAATTGAAAGAATTATGCCATATACATCTATCAACCAAAAGAGGTAAATTTGTCATGGAGTTATCTACATAAGATTCCTACTTAACCATTATGTAAGTAGATGCCACATTCAGATATGTTTGTACGAGCCTTTCAGTTGTCACATAATAATCGAAGAGTATATTTTATTGCATATATCATCCCATTTTTAAGCATAAGGACACTGTATATATTAGCTTATATAGTTTAGTTAAACAACATACATTTTTTACCCTTTCATTCAGAATAATTATTTAAAAAAAAAAACGTTTAGTTATTGGGTAGCTTAGATTCGCCTTTTTTTTTGAGTTAGAAATAAAGAAATATTATTTTAAAAGAAGTTATAAAAATCAATTTTCAGATTTTTACACTTCCCGTGATTTTATTTTCCTGAAAATGTGTTCTTTCTTTATTGTGAAAAAACTTCCTGAGACTGACAAATCAAATCATATGAAATAAGGAATTAATTAAAATTTTTTTTCAATGCAATCATATAATTTGTTTTGTGATTATAAATATTTATATTCACTGATCTGACACGTTCCAGTCTGCTATAATTTAGTGTTTTGATCGAAATTTTTGGGCAACGCATGTTTCGCGACTTTCGCGTCGAGTGTTTCGTATTTGACAATACCAAAAATGTACGATATTTTGTTTTTAACACAATATTAACACTGAAGTGTGATTTGTCAAGTAAAAACTTGTAAAAATCTTTGCAGCGAATTGTAAGTACATACACGGTAGCCGTTTGTCAAGACACTTATATGACGGATTATTTTTTTGTTTTTAAACCTTAAAGGCCTTTGAAATAAATGGTAATACTTACTCATATTCAGCGAGCATTTGCCTTTTTCCGAAAGATCAGCTTCCCTTGTTGATTGTGACATTTCAATTAGCACTCTCGCTTGGTATACAGTTGGTACGAATTTAATTCATAATATAGGTACAGAACGATCGTAGCTGTAGAATCAGTTTGAATTTTATGGCGGCGATTAACGATATGCTTAGTCTTAAGCGTACAAGCCTTTCAAGCACGCAAATATAATGTATGCCTAATTTTATCTTATCATTCTTACTTATACCTTTCTGTGGAATACAATGTTGCGTTGATTTTTCGTATTATATTGACTAATATATGTACGTTTTGAATATATTAAAATATTTAACAAAACATTAGTTTCTTCGTTTAATCGGGAAAAGTAATTATGTGCTAGTGAGAAAGCAAAGAAATTTCCAAATGGATTTTTTTTTCACAATTAACATTATTCGGCCATGGTTAATCTTTGTATCATGCACTTAAGTTAAATTAATTTACTCGACTTTCATTCAGGACTAGTAAGTAACCCGTGAAAACTAAATCGAAAATTTTCAATAAATTGACAACATTAAAATTTTTCGCGTAGCATATCGGTCTTTTTTTATGTAAATCTACAAACTTTAATTCGTCTATAAATTTTAGACAGTTTTAAAACTATTATTTGAAAACTTAAGTCAGAAAGATTAAATACAGATTACCAGACTTTTAAATGAATTTGATGCTCCAAACATAAAACAGAATCTTCGATTTCATAGTTTCTTTTGTTTCACCGTCATCAGTACAAAGTTTCCTATCTATTTCGGCCCATTGAACTTTATTGTTTGTCCTGAAAAGATACTATTAATTAAGGAATTATATGACACATACATTCTAATTGTATAATACTGTCCAATTTTATAATATTTTCTTCTTTTATTCTTACTTTGAGGAAACGCTTAAATTTTATTCTATTTAACTAAATTATAGCCGAAATATTATAGCCTTGATAAATTCTTTATATTGTACTTTTTCATATCCTGAGTACAATAATCACTTTAAATGTAGCCTAAAATTAAAGGGAAATGAAATCAGACAAAAGTTGATTTTATTTATTGGGATTTTAAATTACAATTTAATTTAATTGAAATTTCTATGATTTGATTCAACGTCTCATACATAATATCGCAGATATAATATTCCCACAAATAATTGTATGTCATGAAAACATTTGATCATTTTACTATAACATCTTAAGTCTAAAGTAGATTTTTATATTTTAATATAATAAGTAGTACTGTGCCCGATAGGTAAGCGAAGAATAATATTGTACAGGGTACCATATAATGAAGTAGGAGTGAATTGTAAGAGAAAAATTTAATAGGAATAGAAATTTTGAGTAACAATAATGAACTATTATAACATAATGATGTTCTAAGAGCTTTTATTTTCTCCTTCACAATCCTGGAGCCCTCTCGCATGAAGGTCGCCTAGGTCCGCTCTTTATTCTCTCTCTACAGGTCAACAAAGGGACTCTGAAAAGTCTTGCCCTCAGAGTCAGATGGGTGGCTGGGGCATGCAAAAAAGGTATACCATCTGCGCCTTCGACGATGGATATAGGTAAGTGACGTAACAGTCCCTTCAGGACTGAATGTGTGACGACTTTTGTTTGATAGGTAGGCACGATGAAATTTTTTTTGATTATGGCTGACGGCAGCGGCAGGATTTTCATGGAACCTCCCCACACTCTCCGCCAATGAGCCGAGGCGAGCTAGCGTGCCGCCCTTCAGTCAACGCTGTCCGTCGAGTGATCTGTCAGCTCATGCTGGCAGTCTGGACTTTACGTCCAAGCCAGTCACTTAACTTAGTTCCATAACAAATTTCGGTGCATACCTTCCGTTTTCCATTGATAATTAAGCATATGATCGCATAATAGTATTGATTTTTGTAGTTTTTAAGAGAATTTAGGTGCATACCTTTCGTATGCCATCAATAATTGAGCATATGATCTCATGTAGTAAGAATCTTGCTAACGTAGAATGAATTTTAGGGGCATACCTTCTGTATGTCATTGATAGCTAAGCATTTGACCTCATCGGGTATCGACATTGACAATTTGTAAGAAATTTTAGATGCATACCTCTGTATGCCATTGATAGTCAAACATTGGATCTCACATAATATTAATTTCTGCTGACTTCTAAGAAGTTTTACAGCATATGCTTCCTGTGTTAGAATTTAATGACGAAATAGTGAACCGATATGGTTTAACTTGTTCATGTATCGATACATACCTTAATGCCATGATATAAAGAAACAAGGTATGGCCGAGTTTTCTGTCAATTGGGTGCTTACGTCATAGGATGAGAAAAGTCATTCAGTCGTGCGATCTGTCATTATCTCGAATTGTGATTATTTATTTGAGAGAGCTAAAATTTCATATTATTTCACAACAGTTTGTGATATATATAATAAAATTAAAAAGTGTGAATATAAAGTACCTAATTGCTTAAGGGAGCACTGCTGATATGATAATTTATTGTAATGTAATCTCAAAAAACAGTCAACAATCGGACATCTTCTTATAGCGAATTCTTTTATAAAAAATTTTTTAAAAATTTATAAAGTTTTAAATATCCAAACGCAACCAAGCAATCTTTTTTCTGTTCACTGACAGATACAAATATTTTGATATTTTACAAAATAATTTACATGCTTTGACAAATGACTTTTGTGTCCATATGACGTAGTAACCCAAAAAGTTCCTCTCGAAACGGCCATACCTTCTTATCTTTGTATCATGCCTTAATGCCTCATGATTTCGAACTGTACAAATTTATAGATAAATGATAACTGTTAATGTCAAAATTTGTCGATGCCTACTTTAGGCATATCCTTCCTTTTTAATCATACGGTAGTCATAAATCAATCGCAATAGAGATAAGGAACTTTAGATCGGTGTCTTATGTCACTTGGTAGACAAATTTATATGATTAAAACCGAATTTTATAACGTAATGGCCGATAGATCTTTTATTTCTCCTTTCACTTTCCTGGAGCCCTCTCACATGAAGGTCGTCAAGGTCCACTACGCTTTTCAGGTCTAAAAGGTATACTGTTCAATATCGCCCGCAGTATCGTAGGGTGGTTGGGGCAACGGCGATGGAAGGCAGAACATCTGCGCCTTCCCACGGGATGTAGGTAAGTGATGTAAGGGTCCCTTCAGGACCGAATGTGTCGGCGTTTTTTTCTTGTAAGTAATCACGAATTTTTTTTGTATGTGGCAGGCAGTGGCAGGTTTTCGTGGAACCTCCCCACACTCTCCGCCAATAGCCGAGGCGAACTATCGTGCCGCCCTGCAGTCAACGCTGTCCGCCGAGTGATCTGTCAGCTCACGTCCAAGCCAAATCACTCAACATAGTTCCATAACATAAGGGGGAATTGGATTACGAAATGAATGTGACCTCTATGGAGCCAAAATAAATTCGCAAAAATAACAAAAACCTACCACAAAAAGGTGAGCGCTGGACTGTCACGATCTCGGAAAATGTGCGATACTTTTGCCGCCCCTCGAAGTCAATTTTTCCAAAAATAAATCCTCGCAATATCATTGATACAAATTTTGCCGGACTTTCCCGACGCGGAAATTATTCTTCCTCTTTTTTTCTAGAGCTTCTCGCTAGACCCACTGATTTTACGGCTTTTTTCGATCGTTTTTCTAATTTTTCTTTTCTTCCACCGTTTTTCTCGAGATCAACTTTGCCAATTCGCTTTTTCCGCCCTTTTCCTTCTTCTTTATCCCTTTCTGCATTTTTGTTCTAACCGCATCATCGTCTACAGGACCGTGGGGTAGTTAAATAAATAGATACCTGCAGCTGAGCCATTTTAAGGTTGAATAAAGGCTGAAATAGATTACACTATAGTGCGTGGCGCGACACGCGGCAAATTGAACGGTAAATATGTTCCACCACGCTGTGACACAGATTACTATGCAATAAGGGCGCAGCAGGGTAGATATAGCGCTCTTATCCAAATAAATGAGAAGGGGGATTTTTAGATGTTAGTCTCATATAATGTTCCCGCTCTTTTGTGAAATTACGTTTTTACTTGAGAGATGTCACCAAAGTTGAACCCAAAGTAGTTGACAATGGCGAAGAACAGTTCCATATTAAAAGGAAAGAGACCCAGAAGTTGTATGTACCTGCTCCACAAGATCAAGCAAAACGTTGGAAAAACGGGTAAGGGCCTCTTGAACTTCTAATATTTATCCAAAACTATAAGTTGTACGACTCTGTTCCCAGCATAGTAATATTGTTAAGAATTTTTTTAACAATATCAATCAGTGTGGCTAGTTGTGGCCGGAGCCTTTTCAAATTATAGTTAATTAAAACTATCTTCGTTCCACAATAAGTGATTTAAGTTTGCAAAATCTAGCGAGTTTTCATAGAAAAACAACTAACAGATGATAGAAATTTTGACAATGTTATTCAAGACTTTTCTAATAAAAAAGCAAGAAAAATAAATGTATGAACACGTTTATATTTTATCATTATGTGTGCAATAATTCTAAACAAAAGAAATATATTTTTATTTTATTTATTTACTTGTGTTCGGTAATTGTTTATAACTACTCTTGCCTTTGATCGACATAGAAAGGGTGGTAAATTAAATTCATGACCGCCCCATGTGGCAAAAGCTTAGGTGCGCCACTGATCAGACCGCCTTTATACAGACGCAATTTCTACTTCACAGCTTGTTAATAGGTCTGTTTAATGAACTCGAAAAAAGTTCAGAGCAGAGCAGGGCAGCGTAACTTAGGTTAACTGTCAAATTAGAGATCTGTAACCAAAAGGACAATTGTTTAAATTAATGCATGATAAATGTAAGGGAACCTTTTTTTAACACACAAAAGGACAATTATTATTTAAATTATTCTGCTAGAATAGTCCAGAAATTTATTTTTCCACAAAAAGCACAATTATTTGAATTGTAATTGTTATCAGAACTGTTAACACAATTTACAGTTGTCAAATGCCTGCTAGTTACTCCTTCGAAAAAGGTAGAGCAGAAAGTCTTGCTCTAGGTTACTCCAGTTCACTTTAGAGCAGACTCATTAAACACAGTGCAGTTCACTTTAGAGTAATTTAGAAAAGTGCTTAGAATTCATTTAACACGATTTTCTGCTCTTTTCTGCTCTTTTCTGCTCTAGAGTAACCTAGAGTACCTTCTTAAACAGACCTAATATCTACCCGAGGTTTTGCCTGGATCAGTTCCACAAATTTTAGGGTAAATTTCCCAGATGAGAACATTTAAGAGGAGTCAGTACTCAACAAAAGTTTCAATTTAGATACCAGCGAGCCTGTAGGCAATAAAATTTACTATACGTAGGTTCGTGTCCTGAAAGTTAGAAAATTCATATAAAATTAGCCTAGACCTAGACCACAGACAGCATTAGAGACATCTAGCGTAAAAGACAGAAACCCAACATGCGACAATTTAAGACGAAAAATGAATATTAGGAGTTGAAATTAATTGAAAATTTTTAACCAGAATTAACTCTCCTAAATTTTTTTTTGACATAATTGTTAAATATACTATTTTGCTTTGTATTTCAACAACTTTCAGCGAAATATTGCAATTTCTCGTTGGTGAAATATCGCAAGAAAAAACAAGTACTATTAGACAAATAATTAAAAAAAGCGAGTTTAAAAATGAAAAACTGGGCCTTATTTACTAGATCTAGGCCTTATCTTTCTAAAATAGTCACAATCTAAAGAAATGAGAATACCTACTAACAGGAATTTGATTTGGAAAAACTTCAATTTTTACAAGTTTCCGAGATAATATCTCCATTCCAATGCATTTACACTTCTGCGTTACCTTTAATTTAAGATATTAATCATTATTCTGCTACAAGTAGTTTGCCAGAAATTCGTATTGAAAAATGTACGAAACTTGCAAATCTTGGTACTGATTCCTCGTAATTAAAATTTTCAGTTTTGTTATTTAAATTTCTTGAAATTCATTTGGTCTTATAGTGTTTTTGTTTTCATTTCTATAATGCCATAGTTTTATCTTTTTATTTTTATCAATGAAATAAATTTTGTTTGTTAACAACGAATAAAAATTTACATTTTCAACGCTTGATTTTTTGTCACAATTAGTTAATTTTGTAGCATAAACATGTTACTCTGTTATCGTCGAGTATACTCGTCCGCTGAAAAATAATTAAGCAGACAGAAAAAGATTTTCGAAACAAAATTAAACAGTTAAAGGGTTAATAGTGAAGCGTAACTATATTAATAATTTTACTGCGTATACCCGGAAGACTGAAATATCGAATCGAGATTGCGATTTCAATTTATATTTTATTGTAGAAGTTTATCAATCAGGTCTACCGGAGAATTCGATTCGATCTAGATTCCATCGAATCAAGGTTCTTCATATAGCATTTTTTAATAGTAAAATTAATAGCATCGAATATTCTTCAGCGTCAATCAAAAATAACTGGCAATTGCTTTCTATTTAATTTGATAAATCTTCGATTCAATTGTATTAAACAGTAGAAAATGCTCCTTAAAAAAATTCGATTCGATATAGATTTGATCGAATCGAATTCCCCGGTAGGCCTGAATATCTCTTCACATTACTGCAGGGACAATAATCTGCTGAATCATTGTCTTGACTTGCTAATCAAATATTGGGATCTTGGTATTAGGTTCATGTTAATTTAACTTAACATATTTAACTAATACGTAATTCTAGTTTAGTTGTGAGTAGAATTTAGCCCGGGATGTTCGATTTTTTTTTATTCGTAATAATATCAAAATTAAAGAAATCTTTTGAGTGGAATGATTTTATTTTATATATGGTTTTCAAATACATCCAAATCGATATGAAAGCGAAAGTAGTAACTGGTTTTTGTGACCAAATCCAAAAGATATTTGGTAGCTTTATTTAAGGTAATTCTATTGTAACCGAATAATTATATAAAATTACAGTTTAGAAATAAAATTATAAATAGGTTCTATTTTAATTACTGCTAAAACTTGTCGAAGGTTGACCTGGTACCGAGAACTGAGGTCTGAAGTTGCCGAAATTAGATGCGGAATTGCCGGAGAAAGCTGGAAGAGATGTTCCTTGGAATCCAGAAGGGAATTGGGGCATCAGTTGTGCTAAAAATTTTAATTATGTTAGTAAAGTAGAAAATTAAGCAAAAGAAATATATGTACCAGAGTTTGGCAAATTTCCAGCCGTTGCTGCCAGCCTAGAAAGAATAGACCGTTCTGACATATGAAGTCTTTGTGCTACAGGTGGAATTCTGGCCAATGTTGCGGGAAGTCTTGAGACATCGCTCTTCATATCAGACAAAAGTTCTTCTAATTGATTTAGAACTTTATGCAATACTGCATTCGCTGGTTTATTTCCAGCTAAAGACTCTTTGCTTAGATGCTGATGAGATTCAGCTAGACATTCAACTTCAGCAAAGCGTGCATTAAGCGACATAGCAGGATGATTCGGATCTTGGGTTAGATTAAGGTAGGCAGCTCTTCGTAGTTGTTCTTCTATTACTAAAGCTTGCTCTAATAACTTGAAACGTCGCGCAAGGAATTTATTCTTGATTTCTAGAAAGTTACCTTTTCCGACGTCCATTTTGAACGGTTCATTGATAATAGCAAAACGAATGTCATTTTGTATATCTTGCCAACGTCCATAGCCGTGCGTTACTATTCCTGCTAGCAACCAATAATCATGGCGACGATGCCAAATCTCATACTCTCGTCCTGGAACTGCAGCTTTCTCTTCATTTAACCAAAGTGTGTGAAGCTCTGTAAAACCACCATCTGCGATATTGAACATAAAGTTTCTTTTGTGAACCTCCAGTGTTTCTTCTGCTTTTCCTTCTTTTCTCGGTCTTTCAATTTCTCCGTCATCTTTTACAATAACGACGTCATCGTCATCCTCTTGTTTAACATCTTCCTCTGGCTTTTTCGGTATAACATTCTTCTCTTCTAAATCAGTAATTGATTCAGAGGACTTATCTTTGCTCTCGGCTTTAATTAAAGTTTCACTCTCTGCATTTTCGTTAGCTTGTTTCGGAGTTTCTTGCGCTTCGACTGTACTTGGGGTCTTCTCTATCGTTTCCTCGTTAATGTTGTCCTCTTTAATTGATTTTTCTTCATCAAGCGGTTTTTCTTCCTCCTTTTCTGATGGTGGAACTGGACTAGCAGCAGCGCTAGTAGCTGGTGTAGCACTTGTACTTGTTGTAGCACTTTTATCCCCTTCATTTAGTTGGTGTTTTACAGGTTCACACGGCTTTCGGATTAATTCCGGCATACTATAATATCCATTTATATGCTCAAATTCTTGAACCTTTTTCCGTATTAAGGACATAACTCCGATTCGTGTGAGTACGTGTTGACGACTCAGACCTTCTCTCGGAACGCCATCAGCGAACGACTCCGAATTATCAGCGCCTGGTTCACATAAATGCCTCATGAAAAGAGAAACGTATGCCTTGAAATTCCGCTCTGATTTTCCCCTTAAATCGCGCACAAGCCATTGTGAATTAAACGCATCCTGAGGTGGCATACCATATCTCATAATGGCGTTTAAGAAACTCTTTCTTTGTCTTGCATTGAAACCCAAGACTTCAATGTTTCCTCCAACTCTTGCAAGTAGAGGAGGTAATGGTCTATCGCGATCTTCTTTTCTCTCAAGACGGCGCTTATTTCTCCGGCTTAGGTCTCCATTTTCATTTCTTTCATCGAAGTCGTCGTCTTCTCTATCTTCATCAGAGCCACCAGAATAATCCGAGTTGTAATCGGAAACATTTTCCTGCCAGTTACTATCATCCCGAGTTTCTGTAGCAGCTACCAAACCGTCAGTGTAGTTCACTTGCTTTCTGACACGTTTTCCTTTACCTAAAGTTCTGCCCACATCTTCTTGATGCTGTTCATAATGATGACGCAACAGTTTTACCCAATAAGCAGGGTCAGAATTCTCAGCATCCTGCTTTATGATCTCAGTGTCATCATCTTCGTTTTCTTCTTTGGTGGCATAGGAGGCCACTTTAAATGATGATAAGTATTCATTAGACCAACTTTCTTTTTCTTCAATGCCACGGTTTGATCTGTCTAGAAGCTCACCCACAGCTTTATCATCATAGTGGATAGCCTCTTCTTCCTTTCCATCTTCCTTAAAAAGTTCTTCGGTGCCAAATCTTAATATATCATCCAGTTCTTGTTTGGTAAAATTAGAACCTTTACCACCCATTCCAGGCCTTACAACCAAATGTGTTAGCATCATTTTTCTTTTAGCTACTTGCGTGACTCTCTCCTCCACAGAGTTTCTAGTAACAAATCTGTAAATCATCACTTTATTAGCTTGTCCAATTCTATGAGCACGAGAAAATGCTTGAATGTCATTATGTGGATTCCAATCAGAATCATATATGATAACTGTATCAGCTGTAGCTAAATTGATTCCAAGACCACCTGCTCGCGTACTCAACAAAAATGCAAATTGTGGTGCTCCGGGTGCATTAAATCTATCGATAGCCTCTTGTCGCAAAGTCCCAGTAATAGCACCATCAATTCTTTCGTATTTAAAACCTTCACCTTCGAGGAAATCTTCCAAAAGGTCCAACATTTTTGTCATTTGTGAAAATATTAGAACACGATGTCCCTGCTCCTTCAACTGTCTTAACATTTTAGAAAGCAAAACAAGCTTTCCAGCCGCTTTTGTTAAAGATGTGAATTCATATCCACCACCCGGAGCTAACGCGGCTTCTTCAGCAGCAGCTGGGAATAAATATGGATGATTACAGCATTTTTTTAAATCCATCATAACATTTAACAATGAACACACATTTCCTCCGCTTCTTGGGTTCAAGGCTTCATAATTTCGTGTAAGAATGTATTTATAATATTTCTTTTGTAGTGGAGATAGTTCTACCCGAACAATAAATTCCGACTTTGAAGGCATGTTTTTCAACACATCGGCTTTTAAACGACGTAACATATGGGGCCCCAACATTTCATGCAAACGTTTAACTTGTTCCTCTTTAGATACATCCGCAAATTCACTCTGGAATGCTGCTAAATCGTTGAATTTATCCTTACTTAAAAAGTTAAGAAGATGAAACAATTCCTCCAAATTATTCTGAAGGGGAGTTCCAGTAAGAAGCAATTTATATTGTATATTGTAACCAGCTAAAATTCGGAAAAATTTGCTTTGGTTACTTTTTAGCCTATGTGCTTCATCTACAACCAAAACTGCCCAGTCAATAGAGCCTAAACAGGCTGAGTCCAAGGAAATCAGTTCATAACTTGTGAGTAAAACGTTAAACTTAATTGAATTAGTGCGCACTCTGCAAGCTTTTCCAGACGACCTGACTGCTCCCTCCTCGAAAGATAACTCATTTTCTCGTATCACTGCCCGGGAATCTTTATCACCAACGTACGTTATGCAATAGAAATCTGGCGCCCATACTTCGAATTCTCTTTCCCAATTAATAATTGTCGACAAGGGAACTGCCACCAGAAAAGGTCCCTTGCAATGGCCTTCTTTGTATAGCGAGTACAGGAATGTAACAGTTTGAATTGTTTTTCCCAATCCCATTTCATCAGCTAAAATTGTATCTATACCCTGGCCCCATGAATAACGAAGCCAATTAATACCTTCTAACTGATATGGATGAAGTTGCATACCAGTTTCGTTGATATATTTTGGTTGTTGCTCATATTTTTTTTTCAAATCAGTTGTCGGTTTGTCAGGTGGCGGAGTAAATCTCTTCATTGTAACTCTTTCATCTTCGAGTTCCTTTTTCTTTCTACCTTTCTTTCCTTTTTTGCGTATACTTGTATCTGCGAAGGATGCTGCCCTCAAATCATAATAATATTCAACTGCTTGCTTCAATCCTGGAATATCATCACCTTCTTCTTCCCAAGTTGATTTATCATAGGCTAAGTCTCTCCACTTGACCAAATATATTATCGAACCATCTCGTTTCGTACTGTGATTAATTACGCGTTGCACAATTAACCATTCTGGCTTCACACCATTCTTGTAATACTTTTCCACTAAATCCATTTCGTCAGTCTCGCCACCGGCTGCCTGCTTATGTCTTTGAATACGTTTAAATCGGCTGTCTGCTTCATCCAGGGTCTCATCGAATTTCGGAGGTTCTTCCATATCATATTTTCTAGTGAAGTTTCTTATCATCAAGGGATGGTAAACATCTAACTGTACTTCTGTTATCCACTCACAATTCCAATAAGATCTGTCATGCCATTTGACGAAGTATTCTCTAAGGCGTTGTTGACCACATTTTTTAGAAGTGGAAGGTTCGTTTGATTTTATCTCTACCCATCGCCAAGTTAGGATCTTATCGACTTTGCCCGCTAAGGGTGGACAACTACATCTCGGACATTTCCAATCGCCATCAGGAATAGTTTGCAATGGAGGATTAAGACAGAAAGTATGATAAGCAGAAGGGCAAGAATCACAGCACAGCAATTCTCCACCATCTTTACAAATTCGGCAAAATTCTTGATGTTCATCATCTTCTTGTTCAGCTGGTCCATCAGTTTCACAGTGTGGGCAAGACCATTTACCTTCTGGTGCCTCTTCTAGCTCCGGTTCTAAACATACTAAATGGTAAGCTCGTGGACATGTATCACACAAAATAATTTCACCACCCTGTTGGCATACTTCGCAGTAGTCTTGATGCTCGTGTTCTGCTTCTTCCCCATCTGGAAATCTATTAGTGGTTTTAACCTTTTTCTTTTTTTTAAATTTCATTCCTATTTTAGTCTTTGCCTTTTTCTTAACTACTGGTGGCGGAACATCTTCTTCTTCGTTTTCATCATTTTTATCAGTTTCTTTACTTTCTTCAGATTTCTGTAACATTTTCTCAAATTCCACGTCTGAATCTCTCTCAGAACCTCCTGTTGCATCTTGATCTTCATCAGAACTACCATGCTTTCTCTTCCCGAATTTAATTTTTAACGTGGGAACTTTTCCCGTTTTTCGTCCTTTTTTACTTGCTCCCCGTCCTCTCTTCCTTTTTACGCGTGGCTCTTCTTCCTCTTCCTCCTCTTCATCTTCCTCGTAAGCTTCTTCAATTTTCTCACTCTTTGAAGAGCGCGGCCTACTCGTTTTAGCCGGATATTCCGAGTATTCTTCCTCCTCCTTAATCTGTTCACACTGTATATTTGGATTTATTTCACAAAATTCTCTCCATTTCGCTGCTACAAGCATCATAAGCTTTGGCATTGGGACCTATAATGATATTTTATAAATTCATAAATTTTATTAAATTTATACATTTTGAAACTAAGTATTACAATATTCAAAATTGTGATTTCAAAAAGGGGTTGTCTGCCTTCCTTCCGAGGAGCGTAAATGCATTCTTCTTCTTAGTTAAGCTATAACTAAACAGCATATAAATGGTATTGACATAATCCTCACCTTTCCTACTTCCCTGCAAGGTCGTTTCATTACCTAATAGAGAATTTCGGAAGTTATTTTCATACGCTTTCTTATCAGAACCGGCAGGCAAAGCTTGCGAGGGAATCAACCAAAGGGGTTCGACTAAATTCCTAGAGTAAATATCGCAATCTTGATAGTTGGTATGAATGCAAACACCAATGGTTATGGAAGGGAAGAAAAAGATATAAGAGCCATTAGAAAGCTCCGAAGAATTATCTATTTACTAAACATCATATCAACATTAGGCGTTACATAAGTCATAAAATAGGGGGAACAAATTATAAACCCATTCTACCGCCCCTGTGATATTACTTAATTCAAAAAATGAATTGACTTATACTTTGCATCATTTATTATGAGAGGCTGTATAAGTTATTTACAACTTTGGAAAAATTAAGCTCGTCCGCTGATCACCGCCAGTAAGGGAGCTCGATCCACCTTCAAATTGCTTTGAAAGGGACAAAAAATTCTGCGAATTTCAGCCCTTTAGCTACATTCAATTTGTAACAATTAGTTAATCCACAATTTTAATTTGGATCTTAAACCGACCGATATGCAGCTTTTGATTATCCAGAGGTATATTATCATAACAAACAATTTTTCAACAAATGCATACAGGATTCAACAGGAGTTCCAACATTGCAATTTTAAAACTATTCTACCACTTTATTTTGTCAGACTTGAATTTTTTTTTAGATTTCATCTTTATTGTCTATCCATGAAAATAATATTGGCATTAAGTTATTTTATGGCAGGGGGTCTATATCAACCGTTTGGGATATACGGAGTGATTAAGAAATTTTGCTAGTTTTTCACCAAACACCCAGTATCTTAAAAAATACTAAACCTCAAGACATACGGAATAAGAGGAACTGAACATAAGTGGTTCAATTCATATCTCTCTAACAGAACGCAAAAAACGAGGGTAAATGGTATTGATAATGGTATACAATTCTTTCGTACTTCCATATTTCAATTATTGTTCTTCGCTGTTATTCTCTGCTGCTATAGTAATGAAACACAGGCTTCAACTTCTGTAAAATAAAGCAATGCACAGTATTCTGAAATGTTAATGGGATACACCCACGCGATACTTGTTAGAAGTTTTCTAGTGGATGAATATAATCATAGATGGCATAAGAACTAGATGTCGCATAGCATACCACAATTCCAATGCAATCAAAAATTTGCATTGCAGTAGTATAAATATTAAAGGAAACAATATTAAATTCATTTGCCCCTGAGAGTAATTTTTTGTATTGCATTACGTCTTTGCGCCAACTTAATATTCTCCTATCGAACTTAACAATTTTCCTCGAAATTTACAACTCGCCCTGTCCTTTGCTGACGTCTTGTATACATTTGCACACAAGTAAGAATCTGAGTCTAGAGATCGTGTAGTGAAAGTCAATATAAATTACACGCTGGACTCGGACACAATTGAAAATTTTCGTTTAACACGTATGCAAATAGAATATGTTGTACTAAATATTGGGGGAAATTTGCAACATAGTAGTGGACGGAACAATTCTTTAACTCCTTCGCAATAACTACTGACAACTCTACATTGGTTGGGAAATTGCCAATATGCACGGTATCAATAAATAATCAATGAGATAATAGATGAAACAATTCGTTGGCAATTAAGAATTTTCGTTACAATTTCTTGGTATTGGAAGCTGTCCTCAATTAGCTGGATGTATCGATGGAACGTATGATTTATATAGATGCCCCTTCAATGAATGAATATCATAATACAAACCGGAACGGAAAACACCCACTTGATGGTGTGTAAATCAGACCGGAGTTTTTATGCTGTAAATTTCAATTAGCCAGGTAGTGTGCATGAGTCCAGAGAACTTCGAAATTCACAATGTTTAGAAATTTTGAAGTTGGTTTTCGTTCGCTCCCTGGTGCAGTAATTTTAGGGACAGTTCTTAATTACCCACTAAGAGCAAGGCTCATCCCACTACTGCGATGCAAAGAAATCCTGATAATCTTAGCAGAGCAAATATTAACAAAAAACACAAGCGTTCATTAATTTACCTTTGATTAATTGTATAAAAACTTTTCTTCTAGGAAAAAAATGCAAATGAAATAGTTTAGAAGATTACAAAACAAATTTAACCCGCTTTTTTTCTTTCAACAGTTGGAAAATAACTAATTTTTTAGCTTGTTATCAGCTCTAGCCAAAATGAACTACTCACTATCATCAACTCCTAAAAATAATAATGAACAATAAATTATTGAATTTTTAGCAATCGGTTTGTTCTTGTTATTGCCATTGTTCAACATACACATACCGTATACTTATCAATTCATGAAACCTGTATTAATTAATTTTAAATTTGAGTGCAGCACTTATTAACTTTACTTTTACTTAGCAAAATTGATAAGTTTTCTCGATTGAGAAATGAGTGAAATTTTCAAAGCTTTTCGTGCAACTCTTATTACTTATACTTATCAAAAAACAACTGATAATTTGGTAACTAGTAAGTGATAATGGTTGGGCCCTATACACAATTTTTAGCGCTTTTATTTTCTTTCATCCAAAAGTCTTTACCTGAATTTGCAAACATGAACATAAAAAAGTGATTAATTAGGAAAAACAAGTAAAAAAGCTAGAAGTGGTCTAAGACCAATTGTTATAATACCCTAGATGAATGCCCGTATAAAATTTCGTATGATCACCGATCTATGCAAGTTTGATTTTTCTCCGGAAGTGTCCAATGAAATATTTGTATGACAACCCCACGAAGGAGTTGCCCGATTTGTCTCATTTTCGAACTTAATTTTACTTTTGTTTTTTAAGGTCCGTGCACAAAATTTCAGCTTTCTTTTTTTTAAAAGTCCGTGTACAAAATTTCAGCTTTCTAAGTGAATGCGGACAGACGGACATACAAAAATCAAAATAACTTTTAATATTATGCGTGAGTGTCCAATCCATTTTACTCTACCATCATTATTTCTGTGCGTTATGCCCAATCTACAATGCATGGTAAAACCACGTCGTCAAAACGTAATGGATTTTTATGTTTGCTTCCCACTCTTGCATTTAAAAATTTATGTTTGCAAAAATGTCCCTTCTCTGTCATTCATTTGACGACATGAGCGCGAGCATGTGTAGTAGCATAGATGGCATAAGAACTAGATGTCGCATAGCATACCGCAGAAAAGTATACAGTTTTTAAATGGCTGGTCCATTCCGGAATAGACCACAACATGTTTCTGAGGCACCGAGAACAAATGTTGCTTTGACATCAGTTTTGTATACATTTGGTCGACTGCCTCAACATGGTAGATGCGGGAAAATAGGAATCACTCGACGTAACTCTCATCATTTTTCTTTCGTGTTGCTGTACTGATTAAAGTAAAATAATGATGCACAGCACAATATATTCGATGCGGTGGGAGGGACGTAAACGTAACTTCTTTCTTGTCTCGTTTTTGGAAATACTTTTTATTTTGCTGTAGTTATTAGGATTTGATTTGATTTCAAAGAAACAACTTTATTAAATTCATTTGTCCCTGAGAGTAATTTTTTGGAATGGTATTGCATGACGACTTTTCACCAACTAAATATTCTCCCATCGCAAACAATTTTCCTAGAAATTAACAATTCGCGCTGTCTTTGACAAACTAATAACATACGAAGTCTAGACACGTAGAACAAAAATATGCAACACTTTTCTAGAATATAAAATTAACGATGCCTCCCTCGACTTGGCACTTGATGATGTGCCCAAAGGGTAAGTCGGCAATGCCGCGCTACATACAAAATCACCATTACCACACCCGATGAAGGGAAGGCCACAATTGTTTTTAGAAATTTACTGAAAATTTCTTCCTTCGAATTTCCATGCATTGGCCGAGGCCGGGAGCTCTAATCAATGATGCCTTCCATCAGGGAAGGCCGCCATTTTCTCTTAGAAATTTAATGGAAAATGCGACAACAACTGCTTGAGCGTAGACGCGTAGCTAAGCAATAAGCAAAAAATATTCTAGTAAATTTCTAAAAAAAATTGCGGCCTTCCCTACATCAGGTCGAGGCATTGTTAATTTTATATTGGAGCGAGGCACTGCTCTGCATGTTATTAATTTGGCTATGGCCCTGTCCTTTGCCGACGGCTTGCATACATTTGCACACAATTAAAATGCTTCATTCACGTACACAAACTTTGCGGTTCCCTTCCTTTACTCCTCTATTTGTAGATTATGCTCGTCCCCACCTCAGCGAATATGTTGTGCTGTACATTATTCCTTTAGTTTGATCAGTAGAGCAACATGAAAAGAGAAATGAGAGTTACGTCGAGTGATTCATATTTTCCCGCATCTATCATGTTGAGGGAGTCGACCAAATGTGTACAAAACTGCTGTTAAAGGAACATTTGTTCTCATCACCTCTGAAACATGTTGTGGTCTATTCCGGAATCGACCAGCGATTTAAAATCTTTATACTTTTTCTGGTACTCTATGCGACATCTAGTTCTTATGCCATCTATGGTAGTAGTTAGGCCGCTTACACATCGAAAAACGAAAACGAACGAATAAACGGTTCCACACCGAAAATTTGTTTATGCATACATATCAAAAACGAACGAATAAAAGTTGGGTTGGGTTTGTATCAAATGTAAATAAACGGAAATGAGGTTATGTACGACCGAAAAGAATATTCGTTCGTGCGTGGAACGTAGTATGGAACGAAAATATACTTGACAGTTCGGAACGAAAATTTGTTTCTCGTACGAATAAACATAAAAATGTGTTTTAATTGAAATAAAACTTTAAATATGGATATTTTTTTATTGAAACCGTAATTAGAATAAATATCCAATATTTCATTACATGCTTTGCGGCAAATATGTGTTAGTTTAGGACAATATTTGTGTTTTTCGGTTTAGTGTTTTCGTTTTCGTTTTTCGATATGTAAACGGCCTAAATCAGCAAAAACGATATAGTAATACCTCAGGTGTATTCAGCATAATTTAGAACCATGTAGAGGAATTTAGAACAAAACAGCTGTAAACTGGAACTTGTACTCTCAGTCTTGAAAACAGTATTTTATATTATTCGACTTGTCCCAAGCAATTTCTTAGTTTACTAACTTTACTATATCAAATTATAAATTATTGAACCCAATTACTTCCTTTGATGTAATTCTGCAATGAAATCGAGGAAGGAATTACATTTATGATAATTGACAGGTCAACAACTGTTTAATTTGGCAGCTTACCATTACTTACATATTTCGTGTATTTATATGCATTCTTCAGCAAACGATATCGTTTTGACGACGTGGTTTTACCATGCATTGTAGATTAGGCATTACAAACGGAATGACAAACTTAGTATACCCTATAATTTCATCTAGGGTATAAAAATGTCAGTGGTAAAAAGTTTGTTAGTAAAATTTGTTTCATGCCCTTCGGTTATTTCACGCTTTTTCGACTGAAAAGATAAACCTAAGTTTCACGGGTAAAAACGACCGACCAAAAAAGTTGCAAAGCAATTTATCAATACCAACCAAAATATGCCCAGAATGTGAATATCTTTCCAGAGTTTTTGAAATGTTGATTCAAGTCCAGTTTCAATTTAAGATATAGAACCAATATAGAAACCAATTATTTTATCGTATTACGCAAAAATAAACCTGTACCAAGCAAATGACACCCAACGACCATAATGTACAGCTAACCTGGGGATTACACGAGGAAATACAGTTCGGTTATGTTTTATTACCTTGCATGCAAGTTCATTAAAAAAAATAACATTGAGACGTATTGTCTTGTGCATATCGGCAATTATAGCAATAAAGGAAGTATCAGAATCGGAAAAACAGAAGAAAAAAGGAAGGTGTTGGTAAATGATGTATATGATCTCAGAAACACTCATTTTTTGGGATAAATTTATTAATTTAAAAGCTCCGCTCTCGATAATTTTTCTCCCGCCATTTTGAAAACTGTATAATGTTAAATTACTATCACCTGAGCTGTTATGATTTTTCAGCATGAAGTTCGCTGAAAGCTGAATTGCCTACATGGAAGTGTGAATTACATGTGCAAGAAGTATGGCAGTACAGCTGCTTGCAAGCTGCACTTGCTCATCTACTCCCCAGATAAGCTTTTATTAGCGTTAGGATTTATACTAACAACCTTGAGAGATAGGTGCTCAAATCAAGGGCTTAAACCAAGAGTGACTATATGGCTAAACATTGTGCCATCTCGACCATTGTCATTACCCTACCATTTTGATAAATAAGCAGGTATGGTCCAAACTGAATTACGTAAATTGTGATTTTGAGAGATTGATTACCTAAGAAATTGAAAACTGTTGATTTTTTGGAAATTTATTACTGAGCTAATTAAGAAATTTAATATTGTATTATAAGACTGAAATATTGTCTGTGCTTGAGACTTTGTAACGCTAAAATATGTGCCACTTTCGACAAACATTCTTGTTATGCATAATTTTAACCCTTTTCCTTAAATCAAATTTATTACATACCTTCGGATTTTCTTTCTGTAATATAGGCCTGACGTGCTGTTGAAACATCTTATATGAAACTAAATTTTGGAAGTCCGTGTCTGAATATTCAATATTGACATCAGTCAAATCAAACGCGCTACAAACATCTTCTATAGTTGGCATACCTAAAAATTTTACATTAAGCACTAAAATTTATAAAAGTGTTAATTCTTACTTGATCCTCCAGATGTGGAACATTCTTTTTCTTTCTTTTCATTATCTTTTTTCTTTCTTCCTTTTTTCGGTATGGGATATTCTTCTTCATCCTCATGTAGAAAATCGCTTTCCTCATCGCTTTCATTTTTCTTTCGTTTTTTCTTCTTACGAGTCTTCTCCTTTTCATTTTTAGTTTTCCTTTTTTTACCTTTTTTCTTTTTTCTAGTATCATCTGGATCATAATCATCGTCTTCATCCTATAATATAAAAATTTAGTTTCGGACAGCATTACAGTACACTACATACATTGGGTGGCTTTAAGGGTATCTCATCAGAGTCCGCAGATAGATCCGCCGGATTAGGGGCGGTTTCATCTTGCAGCTCCTCTTCTTCTGCAAAAAAAAAACATATATGTGAATGTTATACTAAAAACCACTTGTATATAGAATAATGTAGTAAAAGAAGTAAAAAAAGCTAGAATTGGTCTAAAACCAATTCTTATATAATACCCTAGATGAATGACCATATGTAATTTGATATTTGAAGTGGTTTTTCGCATTTATTTCTAGAACGGTTCGTCGGACAGTAAAAATGATCATAACCAATTTTATAGGATTTCGAATTCTGAAATTCTGAATTTTTCAGTACAATAGAAACGTCTAGGCTGATCGTTTTTACAGTATACGTAAAAATCTTAAATTTTTATACGACAACACCAAGAAGGGGTTGCCCGATTTTGAAACTATATTTACAATTTTTATGAAAACGCCATGTACACAATTTCAACACGCTACGTTAACGCGTTCTCAGGCAGTGTCCAAATATATAGTGAAAGACGAAATTTTTGTATGGCAACCTTGGCCTGATGGCTCTGAGTGGCCCTCGGATGACATCTAAGTTACTGGGGGATTGCAGGTCTTCTGTGGATAAGTGGTGTATCCACAACAAGATGTCCCTTCTGTGGGTTGCTGGTCACATCGGGATCATGGAGAATAAAAGGGCTGATCTTTTAGCTAGGGCTGGCTCTGATTCTCCGTTCCTCGGACCTGAACCTGTAGGCGTTGCTACCTTGAGTATCTGGTCTCTCATCAAAGCGGATGTTCATAGAAAGGATCGGCAGAGATGGGCGAACCTGAATACTTGCAGGTGTACAAAACTGTTTCTTGATATCTCGAATTTTCTCATGGGCCTCGTAAGGAAACAATTTAGAACTGTGGTTGACATCATCACTGGCCACAGCTCACTTCATGCTCATCTAACAAGGATGGGAGTTGTTGACAGCCCTAAGTGTCTGTCCTGCCTGAAGGGAGAGCCTGAAACAACCGAACACTTTTTCTGTGCCTTTTTCCGGCCTTCGCCCAGAGCAGACTGGATACTCTAGGGTCAGCCCTTCTATCTGTGGATGAGTTAAAACACCTTCCTCACCAAGAGCTGATGCGCTTCATTAAGAGGACAGGAAGGATTTGGTGAACAGGACAGCACAATGGGCCACTATGGCCTTCGTGTTTGGGATGGGGTCTCTTGTCCTCCTGTCTTTTAAAAACAAAAAAAAGCAGCCCCCCCCCCCCCCCCCAAAGGAAGGAGTTGTCGGATTTGTCTCATTTTTGAACTTAATATTTTAATATTTTTTTCAAGTCCGTGTGCAAAATTTCAATTCTCTAAGTGCACGCGTTCTCGAGTTATAGTGCACACTGACGGACGGACAGACGGACTCGCAAAAATCAAAATAACTTTTAATATAATGCGTGGGTGTTCAATCCATTTTTCTCTAGCAGAATTAATTCTATGCGTTCCAAATGGGAGTGACAAACTTAGTATACCTTTTAGATTTCATCTATGGAATAAACACGTGGTGTTTCCTTGCTTGCTTATATATACATAATGAAATTTCTCGTAAGGTTTAAAATATGCATGCTTGATATACTGAACTGGTTGGATGTTCGACAGAGGCTGCAGTTGAATATGAACTCATACCGCTATATAAAAACAATCAAAATAACTATGCCCAGAAGTAGAGTGATATTAGTTTTAACCGTTCCTAATATGACGAAAAAATTAACAAATAACTGCAGAATAAGTCCAGTATAGCAGTTCGTCAAAAATTTAGCTGAATTGAATTAATATAAATAACGCATATAATGTTTTAAGGGGTTAAATTGTTACTTGGTTAGGAATATTTTATAGAACTTTTAGAGCTGCGAAAAGATTGATTATTCGCCGGACCAACGGAATTCAAAGAAGCAATTATCGTCAATAGACAATAAAAAAATGGATCTAAGTGACGAAACTAATGATTCCATGATGAAGTCCGTTGTTTGATTTATGCAAGTCCGTCGAACCGGTCGTAATATAACGCGTGGACTGTACACAGATTTTTTTATAAAAATTATATACATACATATGTTCTTAAGGCTGTAATGTATGTATCGAGAATCCTGGGTTAGCTGCCAGGCTCAGCCATACGCCGACACTAAAAACATAAGGAAAAAGATATTTGGAATAAGCTGAGCGTTTGTTTAACCGAAACAGCAGCTCATATCCAAGCCTATTACATCACATACCAACACATAAAAATAAAATAATAAAATAATTTTGATACGAATAAGTGCGTAGCAAAAATTTAATTCATGCATGTTTTTTTTCTCCAAGCAAAAATGTGCAAAAACAAAATTGAAAATTAACAACAAAATAACACAAAATTGAAGGGATACCAAAGGCTAAGAGGGTTCTTCTTAATCGGTATTTTGGAGCCCGGTCGCTAACCAGTTAAACTGGTTGGATGGGTACTACCTTAGATAAGCATGGCTTGAGACTTTTTTTTTGTCTTTATTATTGTCAAGTACAGTAAAAAACTCCAAAGAAAAGTTTCTTCAATATTCCATTAATCTTACGTTCGTGCGGAACAACAGCAACGCTTGTGTCTACTTTGGTAAACGAATGGTAATTACAAGTTGGTTCAAAAATTATGGCATTAACAGATCAATCGTAAGTCGAATACTAGCAAAATTTCGGGAACAAGGCACATAGACACGATATATACAAGTTGTCGACCGAGAGCAACAATAGAAAGGGAAGATGGAAAATTCTTTCCATAATCAGGAATGACCCATTCATATCCGCACCGAAAATTATCAGGACCTTGAATCTAACAGCGAAAGCGAGCTATACAAATTAACTCGAAAACGCACTCACTTAAGAGTGCTGAAATTTTGCACATGGGCTTTTTAAAAAAAAACAAGTAAATTCATTCGAAAATGTGACAAATCGGGCAACTCCTTTGTAATGTTTCCTTACAAAAACTTCGTTTTTTACTATAGGTCTGTTTCGCGCACTTTTTCAAGAAAAAACATGAAAAACGTCAAAATGTATGATAAAGAGAGAAATTGAAAGTGACCCTCACAAAGTACGCGAACCGCTTCGAGTAAAAACTTGCAAATATTCGGGATCTGTAATAACGGCGCGAAATTTTCCTAGCACATAGTACAATAAACAAATTTAATTTACCACTTTGAATACGTTAAAATGTTCTTGGAGAGAACATTCTACTTCTACTGGAGGAGGAGTAACAGGTCTAAATCGGGCAACCCCTTCTTGATGTTGCCATACAAAACTGTGGTTTTTCACTATATATTTCGAAACTGTCTTAGAACGCATCGACATGGAGTTTAAATTTTGTATACGGCGTTTTCATAAAAATAGTAAATAAAATTTTAAAAATTAATTAAATTGGGCAACCCCTTCTTGATGTTGCCATACAGAACTTTAGGTGTTCACTTTATTTAACATTTCTGTTCATCTAGGGAATAATATTATTGGTCTTAGACCAATTGGTAACTTTTTTCTTCTTTAGATTAATATTCACTTTACATCACATTAATTAGTCGATTGCGAAGTGGAGAGCTGTTCTGTCTAGTGATTAGAGGAAATTTAATCTGTTCAATTGCGCTGGAATTCGCTTTGTTCTAAGATCCAAAAGAAAACGTCTTGATCGACTCCATTGCATACCTACAGTCAAACACGGAGGGGGCAGTGTTATAGTATGGGGTTGCTTTTCGGTCAGAAGAGTTATTTTATTTTGTAAAAAATGTATATCTAAATTCGAAAATATACAAAATCGAGGCAACTCCTTCGTAGAGTTAGAATACAAAAATTCCACTTTTCATGAATCTTTGCATGCTAACTAAGTCTAACGAATATATTTTTACAGATTTGGATCTAGGGTGTTTCAAATTGGAGTTAGACCTATTATACTTTTTCGTATTTATTTTTAAAATTATCTAAATTTGATTGAATTTAAGAAAACTGCATATACATATGTAGGAATGTTGCGTGTGTCATCCATTCGAAAAATCAATTACTAATGGAGAAGCATTTCTATAGTCTCATTCTCAAATCTTAATATTGGGGTTTATTTTAGAAAACATTGTTACCTACGTGTAAGATGTGTTTTTTTTTTTTAAGGAAAATGTACTGAAGGATTTCAGATGCAATGCACATATTGTGAAATTTGTACATTTAGCTCGTATAGTCAGCATAACAAAAGCAGCTTCGCTTTAACCATTATTTGATACTTGCTAAAGTGGTGAAAATAGCTGATAGTATATGCCTGCAGTGCGTTTCAGGTGGAAGTTCTGGCCATTTGCAAAGCAGCATGGCTGCTGTGTACAACATATGAAGTACCGAGCGTTCGAGTCGTCAGTACCCTTATTATAGTTGTCGACACACTGAAGTGACAAACTCCACAGTCACTCTCACTTCACTTTTCGCATAGTCGTTGTCGAACGGTGTGACCGTAACATTTTTCTTCGAAGCCTAATTATCGTTGTCACTTAAAATGACAGATAGCGTCATGGTATGAATTACATTTGTAGACAAAAGTGAGGTTTGTCTTATTTCGTGCTATTATTGTTATTGTTGAAAGTTTTTAAAAAAAAATTATAAACGCAATGTATTCTGCGCATTTCAGACCTTTAGTTATAAAAGGATGCTTCACCATAAAATCTATCATGACTTCAAATTGTTTTTTTGTTGTAATTATTACACTAAAAATGAAAAAAAAACAATAATTTAATTCATAAAAAACTATTGAATTTCATGTTTTAATGAACAACTTAAAAACCCACCATAAAATTTATATTTTTCCGCTTGTATTTTTCTTTTCCTTACACACATCTAACATCTGTCAACGACTACGTCATACAACGACTACGTCATACAACGACTACTGCTGAATTCGTAAGGTACACCAAAAATGGAGAGCACTAAAGTTTGTTATATCCGGTCAACTAAACTTTGGCTACACCGAATTTATTTTTAAGGGATTTATTACTATTTACAAATTTTGTGGAAATATATCTGGTTTTACAAAACTACGATTATCTATGCAAAATTTGTCACATCCAAATTAGAGCTAAAATTGGATCCGGATACCCGGATCTGCGAACTATCCGATTCCTAAGATCCTAATCCGAACTATCCGAATCCATATTAAGCAAAAAATATTCAAAATTGCATTTTTTCATTGAGAAAATGAAAATATCATGAAGTTTATGTTTTCCCAATGAAACAATGCAATCTGGAGGAAATTTTGAACTTTTTTTGCTTAGTCTGGATTCGAATCCGGATAGTTTGGATCTGGATCCAGATTTGAGGAATCTGATCCTAATTACCTCGGATAACCGGATAGCAAATTATCCGGATACTTTCAGCTCTAATCCAAATATCAAAACCAGACCATCCTGTGATGTAGGTATTCAAGTTCCGATGAGCCCACTAATAGCCGTTCGCAATCATTTTGAAGTGCACTCCAGAAGTGAAGCTAGCAGAGCTTTTGAATGTACCGTCACAATGAAATAAATCATGACGAGATAGGAAGCAGCCGCGCAGCCGCCTTCCCAGCACTATTTTCAAAATACTAATTTTTAAACCTGGCGGCTCGCCGACATCTACAGCGATAAGGCATGGCATATACTCATAAGGTAAAACATCCATAACAAGTAATCTCTTCACAGGGGAACAGATCAATATGCACGATCACGACTAAATTTAAGCATAGATGGCAACAAAAACTAGATGTCGCATGCAATACCAGAGTAGAGCATACAAATTTTATATAAGGTAGGTGCTTCTAAAGTCGGCCCTGCCAAAACTGTTCGTAAAATTATTTTAGAAGCAAATCGCACAAAACAAAAATTGAAGAGAATATTATTTGTTTTTAAATCGTACAACAAAAAATTCTCTTATATGTATATGTATATGTTGGTAAATGTGTACTCCGTGAATTTTCTGGAATTGAGATAGGTAATTGCGAAATCGTGACCTTTACTTAAATAGTGTTGTATTTTCTACGTTAGTATTTCATTTATTTAAGTGCATTTGTACTTACATTTTGAAATGAAGAAAATACCAAAAAAATTAGTTTTGTTAAATATATCTGTAGGCCGGCATTAGAGAACGTAATTTTCTAACTTTTCCTAATATCGGCCACAAATGGCCATTAGGCTGATTCCAAACCTTAAGTCGGCATATATCCGTTCAAAGATATTTTAAAGGTTTATAATACATTAAAGCCGGTCACAAATATAATCCTAACATGAGAAAAAGTTATAATTGGTGTAAGACCAATAATATTATACCCTAGATGAAAATAAAAGTTAAATAAAGATTTTTCTCATTTTTGAACTTGTACTTGCGATTTTTATGAAAACGTTGTGTACAAAACTTGAACTCTCCATGTCGACTCGCTCTCAGGTAGTTTCCAAATATATAGTACATACCCATGTACTTGAGCTTGAAATTTTGATCTCATACCTAGTTTATTATATTGAAAAGATGTTTTGTTACTCATTATTTTTATATTTGTAGCTTGTTTTTGCTAATCGTAATAAGTTACTGTGAATAGTAAAATATTTGTAATAAAATAAAAGTCTGAACTTAGGTAACATTATGGCCGGAGTTAGGATTATGTTGGCCGACTATAGGGTAAAAGTGTACTTAAACGAATTCGGACAGATGAGCTTCGCCTTGAGCTTGGTGGAATAATGGTGAACGTCGACGAAACGAAGCATAAATATCGCGCAGGCTTTTTACTTTTTAATTCATTTAAAAACAAAATTATTAATGGATATGAGCGTTCATAAAGCAGTCGTAATTTGTGGCTAATAATATTACATTTTATTTTTTGCATACCTTATCGTAGTAAGAAGATACAATACTTAGATAATTTATTTCGGCAAAGTTTTATAATTTTTTGGTGAATTTGACTGCATTTATGATGGTCGAGAAATATATAAGATAGTCATATATTTCTTAAATATAACAGCATTTCAAAGACAAGAGAGTTTATTTTCAAGGTACAAGCATTAAGTAAAACAGCACAAGCTTTTAACAAAACGTCAAATATTGAGCTAAGCACACGTATTCGGATGGGTTAACTTTGTCTAACTATTATAATAGCTGAGCTTGTTGTGTTAAGTCACCAGTTTTAACAAAACGAAGATAAAGACATGAATTTGGACAGGCCCTCAGTACAAAATGTTTTCATAGCAACAGGTAAGCTTACGCTACATAAAAGTTCTAGTTTTTCATTTTTGGCCGACAATTGGTGTTGTCACTCTAGCAAGTGGTCCATTCCGGAATGGACCACAACATTTGAAATTATTGAGACCTCAAGTGATTCATATTTTCTCGCATCTGCCGTGTTGAGTTCAATCAAATGAATACAAAACTGTTGTTAAAGAAATCTTTGCTCTCGACACGCTCTAAATTATGTTGTGTTCTATTCCGGAATGAGCTACCCATTTCGGAATCTGTATACTCTGCTCTGGTCACTGACTTATAACAATGGACTGAGCGCATTGTCATTTTCCTATAGGAAAGCATGGCCTATGGCAGAGTTGGAGCTACCAACACAAAATATTGCATTCTGGAACGTTTGCTCATGCCATTTGATGTGTTTATGTTGGCTACAGTTGCAATCACCTCAGAAGGAATAAGGTAAAGATAGTGTTTACCATGCTCCGTCTTTCTTGCCCATAAGCAGGATTCAGTTAAGAATAACTTTTGAAAATTAAAGTCGAAATGAGTTTAATTCCTTATAAGCGATTAAAATATCACTTGGGCACAAGAAAATATATTTTTTTAATTTAATTCGATTTTCGGATGTAAGATTTCATCTTATTAGTTGAGTTTTACATGTTTTTTATGAAATCGTTTTAAAGTGTGCTCTATCGGTGATATACAGAAACAGAATATTTTTTGTGCCACATGAAATAGCAAATCGCTCAGTCCATTGTTATAAGTCAGTGGCTCTGGTATACGATGCAATATCTAGTACTTGTGCCATTTATGTTTTAGGACAACAAAATTATAAATACAAGCTTTAACTCAAATTGGTGCGTTCGACAAAGATGTACTCTTCGCCCCTTTTATTTATACTTGGTAATTCAAAATCTTGCTACAGATATTAATCCTTCTGGAATATCAAGTACTTGCGGGGAGACGATTATGACAGAAGACTCCATGTAAATATCCTGATGAAGCCTGCCGCCCACAGCAGAGTCCGATGGAAACATATGTCACTATGACCCTTCGGTAGATTTAAAAAAATTGATGACCGACCACATTCCTTCGAAATACTACTTTTAGGACTCTTATGGGTTGTATTTTATGGAGTTTAAAAAAAAAAAAACGTATGAAATTATAAAAAAAATATAATTCAAATTAGGATTAAATGGAAAATTTTAATTTCATTGAACATTTAAACATATCCTGTAAGCAAAATCCGATCCGGCGAATCTATTTTTTTTTTTTTTTATTCAGACTGGAACCTAATTTGTAAAGGTTTGATGTCCTTAATCACTGCTTAAGCACTAACCAAAATTTCAAGCAGATAGGCCGAAAACTTATTGAAGAAAATTGGCATCGGAAAGTTGCCGAAATTTCAAATAAAAATAGTTTTAAATTAACAATTAGTATCGCAATTGAAACCGCATATTCCAAATTGGCAAATTTTCCACATTTCCATTTCCACCAAAGCCAAAAAAATATAGCATTTTCCATAAAACGCTTACCCTTAATTGCTACATTTTCCTCTTCGGAGGACATTTCTTCCTTCCTTTAATAAATTTTCTTCAGTACTCAGTTAACTTTAATTCGGTTAGTTTTTCAATATTTACTAGTATCACAAGCAAAATATTCACTTAAATTGAATAGATGATCCAAACTTCATTCACACAAAAGCAAACATGGATGCCAAATTGCCAATGCAACCCATTGCCCACCAAAAGAACATGGGGCATTCAGCATTTTTGACATTTTAGTTTCGCCTACTGTCCGGATGATGGCTCGAATTATTCTTGTTTAAAGGCCAAAACACAGTGAAGTGCAAGCTCAGCAGACGTTTGAGAGTGCTTTGGTGTAGAACACGATACAGAGAAGCTTAGAATATAGAGCCAACAGGAAGTGTTGATAGCCAAGGCACTCAAGGTTATAGAAGACAAGTATTCTCATGAAAAATTTTGTGCTAGAACTGTGACGTTTTCGTCCGATAACGTATATACATTTCTATTGAAAAGACAGAGAGATGAGAGATTATATTGTGTTCTCTGTACTGTACTTTCCTATACATTCGGACACAAATGGCGGAACGTGGTTCGTAATGGGAAAACTTGTCTTCTATATACCTTCTTGATACTTGCAAAATGCGTGTGCTTGAGTATGGATTTTTTCAGCGTGCCGTGAGGTAGCTCAGCTCAGCATTATATTGAAGAAAGAGACAAATCTATAAACATAGCTAAACAGCTGTCAAACGAAGTTTGTTAATTTGCAACAATTTAAATATAATTTAAAACTTGTGAAAAGTGATTTAAAAATAGTGCTAAATAAAGTAAAGAGTGTAAGAAATTATCTGTTGATATTATAGTGATAAATTTCTAAGTGATGTTCATGTAATTTCAGAATGAAGTGTCCGGTGAAAAATTGCCACAACAACACCAAGGAACGACGTGGGAAATCATTTTTTAGACAAGTATAGTTATAAAATATTATTTTGTGTACTTTACCGAGATTTGTTTATGTTTATGACAGCTGAGAAACTCCCAGGGTATGTTGGGGTAGTGCATCGAATAAGAACATTTTCGGTATGAGCAAACGCTATATTTTCACCATATATCTTGTTGCCCCGCTCTCTATATTAGCTGTGTTCCATTGGGCTGTGTAAAGTACTTCCAAGTACTTCTACCTACTCGCAACTACTCACGCTCTTGTCCGCGAGTAGATGTGCTGAGTAGTTACGCAAGAATTTTCCGCTAGATGGATTTGGATGCTAAGTGGTTATTGAAATGTCAGATAGATGAAATTTGAGAGAAATTGTTTATACAGAAACAATTAACTCATCGATAACAGGAGAATTATTCAAATTTATATATAATCGTTATGAAAATAAATACGGTAATAACTTTTAATATAATAAATATCAAACAGAGACGAATTTTTATCCTTAAATTTTCTAGATAGTAGGTACTGCTCGAGGAAAGTAGCTCGAATATAGGTCCAGTTTTTCATAATTTTATTTTCAGTTGCCTTTAATGAAATTAATTTGAGTAATATAGTTAACTATCCTAACTATTTTCATAAGAAACTTGATATAACAGAAACATAACAGAAATGTTTGAAATTGGAGGTTATGTTTTACTCTTGACAACACAAACTTGCGTTCCATTCGGAAAGTGCTCGCGAGTACTTTACACAGCCCAATGGAACACAGCTATTGATTCTACTACACGGCTTTACTGATCTTCACTACAGCGGCAACAGATACTAACTCAACCAGAATTAGACTACGCTAAATTTGGTTTATCACACTTCCTGTACTCTCTATACTCTAAGCAGAGAAGTATTCTCATTCAATTTTGACAGAGAGAAAAGAGGGTCCGGTGTTTTGCAAGTGGAAAAGTAAGTGGAAAAATTGTATTGTCTGCTTTTGTTGCGTTTTATGAAGGTATCTAGGTACCTAGGGATTTCAAATTGAGTTATGTATTCACTGCATATCCTGGCTATATTGTAAAAAAACAAATTATGGAAATCCATGCAATACTAACAAAGGAACAAGGATTTTGTCTCTCAAAGTACCCGCTAAAAATTATAAATCACGCGAAAATGATCAATTTGGTCGTCGTCCAGTACAGAAAAGATGCTGTAAAATTTTTAAATATACACGGTAAAGCTTGAGTGTAGGATGAAATCGCATCTGCATTTTGTCCCCTAATTAAATATGTAATTGATTTTTGAATCCGATAAACCGTTTTGGAAATAACTGTAAAAGAAATATAACAGTCCTTTTTAAGGTGAAAAATTGGCCGTTTTTAGTACAAAAATTGACATATTTTCCTCTAATCATTGCGAAGAACTGGTAAGTCCTGGAAATTTACTTCCCATGACAAAAATATTCACAACGGAGTACTAATGGATGTGAAATAAAGAACGGAAGAAATATATGCAAAATATGGAAACTGGGGTGTATATGACCGTAGTGCAAAAAAAATCGATTTTCGGCGGTCAAAAGTCAGCTATCGCGTTAAAATGATCAAATACAAACTACACCACCCGATTACCCTCTACTCCCTCTTTAATTTGGTACCAAACATGACGTAGTTTGGACGACCCCCTATGAGGGGTGGTACGACCCCCAACCCGCAAAACACCCTACCTACAAAATTGTTCACCTATATTTTTGTACTCTAAACTATTAATCCACCAGAAAAAAACCCCAATAATCTACAGCCCTCCCACACAGAGTTAGGTGCCCGTGAATATTGCGACAACAAAATTTACCGCCGAGGCCGCTCAAATCTGCGAATTACCGTTAATCGAAATAAAATATAGCATGCATACCTAATTACCAAAGTGAATTCTTACTTTTTTTATTGGGCTTAGAGATCCTGAGCTTAACCCTGCGAATTATTGCAGCTCCTGATATTGTCTTACTTTTTTTTTATTTCCGTTAATCAGCTTCCATTTCTACCCCGCACTCTCCCTGCCCTTTTTCCGCCACCTATCTTGTTCGCCCTGAGCTCCATTTTTTTTTGATACCACATACATTCTCCTTCTACTCTCCATTCTCTCGTTATCCCGGAAAATCTCGAGAAAACCTACCCTCCTACATCCCTCAAAAACTACCCCAAGAATGTTTTTAAACCAAATTGTAGGCACTGCTTGGCGAAAGCGAGAGACGGGTCGGGAATCCCACCACTTTTCTCGACCAGTTTCGATGTCTCGAATGACAACAGCTCCAACAAATCCAGTTCAATCATTGAACAGGGAAGACGGTCCGCTCAATCAGCAGACATAAACGACGAATCACTAGACTGTCCGTTAATATCACTCAGTGACTGTGGTGATATCAACCATCCATCTGACAGTCATACGGCTTTTAACAATCCTTTAGTAAAGACAGGGAACCTGATTGACTTCTCTGCAGATCTTCAAGCTCCTGTTTCCACCTGTAGGAGCCCACGACACTACTAGACACTTCCTTGGAAGAGTCTTTAATTTTCGACGTTCCGATAAAACGGACAGCACTTTTTGCTGGCAATGTTACTGAGCAGGAGATTCGGCCTCCTGTCGTTTCAGTATTAAGAGGTATCGGACACAGGTACAAGTAGCTAATGGTGCCATGACGACTGTTCATGGTCATGTGGACTTGGACATCACTTTCCGTGGTAAGACCTAAAACATGCGTCTTATGGCGTCTATTTGGGTTGGCTCCAGATATCCTGGGTATAGTTGCAGAAGTGACACCAAGTCTAATAGCTACCCCTGACACCGACTGCCATGTTCTTTCTGTTCTAGAGCACCAACGTCTAGAAGCGACTAAGCAGCTCTTTCCTTCTTTCGGCTCGTTGGGCTTAGGAAAACATCTCTTGTCAGTCATAAGATTGAAATGAATGCTTACGTTGGGTGTGATAGAGAAGAGCCAGAGTCCTTGGAGCTCTTCAGTTGTACTAGTGCGGAAGCCTGGAAAGGTCCGGCTTTGTTTTGACGCCAGTAAAGTCAACTCTATTACTAAAATAGGCCGCAGCTAGATGCGCTTCTGAGTCGACTTCCTCCAGCAAACTACATCACAAGCCTGGACCTCAAAGACGCATTCTGGCAGATCCCACTAGACACTGAGTCCAGAGAGAAGACCGCGTTTACAGTCTATCAGTGATGCTATTCGGCCTTTGCAATGCTCCACAAACTATGTGTCGCCTCATGGATAAAGTCATTCCTATATCTTCGTGAGAGTGTTCTCGTCTACTTGGACGATTTATTGATTCTGTTAAAGTTGAAAAAGTTGAACTCAGCACAACGTAATTACACCATCACAGAGCAGGAATGCTTAGCAGCTTTATTAAGTGTGCAGGAGCTCCTGCGCTTCATAGAGCTTATGCCTAAGATAGTGACTGATCATGCGGGCTTGAAATGGCTGATGTCTCAAAAGGACCTCAGCGGTAGACTTGGTCGGTGGAGTGTGAAGCTTCAAGGTTTCGACTTCTCCATTGAGCACTGAAAAGGAAGCCTGAACGTCGTTCCTGATGCGCTGTCACGGATTCATTGTGACAGCTTAACAACACCTGAAGATCCTGGCCCGGAAGTTGACCTAAGCTCTCCATATTTCAACTCGTTGGAATATGAGGAGCTGAGGTATAAGGTTAAATCAAATCAGCTTCTGGGACACTACCAGATCTTTGCGTCAGGGATGGCTTCGTTTATATTCCGACGCGTATTCAAGAGCGCATGATCCGCCACTAGCTTCTCACGGAGGTATAGGGAAAAGACTGGAACGATTAAGGAGACACTTGTACTGGCCACGAATGACAGTTGATGGCAGAAAATACGTAGGCGCCTGTGACGTGTGTAAAGAAAACCAAGGCTTCCAATACTATTCTTAGACCACCTAGGGGAGTCCAGTCTGTGACAGAAAGACCATGGCAAAAGCTGTATATCGACTTTCTAGGTCCATATCCTCGGTCAGTGAAAGGGAATGTCTGCATATTGATAGTTCTTGACCACTATTCTAAGTTCCCGATTCTCAAACCTATGAGAAAGACATCTACTCTCAATGTCTGTGAGTTCATCTGACAATGGAATCCAGTTTTGTCCGCCTCAGTTCGTCAGATTACTGGACAAGTATGGGGTGAAACACTTACGAACGGCAGTTTACTCGCCGCAAGCAAACGCCTCAGAACGAGATCTCTATTGTCAGAGATTAGGGCATATATCCAGAAGGAGCATACTAAGTGGGATGAGAAGCTAAGCCAGATAGCTAGCTCCCTAAGGAGCTCTTTCCACCAAGCAACTGGTTTCTCTCCCTACCGAACACTCTTCGGTCAACAGAGGATTGAGCATGCAAGCTCCTATTCCATCTTAAGGAGCCTTGGAACTCTTAATGAGCCTCTGAGAGTAGATGCTGAAGATAAATTGAGATTGATCCGTGCGAGAGTGCAGGAGAACTTAAGCTATGCGTTTGAACAGGGTTTCAAAGTGGGTCAAGAAGTATTCAGACGGAATTTTGCCCAAAGCAATTTCCAACAGCAGACTAGTGCTAAACTAGGACGTAAATTTGTAAAGTGTCGGGTCAAGTCAAAGAAAGGAAACTCCTTATACGAGCTTGGAGATCTACAAGGAAGAATGTTGGGAGTCTATCACGCCAAAGACATCATGACGTGATACCCATATTCTCGGACACGTCATCCGGCTATTGTCACTTTCAATCCTGGTAGCCGTAATAAGGCATCCAGCCAGCTTCACTGACAAACTACAGGATGCCAATGCGCTTAGGACATTCCCAGCATAGCGGCCTGAATACCTTTTTAGACAATAGATTTCCCCATCCTTAGCCTGATAACGTTTCAGAACCCATCCTATATGGTAACCCTACGGCAGACAGTTTGCCGTAGGAATTCCACGTGTTTAATGCCTGCAAATTTCAGGAACAAGACCGGTACTCCAACGACGCCTCGGAGACACACCCTTGAACAAGCGTCGATCTGAGATCAGAGTGAGATATTACAGCAGGGAAGCTCTGCGATCAGTTCGATCAGTTGGTTAGGTTACTGACCGCGGGGTTCCCTGGGCTCATCTCGGTGAAGGAAGGCAGAGGGGTACTGGTCGACTGGATTTTTTAGGTTACTGGTTTGTCAGGGCACCTCTGGCTTCTGACACGGACGACGATATCGAGGTCTGATCAAGGACTGGCGTAACTTCAGGGATGTGCCTTCGATTCGTCATCTGTCTAGTACATCAGACTGTCTTGGAAAATCCGTAGCAGCCGCCTAGCCTGAGTAATGAGAAATGCCTTCATGGGTCATGGGTCGAGCCACACATTGGGCGCCCGCAGCGATGAGGAATATGTTTAAGACCGGCTAGCTCAGTCGACCATTTTTCCGCGTTGTCTGAACCACGGGTGGTCTAGACCACTCTGCCCTGTTATGGTCGTAGCGTATTGCATGTAGCAATATGCTACAATGAGCTAAGTACATGTCTACGCTGACCCGTAGCACATGAGCAGCAAAGAAAAATGAACGGGATGCGACGGGTGAAAAAGGAAGAAGATGAAGCGACAGATGACAGACTTTTGAGTCTTCTCGTTGCTCTCGTCACTGTGCTCCACGAAAGCAAAGATTTGTTATTTTGAAGAAGGGAAGTGAAAAGAAAATTGTTATGGTAGTCTATAGTGATGGGCTTGGACGTGAAGTCCAGACTGCCAGCATGAGCTGACAGATCACTCGACGGACAGCGTTGACTGCAGTGCGGCACGCTAGCTCGCCTCGGCTCATTGGCGGAGAGTGTGAGGAGGTTCCACGAAAAGCCTGCCGCTGCCGTCTGCCATAATCAAAAAAAATCTCGTGCCTATCAACCAAAAAACCGGCACACATTCAGTCTTGAAGGGACTGTTACGTCACTTATGTACCTATATCCGTCGTCGAAGGCCCAGATGTTATGCCTTCTTTGCCTGCCCCAGCCACCCATCTGACTCTGAGGGCAAGATTTTTCAGAGTCCCTAGTTGACCTGTAAAGAAAGAGAGACTAGGCGAGCCTAGACGACCTTCATATGAGAGGGCTCCAGGAGAGTTAAGGAAAAGAAATCTAAACCTTGCGATTCCATTACGTTACAAATATTTATTGATCACGGATTATCATACTAATAACTGGAGACAAAGCTATCTTACCTAATGCTGAATAATAATACGGACAGCTCGTATACACGCTCTTTTAAACCAATACTTTTAATAACAATTTCATACTATCTCATCTTTACTTACAAGTCACATGAGAAGTGCTTATTTAATTATATTTTCTTAATTTTGTCGTTTTTGCTTCTATTTTTTTTTCTAGCTAGGTCAAACCGGGGAATATACCGCATCTAATCTTCGAGCTCAAATGATTTCATGGCCTGTTAGATGTCTCAAGGAGATTCAAAAGAACTGCCATAGCCAGCCTGAGTTTTGTCTTTTTTTGTTACCAGCGAAATTGAAACGCCCTTACTTAGGACATGATACTGGCTCCGACCCCAGTGGGAATGTAATATTTAATACATTTAATGATTTTTCAATATAATGTTCAAACAAATAGCACAATAAGATAATCAAAAGAAAATATACTGATAATTTACTCTCGTGTCGTTCAGTCCCTCGAAGGAGCTCCCTGGAGGCGAATATATGACAATCAAAATGCTGCAAATTTAGAAAGTTAGGACATTGTTCGTTTGTTATCTTAATAGTCTTGTCGTAAAGACCCAATCGTTATTCTTTACGTAGGTGAACCTTGTCAACCCGAAAGATGAGAAGCGGTATTATTCTGATAGTGTCGCCTAGCGCTAAGATCTCCTAACCTGATCACAATAAGAAGCTAATGCGAATAATAGCCCGAATTAGGTAAACAATCAAAACAAGTCGTGAGTAGCGGATCAAATTAAAAGCCCTCTCATATGTCCACATAAATTTACAACTTTATGCTTGTCCTCTACCTTAACATTTTAACCTCTAGATTCCATACTCTATAAATTGATTTTGAAGTTCTGATTCTTTGTTGTAATTTATACAAAAACAAAACTTTCCGGCTCTTAATATCTCATCTCATGTTATTGACGTCTTTGCAGGTCTTTAAGATTTATTACTATAAGTTCAGATTGACCTTGCATTGTCATGTATTCCTTTACTGCATCGAATTTAATTTTTCTTTAAATTCTTTTTTCTCTCCAATCATTGAGATCAAAAACGCTCTAACAACACAAAAGCAAATCTTTTCAAGAGTTGCCGCACTATTACAAAAATACCTTCAAGTCTTTTCTTTTATTTCAGCGTGTCGTACGTTTTGCCGTGGGTCGTCACGCCGATTATCATTCAATTATTTTTGTTTCTTATATATGTACTAGCAGAAAAAAACGGTTATGTCCAACAATAATCTTATAAACCTTTTCTTTAAAAAAAACTAATTTCCTAGTGTTCTTTCAAAAATGATTAATATAGATTTATGTCCTACTTGCTATTTTTTTTGTATTATCATTTCTCTTAACGCAGCGTAAGTCCTCATTATTTTTCAACATCATGTCTAATCCAGTTAAGATTTTAAATGGAGAAAACTTGGTACTTCTACTTATGGTGGAATTTATAAACTGTTGAGCTCGATCTACGTGCTTATACCAAACCTTAGGGTTTTCGATGGACATCTTTGTAAGCAATGGAATTATTATTCTATTAACACGTTCCACTTGCCCGTTTCCGCGAGGAACTCCGGTCGTTATTAAACAATGCTGGATACCCTCATCCAGACAATATTCCTTAAATATTTTGGACGTAAATGCACTGCCTCGATCAGACACTATGCGCACTGGATTACCAATCGTCACTGCTTGTTTCTTCAGCCTATCTATCACTTCGTTGCTGGACGTACTTCTTGTTGGGTATAGCCACACAAACTTAGAGAATCCGTCAATCACAACAAAGATGTGATTGTATCTTTTCTTTGTATTTTCCATAGGTCCAAGATGATCTATATGATAAGTTTGTAGCGGTTTATCATCTTTGTTAATCACATTGAGAAAGCCTTCTTGCTTCCCAGCTTTACGTTCTGCTAAAATACATGGTATACAACTCTTTATGACATCCATTATTTTCACCTTAATATCCGGAATATGATACGATCTCTCTAATAAATCTTGAGTTTTACCAACTGAAAAGTTACCTTGTTTGTGTGTTTCGCGTATAATCTCATTCTAAAGTGTTCTTGGTATCACTAGTCGTTCATTTATAGGATCCTTATACAATATTCCATTCTTCAGTACATAGTCCTCATAATTTCTCTCATACAGAATTCCTTGGATAGCTCTTAACTGAGCTTCTCCAACTCTGTGCAACACACTTTCTTGAATAATCATAATATGACGACTCAGTGCATCTACATGGCGCATTTTGGTGCCCGACCTGTGTTCTATATCATAATCGTAGTCTTGCATGTACATGGCCCATCTTGCTACTCTTAGTGGAATATCTTTCTTATTCATTGTCATAGCGAAAGCATTGCAATCCGTAATTATTTTGAAGTGCTTTCCCAACAAGTAAACGCGCCATTTCTTTAAGCCGTTAATTATTGCTAAAACCTCCAATTCGTACGAGTGATATTTTTCCTCGCTAGCACTTGTCTTTCGACTCATGTATTGAATAGGATGCAGTTCCTGATCATCGCAATCTCTCTGAAGCAATATAGCTCCGTAGCCAGCGTTGCTAGCGTCAGTATGCAACTCCGTGTATGTTTTTGGATTATACAATTTAAGAACAGGTTTGTTCGACAATATCTTTTGCAAATTAGTGAAGGCTTTTTCTTCTTCTTCCTCTATTTTGAACATTACATTTTTACGCAACAGATTACTCAATGGTCTTGCTATCACCGCATAATTCGGAATGAATTTTCGAAAATACGATGTTAGCCCTAAAAAGCTTTGAACATTTTTTGCATTTCTAGGTATTGGAAAATTAACAACAACTTTAGTTTTATTCTGGGACGGACGGATGGTTCCGTTCTCTATAATATAACCTAGAAACTCGATACTTCTTTTCATGATCTGAGATTTACTCCAGTTAATGACTAGACCGTATTTACTTGCAACACGCAGTACTTGTTCTAGGTACTCAATAGATTCTTGCTCGGTCTTTGCTGGTATAACCAGATCATCCATGTAAGTTAGTAATATTCCCTTCTGCACCAAAGGTCTAAAAATTACCGAAATATATCGGGTGAATGTTGATGGTGAATTACACAGACCAAAAGGTACCTTCAGAAATTCATACTGCCCGTTATGCACAACAAATGATGTGTATTTAATTGACTGTTTCTCCATAGGAACATGAAAAAAACCATCTTTCAAGTCCAATGTACTAAACAATTGGGCTTCCTGCAATCTGTCCACTATATCTTCAATTAATGGCATGGGGTAATGATCTTTAATGATCTGCTTATTAATTCTCCGAAAGTCACAGCAAAGTCTTTTGCTTCCGTTTTTCGATTACTATTCGCCGAAACTTCACAGTAGATTTACTTATCAGTACAAAAAATGGTCACTAATACAACCGGACTAGCGAACTCTGAACAACTCGGTTGTATAATACCTTCGCTTAACCACTGATTGACTTGGCGTTCAACTTCAGTTTGATCTTCATGAGAAATTCGTCGTGGTCTTTCGAAAAGAGGAGTTTCATCTTGAAGGATGATTTTCATTTCAATTTGTGACTCGAGTTGTTTGCTCGGATTGTAATTATTAATGACCTCTACTACTGCCTTCCTTGTCGGGAATGGAATATGATCTAAGTCAATTGAAATCGTGTTTTCCTCACACTCATCCAATCCAAAACAACATTGCAGCGTCTCACCGTATTCTTTCATTAATTCGTTTATTCCGCTACTGGATCCGTTTTCCTTTTTCGCGTCTCTATTTTCGGACTGGTTAATAAGAGGGTCACTCTCATTTCCTTTCCTTGTTATTACACATTTGCTGCCACTTGGATAAAGGTTAATGCCTCCATTCTCCATGACAACTACAGCTTTATTTAATATGTCATTTCCGACAATTACTTGATAGGGCATAGCATCGATAGGTACAACATGGCAATCGATATTGAATTCAATATCATCCACCGAAATGCGCGTTTTAGCCACTCCAATTGTCTGAATTTCAACACTTCCTAAACCACTCATTGACTCTTTACTTGGTGTTAATTCAAGCAAATCTAATTCTTTAAAGAAATCGTATCGACATACTGATAAATCACAGCCCGTGTCTATTAATGCTCGCACAGTTTTTCCTTCCATTTTGATCTCTTTCGTCATTCTTTTGATACCAAAATTTATCTCAGTTTTAGGTTTGAAATTCACTAATTTCGCTAACATACCACACTCGAACGATCTGTGTCCGAATGCGTTACACTTGAAGCACTTATATCCTTTGGCTTTGTTTGGACAATCATAGGACATATGTTTCACATCACCACACCATGAACAAGTCTTGGCCTTTTCCTTTTGTATCACATTTCTTTGCCGCTCTTGAGTGTCGGGAGTTTGATGACTTCCTCTCAATTTTTCGTACACGTTTTTTTAGTTCCATTATTGTCGTAGCTTCATATAAGACAATCTTATTAACTTTTAACTTTGTCATCTCGAATTCCATCTATTATGTATGAAATAATAGACTCCTCTTCAATGTCCACTTGGTTAGCAATTTGCAACATGTGATAGACATAATCTCGCAGACTTGCATCATGTTGTTTCCTGCGATTCCGCATTTGCTTATGAACTTCAGCACTACTTACTGCTGTGTCAAACTCACTGATAAGCGCCGCCTTTAACGCAAGCCAACCGCTAACGTTTTTTTTTTCAGAGTTAATAAACAATCTGGCTGAACATATAATTAATTTTTTACCATATACAAACTTTTGAAGATTACTCCAACCGACTATAGCACTGATCTCTTCGAAATCCTGAATCCACTTTCTGACTGAAATCTTCTGATCACCTGAGAATGGGGAAATACTATCTTCGATATCTCGAAACGAAAAGTATTCCTTGTGTGTAAATGAAGCCATATGATTTCGACTTACATCTCTTTCTTTACTTTGTTCATTGTCAGTTGTTGGTGTCGAAGAATTTGTTCCTGGTTGAACATTGACAACTGTGATATCATTATCACCTTCCATGTCTGTTACGCAATTTAGTTGAAGGTATTCTATCAGTCTTTCTCGTAACTCGCTTTTCCACCCTGTGGTCATACAACCATACGACCTAAGTTCTTTCTCTAGATCTTTTTTGTTCATACTTGAAATGGTTCGCTTATCCATTTTCAATACTTTGATATGGCTAGCTCCCTTTACAACTTTAATTATTTCAGACACACCACCTAAGTTCAATAGGTGTACTTAGCAACTTTTACCGTATCTTTACCGTATCTAAACGCTTGAAATTCAAACGAAATACCTGTTTCCTTTCTTTACCGTGGTTATACTTTATTTTAATTATGTCTGAACTTATTATGTAATATAATATATTTTGAGTAATATATTTTAAATATGATATTTTGAAGAAAATTATTTAAATATAATATTTTGAAGAAAATTATTTAAATATAGTATTTTGAAGAATATTATTTAAATATAGTATTTTGAAGAATATTATTTAAATATAATAATTTGAAGAATATTATTTAAATATAATATTTTTAAGAAAATTATTTAAATGTAATATTTTGAGACAATGCTCCGAATGATATACTTAAGGCAGCACTGTTTATGCGACACAATCAAAACAATTAAGAAACTTATTTTCCAAACTAAACCTCTCGCCAAATATTGCCCTGCTCGTATAGCTTTTCAAATACGTAAAGGTGTTTGGTTAATCAATGCTACTAACTTATTCACAAAAAATAATGTTTCCTAACAAACATTTTCGTTTTTGAACAAATTTGTCCTTCGCACTTGTTTGATTTTATGAGTTCCGCACAGCACAAAATCCTATCCGCAATCAGAATCAATGCGCACAATAGTTTATTATAGCAAAACTTTAAGTTATATTAAACATGGTATGTTTGAACGTTTTATTTGTCTCTTAATGAATTTATTTATCTTTTTCTTACCTTATATATATAATAAATATATTTCCTTTGTTTTCTGTAGTTTTAATTTTAGCGCAAGACTTCTTGTTTTTTCGACTTATTTTCTTGCTTTGTTCGGCACTGCACTGCAACTTGTTCAAACCTGTTTTAATGACGGCGTCCATGTTGCCGCCAAAACACACTGGAACTTTCCATGTAATTACTCGATCATGCCTTAACCTCAACTTTTTCCCGCTGTTTTTGTGTTTTCAAATCAGCGCTCCGCCCTTCAGCCGCAATACTCCAGGGATATTTTGGTTGAGCCCCCAAATTTGTGGGTTTCGTTCCCACAAATTAATCCGCTTATCGCACTTCAAAATGTAGGATTATCCCAGTTCAGCAAGATACAAAGAAAACACGAGTATTAGTGAATTCTTATTTTACTTTTATTAATGGTTTCTTCTATGGATTTCTAATATGATCAATATTGGAAATCTGTTTGACGTCGCACAACTTTATAATAACTTTATAGAGATTAGAGTTTAATGACTCTTTTTACAACTTTTATCTCTATAACAGCTTTTATTTAAACTATATTTCTTTAACCAGTTTAGCTTTATTCTATCTCTAGACAACTTTTCTACCTTCTCTTCACAACTTTCTTATTATTACTTTTTCAACTTAAAGCTTATTCTTCTTCTTACTTACTTAATCACTACTTCTAGGTGAGCTAGCACACATCCCTGTTCTGACACTTTTAGAACGAAGGTTGTATGGTATGGCGTTGCCAGATCCCACATAAATAAATATATAATGAAGATCGCCTAACCTTGCTGCTATTGTACCGGAAATCCATTTATCCATTCTTGGATTGTGTGACTGAAAATATACTGGTTGGTTTGTTTTAAATTGCCGATAGGTAGCGTCAAATTTAACTTTTTGTTTTTCAGCTAATCTCTTTTGTGTGCTGTCTGGTCTTACTAGGTCGATTCGGGTTCGGATGTTTCTTCCCAGAAAAAGTTGTGCAGGTGGTTGACCCGTTGTTGCGTGCAGTGCTTTCCTGTATTGTCTCAGGAATTCGTTTAAATCCTTTTGTAGAGTATACGGAGTGATTTTCATCTTGCATAGAGAGTCTTTTGTTATTTGTACGTACCTCTCTGCCTGCCCATTTGTAAATGGATGATACGGGCCGAAAGCTTTTGGTATTTCACTCCACTCATCCGTAAAAATGTCTTAAATTCGTTTGATGTAAACTGTGTACCCTTGTCGGATACAACGATGGTTGGGCATCCATAAGCTGCAAATAGTTCATCAAGATTTCCAATAGTTGCATTGCTTGATGTAGAATTTGTCCTTTTTACTTCTGTCCACTTGCTGTTTGCATCAACAACAATTAATAACATTGTTCCCGCAACTGGTCCTGCATAATCTATATGGATGCGCTCCCAGGGAGCTTTAGGGTACTCGCAATGGTGAATATTAAATTTGGCTGGAGCATGCGCATGTTTAGCGCATTCACTACACGATCTAGCTACCTTCTCTATTTCTGCATCGATGCCTGGCCAATAAACGAACGAACGAGCTATTCCTTTCATTTTAACTATGCCTATGTGAGCGATAGGAAGATCTTTCAAAATGTGTTGGCGAAGTGAGGGTGGTACAATGACACGATGTTCAAACACTAAACAATTGCCTGCTAGGGTATAGTTGACTTTTGGTGCTTTATACCCGTTCCGGGAAAGACTTTAACCCGCTTCCAGTAGTTGTACAATTCTTCCCAAGTGCTTGTCCTTCTTTGTTTCTTTTGCAATAAGTTCCGCGTGTACTAGCAGTTGTTCGATCTGTGCTATTACAAACTGATCAAATTCATCACACTCCTCTTCCTGTTTTCCTTTGTTGTTTGATGCTTCGCCGATTCTGTTACATGTTGTCGGTAATGGTGCTCGTGAGCAGTAGTCTGCGTTTCCGTTTTCTTTAGTTGACTTGAATATGACGTCGTAATTGAAATGAGTTAAATAATCTGCATAGTTTGCCATGCGACTGATGCAGAGTACTATGATTTCTCTGGATGCAATATTTGGGTTAGTGGCTTGTGGTCTGTTATCAACGTGAAATGTCTAGCGTACAGATAATAGAAAAATTTCTGCGCTGCCCATACGATAGTAAGAGCCTCTTTGTCTATTTGAGGATACTTTTGTTCTGTTTGCGTCATTGTGCGACTTGCATATGCAATCGGTCGCTCTTCCCCGCTACTCAGGCGATGGGACAAAACCGCTCCTAGACCTACTTTACTAGCATCTGTTGCCAGTAATAGTGGAAGTTTTGGATTATATGTCATAAGGACTTGTGATGAAATTAGAGCTTCTTTCAGATCATTATACGACAGCATCAGCTGTCCATGCAAACTCGTCTGCTGCCAGCATATTCCTTAGTGGACGAGCTCTGGTTGCTAGGTCCTGTATAAATGCGTTGTAGTAAGTTGCTTTGCCAATAAACAGGTTTAGTTCTTCCTTAGTCCTTGGTTTTGGGGCATCTCGGATTGCCTCGATATGTTTGTCTGACTTGTGCAGACCTGTGGCATCTATTTTGTGACCCAAAAATTCAACAGATGATGTTGCGAAGACACATTTCCCACGGTTTAGTCGCAACCCATGTTCTCTCACTCGATTGAGCACGTCTATGAGTATCCTTAACATGACTTCGAAATCTTCGCCAAATACAGGAATGTCATCAAAAAAATGTAATACGTTAGGAATACCTTTAAAGACTGCTTCCATTTGTCGCTGCCATAGTGCAGGAATATTAACTGCACCATAGACTGCGCGTGTTGGACGTATCAACCCATGCGTCGGTGTGTTTAAAGTGAGCGCGTGACTAAACTTATCTTGCACTGGTAGATGAGTATACGCATCTGTGATTTTCGGGATTGGATATTCATCAATTATAATTCGCGGATTCAATGTGGGTTTATAGTTCCCAGTGATCCGCATTTTTCCATTCTTCTTCATGACGACATGTGCTGTTGATGCCCACTCCGAACACTCTACTTTTTGATATAGCCCTGATGCCATTTTAGCATCGATTTCCTTAGTGTACTTACCGCGCAACGCGTAAGGAATCTCTCGTGCTTTGGCCAAAATAGGTGATGCGTCTGTTTTAAAGTATACTTTGATAGGTGGTCCGGTGAGTTTGCCTGCTGTCTCACTAAAGATGTCATCGTACTTCACTAGTACCTTGTCTAATCTTTCTTTATAACTCTTCGTTAATTGAGGAGATATCACTGAGAGTGTGTGCATATTGTTGTTTGGGGAGAACAATTCCGATAGCTTGATCTCGTGTGCGAATTGTGCAATCCATTCGCGACCGAACAGTGCCTCATAATCGCCTTCGATTACGTATAGATTCATTTTCTTCGCTGTTGTGCCCAATGTGACATTTACTGTAACGTATCCCACGCATTGGAGGCGATGACGTGTATAACTTGTGAACTTCCTCTTAGTTGGCTTCACGGTGAAGCTTGGTTTAATTTTGCGTAGAGTTTTTCTGCTTATAATGCCACATGGAGCACCTGTGTCGAATTCCATCTCTACTTTGCTGCTATCGATGTTAACTTTAATCATTTGTTTGTGATATGACTTGGCTTCGATGCAGTTGATTCTATTAAAAGTTTCCACACTGTCAATTTGTTCGTCGGCTTGCTCTTCATTGTTGATTTGGTTAGTGCTTCGCGACATCTTGCCCTGATTACAAACTTTTGCTATGTGCTCTATTTTCCTGCAGTTATGACATTCTGCCTTTAGGAATGGACACTTATTGCGTACATGTTGTCCTCCGCACCCCTTGTACACTTGTGCAATTTTAGTTTGTTTTTCTTTCAACTGTTTTAGGTATCTTTGATTTGCTCCAGTTCGATTGTCTTTTCTCCATACTCCTGATTTTTGACAATTGCTTTGTTTACCTCGCTTAATTTGTGGAGGCGTAAAGCCTAGTGAATTAGTCGTCTCATTCTGCAGTTGGCCTGACTTCTGTGGATGTGTTCTGTATTGCCTCTATTCTGTGCGCCACTTCATATGCGGCCTGGAATGTAGCCGGCTTCTTTGTAATGATTCCATCACACATGTCACGGTTCTCGAGACCATGCAGGAACTGCTCGATCAGCATCCTGTCTAATGCCCGCTACACACCATCGTCGTTTTACTCCGCGTTCGTCGAACGACGAAAGAAAATAGCAGTGTGGATGACAACGCTGCCGCGTTCCTCGCCACTGCAAAAAATCAAATCGGGTTTGAATTTTCTCCGTACGCCGTTCGCTGTACGATGTACGACGATAGTGTGGATGCAAAAAGTGCGTCATCGTTCGACGTTAAACAGTGGAGTACCAGTTGAGTAACGTAAATTGAAAATAAAAACCCAAAATGGCTGATCTAAGAAATTTTTCACAAGAATTTCTGTTAGAATTTATTCAACTTTCAACCTTCAACGCGAACTAAACGACGATAATGTGTAGGCTACAACGGCGTACGTCGTTCGTCGAACAGCTTTGTCAGAATGTCGTTCATACAACGCTGTTCGACGAACGCGGGGTAAAACGACGATGGTGTGTAGCGGGCATAAGAATGAACCATATTCCCAATGTACGGCTCCTTGACGAAGGCGCAACGTGAACTGTGCTACAGTTTCCTCCCTTTTTTGTTTTAAACGGCGAAATTTGATGCTTTCTACAAATTTGTCCCTCGGACGGTCAAAATGTTTTGTAAGCACTACGCGTAGTTCTTTGTATTTTAATTCCTCTGGTATACGTGGGTTAATTAGGAATTTGAGTGCACTACTCAATTCTGCGCCCATGTGTACGCGTGCGTAACTTTCGTGTTGATTTTCTGGAATTCGACTCAATTCTAGTGCACTATCAAAGCGTGCGAAATAATCTTCTACTGTTGTTCCGTCACTTGACCGATATTCGCTGACTGCAAATGATGGTGGTCTCACCTGTGCGATGTTTTCTGTTCGTGCTGAAGTCGTTACTTCGGTTGCGGCCGACTTTATTGCCGTTGTTAACGGATTTGTCATTGCCTGGATTAATTCTGGCGAAATGACTGGAACTGGCGTGTCTGGTGGAGGAGTCATGATGGAAATTAATTTACTTTTTTTTAATTTCCTTTGTTTCGTTTTTCCCCCTTTACAATTCTGATTATTTGTTTTACTTCGGCGTAAGGTTCTGAAAATATATATTTTTTATTATGTACTTGTTACCACTACGGCATGAGTCAGCGTTTTTTTGATACCACTACTGCGTGGATTTTTTTCGGTACTACACGGCGTGAATTCCCTGTACTTTTGTTAATTTGGCGTGAAGTTCCTGGCTTCCACAATTCTGACACCTTTTTTATGTTCTGACGCCACTTTTGTGTCTTTAAGGGGGATTTAATTTTTATAACACAGTTTGTTCTATGAATACAAAATACTTTATTTAATTTCTAATTTACATATATAAGTTGACTGGCTTGAAACAAGTAGAAGAGTGACAGTTCAGTGTAAATTTTGCATTTTCTTACTTAGGCTATGTTTGCAGAGTTGTTTGCTAGGCTTTACCATAAGCAACAAAATATAAATAGATTGTGTGTCCAAAGAAATAGACAGCACGTCGTTCTGAGAAAGAATCATCTTTTATTTTCCGGAATATTTACATGCTCTTATTTTCAAATAATTTTTAAAAGTTGCATTGAAATTTTGTGAGTGTCGACCAGAGCTCCTCCCTTGGCTTTCCTCTCTTCCCCTGTCACGAGTATCCTTCTCCACCATCCATCCACTCAATCTATCTACTTCATCCTTTCAGTAATCCCAAAGATCCTTGAATCCCCACCCCTTTCATCCATTCATTTTTCGGCAACTAACGAAAAAAATATCCGATAATGTATCTCCAAGAAAAAGCGAAAAACTGAATTACACAGCACAGCAGAAAATTAAACTGGTTAGATTGGGAGTATCTTGGCTTTCTTACATTTTTAGAAATTTACTGAAAATGTTTTCCTTAGAATTTGTTTGTATTATTGGAGGCCGACGACAATTCTTATTAGCGTAGAGTAGACTCGTAGACGAGCAACAAGCAATGAAAATGTGTTTCGGCAGAATTTATATTCACTTTGGTGACCGGTTGGAGTTATTTTCAGATTCAATACTCTCATGTGTGCCGTTGTCGGCCTCCAATGGTTAAAAATTCTAAATCGCTTGGAAGCATATGTAGATAGTCGTAAATACTTTTGTTAGTAACGCTATTTCAATGCTGTTTCGTAGCTTTCCCGTACATACCGTACATACCTGTGCCAACCAAAAATCGACCCTTAACTTTTCTTGCTTTCCGTGCCGCGTCCATCCTATCACCTATCCGTCCTTTCCTCCATTCATTTCATTTAACCATACAATCCATCTATATTTACCCTCACCCCCGCCCCCATATTATCGATCCATCCATATTCGTCTAATCCATCTGACTATACCATCCAATCCATCCTATAACCGACCCTTTCATCCATTCATTGATTTTGTCAATAAAAATTATTCTAAAATACGTTACCCTACTAATGAAATATTACAGCAATTACCATTGCTTTTCTTTTCCCACGCTTACGCATCGAATTCACCTAAAAACCATGAAAACCACATCAAATGTGCAAAATGCAGTCATAATAAACTAAAAACAAAAAATTCTCGCAGACCAAGCAATCCAGCTTCCAAGAAAATCTCAGAAAACAGTGCCTGTCCTTACATGAAATGAATGCAGAACATTGCCACACCCTACATCTCTACTCCTCACCAAGTTCCTAATTCACACAACACATCATCACGACAGAATAAAAAAGTTCGTTTCAAGCTTTCGGGTTTCAACTTTGATGACCTACAGCTTTAATATTTTTCAACTGGAGATGATGTGGCACAGGGTGCGAACAGAAATGGTTGCACATTTTTTGTTCTTGTCGCTTCTTGCAATTTTATTATTCTAAGCTAATACTCAATTCTAAGTCGCTCTAATTTCAATTTTCTTTCGTAAACTGGACATTTGCGACTGCGAGAATTATGATTTACGTCTAGCTTGAGATTTAATTTTTGGACTCCTTCAATACAATTTGCCCATTTTTCGAAATTTGCATCACATTCTTTCCAATTGTGACTACCTGCGCAGCTCGAACATGTATTAGGTTTTGTACACTCAGTCGATTTATGGTTATAGCCCTGACATTTAAAACATCTGATTACATGTATACATTCGAATGCCAGACATGTGTCCTAGCCTACTTCCAATTTTTTCCTTCATAATCCTGTTAAAACTTTCACTATCTACTTCGATTATAGCAGTGAATGAGCTTTGTTTTTTAGTTGGTCTGCTGTTACTTATGACTTTTATATTAGCATTCTCACAACATTCATTCTGTGCAAGTAATTTACCTATTAGATCATCTTTTTGATATTCGTCTTTCACTCCAACAATGGTAACTTTGCGCTTTCTGTAAGTAGGTATTTTAATTTCATACAACTCACCCAATTTTTCACGCGCTTTTTTCTCAATATTTTTAATTGACTCACTATTTTCGCACTCAATAGCGATAACGCCGTTCTGCTTCTTAAGGCACTTTCATATCTTCTAGAACTGAAACACCCTCTATATATGCATGTGTTTAAAGGCTTTCACAGAAACATGAGTAAGTTCGCTTAAATTGTTTGTATTATTGATTTTCCGACCCATTATAAAATCAGTAAATGTATTGAAAACCCACCGTGGCATTTCACCTATCTACAGGGATGGGATCACATAAGTAAAAAAAACAAGAGAAAAAGCTATAATTGGTCTAAGACCAATTCTTATGATACCCTAGATGAATGCCCGTATGAAATTTCGTGTGGTCACACATTTGAGATTTTTTGCATTGGTTTCTCGCATATATTTCTAGAACGGCTCATCGGACAGAAAAAATGATTATAACCAATTTTATAAGATTTCTTATTCTGAAGAAGTTTTTAGTACAATAAAAATGTGTAGGACTGAATGTTTTCAGAGTATATGTAAAAATCAAAAATTTTATATGGCAACACCAAGAAGGGGTTGCCCGATTTAGTCAATTTTTGAAGTTTTCTTTGCTATTACTATGAAAAGACAATGTACCAAATTTTAGCTTTCTATGTCGACGTGTTCTCAGGTAGTGTCCAAATATATCGTGGAAAACGAAATTTCTGTATGGCAACCCCACGAAGGACTTGCCCGATTTGTCTCATTTTCGAACTTAATTTTACTTTTTTTTTTAATGTCCGTGTACAAAATTTCAGCTTTTTAGGTGAACGCGATCTCGAGATATCGTGCGCACGGACGGACAGGCAAAAATCAAAATAACTTTTAATTTTATGCGGGGGTGTCCAATCCATTTTGCTCTACCATCATAATTTCTGTGCGTTACAAACAGAATGGCAAACTTAGTATACCCTATAAATTTCATCTAGGGTATAAAAATGAAGAAAATAAAAGGACGCATTTTAAACCACTCTCCTGATAAATTAAGAATCATTTCTTCAGGCTCCTTCGTCAGAGCTACCCGGAACTAGTATTATAGAGAATTATGTCCGTCCGAAAGTTTTTGTTTGCTAATTCCAAAACGAAACATTCATTTATAAATAATAATATATAACAATAGTAAAAAAAGTATATTCATAGATCATCAATACAAAATTAACTGAAGACACTTTTGATGGATTTGCTTTTAGCACTACTGTTAAGTAAGACTTTCTGCCGAGGATTCTCGTCTTCACTACTACTGTCTTCAAATTGAATTTTACTTCTGCTAGCAAACTTCCTTTTCTTACTGGTGCTAGGAGAATCCTTGCATACGACGTCGACGTCATTGCTCGTGTGTTGGATTTTGTTGCAAGAAGAAATTAGTCCCAATGATACATTTTTTGACGTTTGTGAAGTAGTTCCCTCAGATTTTCTACTATTAAAAAGACTTAAATCTAGCTTATTATTGGAATATTCATGAGTGTTTTTTACAGTTTCCTTTGCTTTATCTGAAATGCTGTTAATATTTGTACTTGAGTTATATTGCTTCACTTCTCCACCAATGTCTTTAAAATAAACATCACTTCCGGAATCCCAAATATCTATTTCTTCACTCATCCCAGACACTTTGGGGATTTTAGCCGCAATTCCACTAGACACAACGGTGCTTGGTGCAATGCAGCTTGGCATGTTGGAGGTGGTGTTGTATTTATAATTATCAATCTTTAAATTTTGTGATAGATTCTCAAATTTGTGCAAATTATCATCAGGATCTAAAAATACTATATCTTGGTCTCTGAGGTGTTCTCGCACTTGATAATAAGACAAAACATGTTTAATCATATCATATGTTATATTAGATCTACAAGCTTCTTTTATATCTTTCAATTTAACAGTCCAGACATTTTGAGGAATATTAGCGGCTATTGCTTTAAAGTGAACATCAGCAACTCCAAGCTTTCTCAAATCAGTTTTTGTAGCGCAAAGTCCACTTTTAATTAGTTCATTCATATAATTTGAAATTGTACTCACAGACAGACCTCTAATTTGAGCTATTTCTTCTACCGACTTTCCAGCTTTCCATAAATCAAATGTTCTTAAATGAGTATCAGTAATCTTAACACCAGGAATCGGATGTTTTTTCAATTGTGCTTTTATATCCAAGGAATTATCATTGCTAGGGAGAAAATTTATACTCTCCAAAATGCATTTAATGAACGCGGGACCAAATTTGGCAACTTTTGTTTCTGAAAAACCATCAAATTGGGTCGACTTCATCTCATCTATATTAAGAGGTTTTTTTTGGGCAATTTGATAAAGCGCTTTATTTGATGCAATCATGTAAGGCATTACATCTAAACTGCTGGCCACAGACGAGCGTACTCTATGCAAAGATTTTATAAGTTCCTCGACGCTATCTTTTCTTATTTTACCCTCAAAATCGGTATTTTGTTTGGATTGCACAATACTAAGATTTGTCATATCATTTAGGAACTGTGGTTTAACCCGTTTAAGATAGCGTAACATATCAAGCGGAGGCTTTAGCTTTAAAGATTTTTCTTTGCTTTCTAGCCAAGAAATAGCCTTTGTTGAGAGGGTAATCGTATAGAGTGTTTTAAAGGTTTTCGAATATTTATTTGTTGGAATTTTCTCCTTTTGTAAGAATTTATTTGCTTCTAATAGATCTGCAAGTGATTTATACCATTCATCAGATTTACTTTTTCCTGCTCCATACATGGGATGCGAAAAATACTTCGGAGCCACTTTTTGATCTAAAGACCCACGAAGAAATAAAATTGGTTTAATTAGGCCAGTCTGGCCGTTAAATACCTGAATCGCTTTCAATAAAGTTTCAGCATCTTCCGTAAAATCATAGAGGCCGTTATCATCTAAATCCTCGTATTTCTTTATTGAACCCATACTAGAGGAGCCATTTCTGCAATTATCGCAACATGTTTTCCGTTTTTCCAAACTAACTGATGAGCCTTCAAAATAATCAAGCAAAAATTTTCTGCGACATTTATCTATATTTACATATTCTTTCATTTTTGAGGACAAGACTTCCAAGTTTCTTTGTATCTCTTCTGATACCCAAGAGCTTTTTCGTAGGGTTTCGTGAATTACAAAATCTGATCGACTGTAGAACATAAAGCACTTAGCAGGCATTCCATCACGACCAGCACGGCCAACTTCCTGATAATAACTTTCAATATCCTTTGATACACCGTAATGAATTATAATCCGAACATCAGGCTTGTCGACTCCCATACCAAAAGCAATAGTGGCGACAATTACTTGAATTTTGTCCTTAACAAAATCTTCGTGTAAGGTCTTCCGTTGTGTAATGCTAAGACCTGCGTGGTAAGCAGCACACCTGACGCCTTCTACGCGAATTAATTCCGCTATTCGCTCTGTCTCTGATCTAGTTATACAATATATGATAATGCTACCATTTTGCACTGATTTCAAAATTGTTCCAATATCAGCCCACATACCTTGATTACTTTTCATGCTTACATTAAACTCCAAATTTGGCCTATCAAAACCACTACACAATATTTGGGGATCTCTTAACTGCAAAGACTTTACAACATCATTTCTGACCTGTTCTGTTGCAGTGGCCGTCAGAGCCAATATTGGTACTTCAGGCACTAATCTTCGTATGAAGGCGAGATTTCGAAAAGCAGGACGAAAGTTGTGGCCCCACTTACTAATACAATGAGCTTCATCAATGGCTATTAGTGTCAGCTTTGTTCTTAATTGTCGTAAAATTTGTGTACCTAAATCGCCTGTTATAAACTCTGGACTTACATAAACTATGTTATATTTAAACTTGAATACTTCGTTAAGGATTTCTTTGTCTTTTTGCGCTGATCCCAGTAAACAGGCTCTTATATTTGACACTTTAAGTGATAGTACTTGATCTTCCATTAAAGCAATTAAAGGTGATATAACCACAGTAACTGTATCAAGAAAGACCGAAGGAAATTGATAGCAGAGCGACTTTCCGTAGCCAGTAGAAAATATTACGCAGTTGTCCTGTTTATTGTCGAGTATTGATGATATAACTTGCCATTGCATCCGGCGAAAACTTGTATGTCCAAACCAATCTTTCAGACATTTTAAATATATTTCAGGTGGTTGATCTGAAGTTGACTGTTCAGGGAAAATGTCAATTTCAAACTCATCTAGAAACTCCTCTAAGCTCTCCGTCATACTGATTTCCTATAAAATATTCAAATATAATAATAATAAAGCAGCCATCAAACACCTACTTCTTCCACAAACTATTCGAGTTTTTAATTTAAAAATTAAAAGCTAAATAATACGTAGTTGTCTTGTAGCGCTTCTAACCCGAAAATCTTGCTTAATTCAAACAACGAAATTTTGCAACAAATTTAGTAAGAGTACGTTTTATAGATTTACTGTTTTTAATAAATATAAATGATAGAATTATTGTTTATAACAACCAAAAAAGCGGGAAAATACTCGTAAGAAAAAACAATTAAACATTGGGCGCGTTCACTGCCACTTTGGTAGCTTACAACTTACTTGACTGTTGACAAAAAGTCACTTTTTGCAGGCTTTTTTCTGTCGGTGAACGCACCCAAGGATAGCCATAACCGATACGATATTCAATGTATCGATATTTATCCCCTTACGATACAGGTAACACGTATCGATATATTTATAGTTACCCGTGGCCCGGGGGTTACACCAGCAAGTACAACTTGCATGCAAGCCTCCCTTCCAACGCGATTTTAAACTTGACAGCAAGGCAGCTCGGTTGTTGTCTTATCAGCTTGCATGCAAGTTCATTTAAAAATGGCATCGAGACGTAAAGTCTTGCGTATATTGGAAAATTATAGCAATAAAGGAAGTAGCAGAATGATAAAAACCCAAGAAAAAATTAAGAGGTAGGTGTTGGTAAATGATGTAATGAAAATGATCCCAGAAAAACTCATTTTCCCAGAATAAATTTATCAAATTATCTCAAGCATTTCTTTTCCGCCATTTTGAAAACTGTATAAATCTCAAATTACTATCTCCCAGCTGCCATGGTTTTTCATCATACAAGTTCCCTGAAAGCTGAGCTGCCAGCATGGCAGTAGAGGTTACACGTGCAAGAAGTATAGCAGTGCAGATTGCATGCAAACTGTACTTGCAGGTGAAACCCCCGGGTTAAAGGCCGAAACACAATGATGCCGACGACACTTTCTTGGTTCGATGTTTCTATTTGAGAATTGGTTGGTCCAAAACCCTTGAGAATACTTCCCAAGCCATGAAACAGAAATCTACATGTCTGTTTTCTAAAATGTTCTATATTGATACTTATGGAAAAGTGCTAAACATTGGCTTTATATATGCCATAGAGCCTAAACTACTATCCATACAGGAAAATTGTCTTCTAGTACATAATTTAAAGCTTGGTTCCTTACCTTCCCAAAGGCTACACTTCCTATATACCTTACTTAATAAAATAATAAAATAGTTTTGATTAGAAAGTAACCTTACTATTTTACGCTCAATACATCTCAGCTGAGTGATAATTGCATGTGTATATGTGCAGCCGTAGTCCGAGTCTATAAGCAGCTACAGCGGAGGCGTTCAGTCGAATCGCTGTCCTTCCGCTGACTCTCAACTGTTGAGTATAGTAGGCAGCGGCGATTATTTACGCTTAATTTGTAAGCACTGTCAAATCTTCTGTCAAATAAATATCATATGATATTTTACTAACAGAAAGCTGAAAACAATATAGGCAAACTTGACAGCAACAGATTACAGTCAGCAAAACGTTCAGATGAAACTCAACGGTTGAGTTCCAGCATACTCAACATGTTTTGTGATTAGTGTCAACCGTTGAGCTGGGCTGAACACGCCCAATGATTACTCAGCTGAGAATTTTTGTTTAAGGAATCGTAGTCATTTGGTTAAGATAATTTTTTTTAAATAATTTTGTTAGGAAAGGTATGAACATTTTATTACGGTTCGGAAGATAAGAAAGCAAGCTTTAAGGTGAAAGCCCAATGAACGCGGCAGGCGTCGCGTCGCTTTGACAGTTCTCCGCGGCAGACGCGTGTAGGATTTGAGCAAGGCTCAATGGACGCGTCGCGTTGGTACTCTTAAGATTTATTTATAAAAAGAAAAAGTGATAGAAAAGCTTGAGTTATTATTTAAAAGTGAAATAGTGGATATATCAGAGTTATTAGATGTGGCAGTTCTTGAATTTGCAGCTTATTAAGCATATAAACGGTTTAAAATCAATCAAAAGAATTGTCAAAGCGTCTGCCGCGCGTTAAAAGTAGAACATTGATCTACTTTCGCGTCGGATCCGGCAAGCGCGGCAGCCATTTGGCCAGCACGAACTTGAACACGTATATTCTATTGATCTGTTAAAGCGACGCGATGCCTGCCGCGTTCATTGGGTTTTCGCCTTAAGATTAACAGGACGCCATTTTTCTGTATGAATAGTAGTTTAGGGCGGAGGAGCTATTCAAATCAAACTTTTGTCACTTTTACATAAGAATACTGCAAATATTTTAGAATGTAAGGACTACGTTGGGCCTCGCATGTGGTATGGAAGGCGTCTGTTTCATGGCTTGTGAAGTATTCTCGAGAGTTTTGGTTGTATTATTCAAAATTTCGTGGTATTTGGATAATGCGACAAATTCCAAGCAATGGTGTGATATGGAGCACCAATAACTGTATAGCAGTAGATCCAAGAGGCAAGAACTTGATAACTGGGGGAATAGAAGTTAAACTTTGATACATAAGCTGTGTCCTTTTGTGTCCGCAGAACAAAAGGTACACAAAAGAACGTCTCATACATTTTCATAGAATATTTACACGAAGCGAACAGCACAAATTGTTCGCTTCAATCGACAGAACATGTTTTCCAGTATATGGGGGTTCTAGGACAAGGTACACAAAAGAACACAGCTATAGAAAACTTAACGGACCTACAATACAATATAGTAGAAAAATGCCTGCCAATCAAAATGATATTTCACAAAGCGGTGTACTGGCAACTTCAATGGGCAATGTATGTGAAATGTACTTAAATGAGACGCCATACTAACAACAGAAAACAGGCGAATTTATACACTCCATAAGATTGTGCCCGTTTGAACATGTTTTGTGTATCCAGAACACGGTTTCACATAAGATTTGGTGCCAGGTTCAGGTGAACCTAATTACGATGCAAATCCTATGCAAACGAACAAACAACGTTCATGCCCTGTTTGAGAATATTCCAGCCGAACTTATTGCTTTAGATCCAAATGAAATCGCTGGGGTTGTTGAAACATTACAAGACAAGCTTGAAATGAAGAAACCGCTTATACTTTATATATTTTTTTTATTTTTTTTATGAATTCTTTAATAATATATTTCATTTCATTTATTGAGACTACAAAATCCAATGTACTTAAGATTACTAAAAACAAAAGCATAGTTAACAAAATAACTTGGCCGACTTTAAAATATGTCTGGCGGTGAAATTGCTGTTATACAATTTGAATAGTGGTGTACTTTGTACTTCTGCAGTTTGATATTACAATATCACAAAAAATTTCGAATACACTTGCTCCCGGTGTATACTAAGCTTAGCCTGTACTGGCTTTAACCTACCAACTTAACAAGTCATTTTTTTTATTATTATTAAACACGTAACAAGAACCCAATTTTTCTTGGACTTGTAAATACATACATACAAATAAAAACTTGAAATGAAGTAAAGTAAAAGTTCTTTATATTTACTTAACAGAGGTTATTCAAGCTTGGCTCAGTTGGTGATTTAGTTTATCAACTAAGGTGCGAGAGGTTGGCTCTTGTACGTTAATAGTACGACAATCTTGATGTCTTACTACCGAGTCTGATCGCATAGCGCCATTTGAATGCTTATTTGGGGATTTAAAGCACATAATTTTCTAGGGGGTATTGGACCAATTATCCTATAATCTAGGCGGTGAATTGAAGGTAAGCAAAAGCATTCTCTTCAGATGTTTTCATGGCTTTATAACTCGGCCAAAACTCCCGAATTATTTTAATTAGCTCAATAAATGCGATCTTGAATAGATTGTTGCCATCTTTAGGAACTGGTCCAGTTCTTTGCCGCTATTGTGATCATTGCTCCTAGTATATCCATGCTGATGTTACCTTTAAGGATATCCGCATAAGATCCACACCTAATATAGAGCATACGAGAAAATCCGTATTCTGATCATTGACACCATGTACATATCTTCGCCCGACTTAGAGAATACGAGCAAATCCGTATTCTAATATGTGTATTTAACAACTAGCCATATACATAGAGGTATAGTAGGTATTATTCAATTCTTTTTATTATTTTTTCTGTCTGCACCTGTTTCCTCAAATATATCAAACTCAAGGTGAAATTGAATCTTATCCTTTTCTGTATAATCTGAAATAAGTGATCTTAGTTAAATACAATTTAATTTTGCTACGTTCGGCTGCTCCTCCACCTTTTATTTTGTGATATTTATCCAGATGCATTTGCAAAATCCGTTCAGTGCAATTGTAATTTTTTAACTGACAGCAAAATTATCGAAAATCCCAAGAAATGAGCAGTGGGATTTTGACATTAGAAGCTGGCATTTTGACATTAGCAAGTGGCATTTTGACATTAGCAGATGGCACACATATCTGGCTGTGCTCTTCATTCTCTTTCATTTTATTATTGTCACGCACCTGCTCTCTTATCGAATAGTGGTAACAGCGCAAGGGTTTTTAAACCATGACCGGGTAATTTTCCGAAGCTGGATTTCTGTATATATCTAATCTGTGCCTTGGGTTCTTTTTTTATACATTTTCACGATATTTTGTCACTAATTGCGGAACGTGGTTCGTAATGGGAATATTTGTACTCTATATACCTTGGGAATAAGGCCGATATACACCGACCGACATTCTTATGTTCGTTGATATATCAAGATATGTAGATGGTAAAATTATTTGTTGAAATTTATTAACAAAATGAGAAAGATATAAATAAAAGCTGTAAAAGTGTAAAAAGCAATGATTAACGTTGAGTTTATGTGGATTACAAAATATCATCTATCACTTATTTTCAACTTCTATCTACAATTTCTTTCCATTTTTTTTTCTTTTAAATATGTATTTCGATATTGACGATTTCTTTTGGGATAAAAATAATTCAGTTCCCTCACTAAATTAATTAATTGCTCCTCGAAAGAAATTTTTCGCTCATTATGCCTTAGACACACAGCACTCTTAATGAAGAAATAACTAACGACTCATTAGTCTATAATGATTCATTATAAACTGCGGACACACAGCCATTTCTTTAATTAAGTTGAGCTGTCAAACTGGTTTTGATAAACTTATCACCTTAAAGAAGCAATATGAATCGAATTAACGCGATAAACTTTGTTTTCATTTATTTTATTTTCGAATTTAACAATTAACAAATGAGAAAAACATTATATTAAAAAAAATATTAATAATATAATTTGTGATTTGCATTTCTTTGCATTTCTTCTTCTTATTTTTCAAATCGGCAGATGCACAGCGGAGCCCCAGATTTACATTATATGTCAAATCTAGCACATTTTTCCTCATTATAGCTATAATGAAGGAGGAAAACACTTCATTAATGCACTTCATTATCATCTGATTTTCGAGCTATAATGACATATACAATTTGACACACGGCATTTTAATGAATAGTTAGTACAAATGATTCATTAGTTCGTGCTGTGTGTCTAGGGTATTACTCTCAGCTGTCAAAATCAAATTACGACGACAGCGACGACAAAAGTTGAATAAGGCTGCAAGGCCTTTCACATCAAAACCGAAAATTCGCTTTTGCTTTTACATCAAAAACCGAAAACTTTTTATCGGTTAAATAGAAGTAACATTTAATTATCACAAAAGTTGTATGATGAGAGCTCATGCATAAAACTTATTTTAATTTTACTTCGAAATCCCTATCCATATTATAATAATATAATAAATAATAAAATAATATAATATAATTTTCAATGTAAACACAAAAGTGAGGTTTAGTACGACCGAAAAAATTTTTGTCCCGAAACGTTCCACATGTGGACACCGAAAAGAAATTGACAGAAGCAACCGAAATTTCCTTTTTCCGCCGAAAAAGATAAAAGTTGTGTTTTTCTTAAAAATCTGAGATAATTTATCTATTTTATTAGTAAAATTATTAGTTTATCCTATTTCCCATGATTTTATTAATCATTAGAGCAAAAAACTTGTGTTAAAGTGGAATAATTGAGTTTTTCGGTTAAATTTTTCGGTTTTGATGTGAAAGTGCCTTAAAACACAATGTGAGCGACACGACAAAAACGCCGTACAAAACATTCGTGAAAATGGGAGCGACAATATCTGTCAATCCCCAATTAAATTTATTCTGTTATTTGTGCTGTAAATTAAAAATAGAAAAAATTTCAACGAGTAAATTAAAAAAGATTATTAGAATTGCATGTGTGGCCGTTTTGCTAATGAAGATAAAAAACAGAACTCACATAGAAGAAGAGGTGTGTCCAAGAGTTATTTAAAACTCAGCCAGATTTGGGTTTTTATGCGGATGCGTTTTTTTTTTGTATAATACGGTGATATTTTACTATCTCAATAAACTTTTCTTCCATTTTTTATTCAACCATCTTTGATATTTACCACGTCATTGTTATTTACTGATATTTTTAATTTATCAAGTCATAAATATGATTGCAATGAACGTATAACAATAAATATGAACGCAACCCAAAATAATAATTTTGCTAAACGCATCATAAACGGGCGACCAATTTCAATTTTCATTTAAATTCGAGGACAACGTCGAACGATGTCGTTAGCTTTGTATTTTATATCATACACTGCCATGTTATTTGAACCAAAATGACAGCGTTTTTTACGGCGTTTTTGTTGTGTCGCTCACATTGTGTTTTAGCCCTTATTCCCCACTTTGGTTACGGCGACAAAATTGGTCGGTGCCATGGTATTGCCCAAGGGTAATACCCTAGACACACAGCACGAACTAATGAATCATTTGTACTAACTATTCATTAAAATGCCGTGTGTCAAATAGTATATGTCATTATAGCTCGAAAATCAGATGATAATGAAGTGCATTAATGAAGTGTTTTCCTCCTTCATTATAGCTATAATGAGGAAAAATGTGCTAGATTTGACATATAATGTAAATCTGGAGCTCCGCTGTGCATCTGCCGATTTGAAAAATAAGAAGAAGAAATGCAAATCACAAATTATATTATTAATATTTTTTTTAATATAATGTTTTTCTCATTTGTTAATTGTTAAATTCGAAAATAAAATAAATGAGAACAAAGTTTATCGCGTTAATTCGATTCATATTGCTTCTTTAAGGTGATAAGTTTATCAAAACCAGTTTGACAGCTCAACTTAATTAAAGAAATGGCTGTGTGTCCGCAGTTTATAATGAATCATTATAGACTAATGAGTCGTTAGTTATTTCTTCATTAAGAGTGCTGTGTGTATAAGGCATAACATTTAATTTGTCGTTGTAAATGTCGTGTCGGCATCATTGTATTTCGGATTTTAAGCTACGACAGATGATCAGAATCACCCCTCAGAATCACGACCGAAGTGCCAAAATTTGATGAGTTTAACTTGCATTCCCTGTACCGTGGGTTGGCCTTATAAATATTTGTTGAAGAAGAAGATGAAACTTGGACAGTTGACAACCTAATTTGGCAATTAAGTTGTCAATCTTCCTTCAATAAATGTCACCTTCTCGTCCTGCTGTTGGGAAAGACGTGTGGTTTGGTGTTCACATTCAGTTTTTTTAGGAGGAATAATAATGAGTGTTTATACAGATATTTTAAAACGTGAATTTCCTGAGATTGATGATGATGTTGTGGACTATGTCAAAGGTATGGGCACTTTTGTAAAAACTTCAGTACAAATGGAATTATGTTTTTCCTAAATTTCACAATAAAAATATATATAAGTAATATTACATATATATTTTTATAAAAACATGTTACCGCCTTAGTTTATGAAATCTGTTTGGCTTAGATTATCTTTTATTTTAAATTATAATTCGATTGCTGTTTTCATCCTCATTTCTAGTCTGGACATGTTTCTTAAAAATGTTTGGTAATAAGTTTACATAAAATCATCTTTAAAATGTTTATTATTATTAGTATTCCTTTATATTAGTCTGCTTGTATTAAAAAAGCGCATCCAAATGATATCAAATCAAAAAGCATTTTATCGTGTACCCTTGCTTACTCGTAAGCTACGTGCAACTTGAGCAACTACGTCACGTCTCGTAGTATAACAAAATTTTAGATTAGAATAGAATAGAATAGAATAACATTTTATGAAGAACCTCAGCTAATGCACTTACAACGTTAGATACATCGAGTAATTAAAGAAGTGATTATCGAAATAGTACAAAATTGTTTAGCAAACTAACAAAGGACCAATGACCAGCTTCATTGCAGCAGAAGGCAATATTAGTAATATGAATTAAGTTATAAACATTTGCTCATTTCAGCAGCCGTGCCTAAACCCGCAAAGTAGATACACATTATAGCAAAACAAATCATAAAAACGCAATGGGAGCTTAGAGCAGCCATGGTAGTACAGTGTAAGATTGAAAGTAATACACAAATCAAATGTATATAGCTAAGTTTAATTTTAAGTTCAGGCTTAGGTGTTCAGTGTTCATTGGCTACCTCTACTATATATACTGTTTAGTCGCTAAGACCCTCTATTACTTGTCGCTATTCTATTTATTCTTATCTATCTTTTCGGCACTATGTTATATCATACTATGTACAAATTTTTATATTTTTACTATTATTTTCATTTTGATGGATTTGCTATTGCATAATTTTTCTTTTGCTGCTCCAACGTTACTCTATGCTACTATGGCTGCTCTAAGCCACCACTACTCTTAATCGTTTATGTTTAGTTTTGCTATAATATGTATCTACTATGTAACTCGCTTTGATGTGCCCAGCGCTTGGCGTGCCTTTGTCACGGGTATTCAAATAAATAAATATTCATGTTTATGTTATGTTAAATCCATAGTATAACATAGTATTGTAAGGTAAAATAGAAATTTATAAATTAAAATTACAAAAAACAAGTAATAGAGAAACTTAGCAACTAGATAGTATAATATACAGACAACACCTCGAGGAAGCCTCGAGGCCTGGATGTGTTACTGCCATAAAGGTGTAGCGAGGAACTAATATCAATACATATATAAAGGAACTCAAATCAAATCAAAAAGAATTTATTGATAAGCCCCTACTTAAAGCAACGTACAACGTTGGGCATTACGATATTAGTAGCTTAGTATAACAGCTTAAGATAACAGCAAAATAGCATAAATCAGTGGGTCAGACCATAGGCCATCCCGATATTAGACATAAAGAAAAAGAAAATGAGATAGCATTGTGCGATCGGTTGTACGGTAAAAAGTCCTTACAGATAATTTTGTGGAGATAACCCCAGGAGAGGCCGACTGAGAAGCCAACCGCAATCACAACTATGTATGTAATTGTCATTAGCATTGTCTGTACATAGATGTTGGTTAGCAAAAATAAAATGATAGATATGAACCAACTAAATGAAATGAAACTAATACTAAACATTAAAACAAACAAGTCATATTGATATAAATACATGGTAAAAAACTAAATAAAATTAATAACAATTTTAAACACACAAAAGAAGTAGTGAGTGGAAACTTATTATATACACAGCAAAAAAAAAATATTTACATTATAGTTAATCAAGTAATGGATAAATTTAGAAATTTGACAGAATGATATACAGTTAAGTTAGATGAACTGTGCGGCAGACAAATATAAAGGAGTAGAGCGATATTACTGTCGATTACATGTATATACATAGTAAGGAACTTAATGAAAAGAAATCAGTAATAGTATTGGCACAAACAGGGTAATATAAGCTGTGTTGTATGAAATGTATGAGGCGTTCTTTTGTGTATCTTGTTCTGCCCTGTTCTGCGAGCACAAAAGAGCACAGCTATAGATATAAATCTTGGTAGGGAGCTAATTGAAATTAATGCGACCATTAAACACACAAAAAGTAGTGGTGAGTGGAAACTTCACATATACAGGGTGTTTCCCCTTAGGAGGTCCATAGAGCGGGAGGTGATAGTACTCACCTAGACGAACCAAAAATTGTATGGCAGGGGGGGGGGGGCAATATCAACCATTTAGGAGTTACAGGGTAATTCATAAAAAAAGCTAGGTTTTCACAGAACACCCTGTATCTTAAAAACTACAGGGCGTATGGTCACAGTTAAGGGCTCACTGTATGCAGAACTTCATGGCCTTTCCAACGACAGCTCAACCAGCCCCGTACCCCTCTCCCATGAAGAATTATGATGGTCTAAACTAAAAATTTCGGATTTTCTTTCCTTTTTTTTACTTTGACCTCTATTATTTTTGCAAAAAGGTCATTAACATAACTTTTTTTTATAAAAACTGTAAACTGTAGACTCTCCTCTTTAAGTTGACCTATTACATCCAATGTGTTAACTGTAGCCGTTAAACAGTTATTATTATTAAAAAGACGATATTTTTTAAAATGACGTGCTAAGGGAACAAATTATCGTTGAGAATAGGTTTGAAAATAGGTTTGAGAATAGGTTTAGAGCTAATAACTCTTAAAGGGCTTCAGATAGGATATTGGGTGTAATAGGTCATATTAAAGAGGATAGTCTGCAGCTTACAGTTTTTATAAACCAAAGTTATGCTAATGACCATTTTGCAAAAATAATAGAGGTCAAAGTAAAAAAAAAGGAAAGAAAATCCGAAATTTTTAGTTTAGACCTTCATAATTCTTGATGGGAGAGTCGTACGGGGCTGGTTGAGCTGTCGTTGGAAAGGCCATGAAGTTCTGCATACAATGAGCCCTTAACTGTAACCATACGCCCTGTAGTTTTTAAGATACGGGGTGTTCTGTGAAAACCTAGCTTTTTTTATGAATCACCCTGTAACTCCTAAACGGTTGATATTGCCCCCCCCCCCTGCCATACAATTTTTGGTTCGTCTAGGTGAGTACTATCACCTCCCGCTCTATGGACCTCCTAAGGGGAAACACCCTGTATATAGTAAAATAGAAAATATATTCATTATAACGAAATATTTTTTAAGCAAGTCAAATAATAGTGGGCTTAAATTAAAGCCAAAAAATTCAATTAGCATAGAATATACAATTATAATATAAAGAAATATATATATACAGAAAAGTGACATAAAGTATTAAGAGCCTTACGTTAATAATAGAGAGATGCTTATTAGTAAAGCCAAAACTATCGATTAGCATAAGACTCAACAGTGGCGTCCCAATACGGCAAAATATATATGTATGTATATATAAAGAAACTACATGAAGTATTAGGAGCCTTACATTACTAACACAATAGAAAATGCTTAGACACTAGTGAGTGAAATTACAGAACATTTAGAGTAAAGCTATGAAAAATATTATTACAAAAACAAAAATGATGAAACACCAAAAGGCATGAAGTGCCATTGAGGACTAAGAGATGAGCAGCAACCGAGAAACACCCATGCTCAACAATTAATCAATAATCAACTAATTTGCGTTTGGACCAGATTGAGAACAGCTAAAATGAGCCAGAGTGTCGCGCTCCCAATTAGCAATAGTGTAAGCAGAAAAGAAGATCTCCAGATTGAACTGTGGTGCACATAGAGGGTGACGACTAAGGGGAGGGGGCATTGGATGAGATAGTTAAAAATAAAACAATAATGCTAATAGATTAGCAACAAAAACTATAATTCACGGTGGGATGAGGTGCATCGGGACAAAGTCACACCAGATGCTGACTTTATTGCAACTAGACAACCTAATACCGCATGGCGACTCACACGATCATAAAGATGAAATGCAAAATTGGGGCAGTCCTTGTCAATAACGGAGAAATGGGAGAGCTAAAGGCGTGAGACTTCAGGAGAAAGGGAGCTGTGCATGTGGAGGCGGTAGCGTTCCAGGTTAAACATCATGGTGCACAATGTGCAAATATAGAAATAGGATCAAATGAATGAATGGGGGGGGGGGGGGATCCTGACGGTTTCCGAGATAAGAGGACTTAAAGATATTTGGGTATGTTTTTATAGATCACCCTGTAATGTCTGAACGTTACATCCTATGGTTATGATTTAAACTTTGGTGGATAGATAATGGACCTTTCCAATGGTCAATACATTTTTTCCGTCCTCCTCGTCGTTTTGAAGTTATAGCTCAACAAAGTTAAAATTTCGGAATGTTTACTCGTTTTTTTATTTAACTACCATTTTTATCGAAAAACACGTCATCAGTACCAATTTTTCATATTGGATTTAAGAAGCCCAAAATCTTAGCTTTAAAATGATACCAATTTTTCTTATTGGATTTAAAAACCCCAAAATCTTAGCTTTAAAATGATTTATCACACTCTGTACGCTGTTTGTCTTTTTTGTTAAGCGAAAATTGTCCAGCGAAAATGGCTGAAAAAATTCAATGGGCCATCCTATGCGAGTATTCCTGATGCAGTATGCATACCGGTTTTATGGGGAAGAGGTGCGAAGAAACAAAGAAATATCTCTCCTAAGTGTAGAGATATCTCTTTGCTTCTTCTCACCTCTTCTGCATCAAGAATACTCGTGTTGGATGGCCCAATAAATGCCAGAAAGAAGGCAATTATCTTTTAGCAATGACCTTTTTCAGCCATTTTTGCTGCATATGCTTAAGAAAAAGTGCAAAAAACGCAGGAAGGATTACATTTTGGGTACAGAGTATGATAGGTAATTTTAAAGCTAAGCTTTTGGGCTTCTTAAATCCAATAGGAAAAATAAAAAACGAGTAAAAATTCCGAAATTTTCACTTTGCTGAGCCATAACTTCAAAGCGGGGAGTTGGACGGAAAAATTTATAAACCTTGGAAAGGTCCAACGATTATCTATCACCAAAGTTTAAATCATCATCATAGGATGTAACGTTCAGAAATTACAGGGTAATCTATATAAACATACCCAAATATCTTTAAGTACCGTTATCCAATTTAGTCCATTTTTATACCCTAGATGAGATCTATAGGGTATACTAAGTTTGTCATTCTGTATGTAACACCTCGAAATAATAATTGTAGAGCAAAATGGATTGGACACCCACGCATAATATTAAAAGTTATTTTGATTTTTGCATGTCCCTCCGTCTGTCCGTCCGTTCGTCTGTGTGCACGATAACTCGAGAACGCGTATACTTAGAGAGTTGAAATTTTGTACACGGACTTTAAAAAAAAAAGTAAAATTAAGCTCGAAAATGAGACAAATCGGGCAACTCCTTCGTGGGGTTGCCATACAAAACTTTCGTTTTCCACTATATATTTGGACTCTGCCTGAGAACGCATCGATATAGAGAGTTGAAATTTGGTACATGGTGTTTTCATTGTACTAGCAAATAAAATTTCAAAAATGGACTAAATCCGGCTACTCCTTCTTGGTGTTGCCATATAAAAATTTAGGTTTTTTACGTATACTGTGGAAACGATCAGTCCAAGACATTTTTATTGTACTAAAAACTTCTTCAGAATACGAAATCCTATAAAGTTGGTTATAATAATTTTTTCTGTCCGTTCGCATATATTTCCAAGGCGAAAAACTACTTCAAAAATCAAACTTGCACAGAAGGGTGACAATACGAGATTGTTTTTACTATTTTTACGAAAGCGCCGTGTACGAAATGTAATGCTTTACGTACTTCACGTTCAGTGTAGAGAGCTAATGAATACAAGGGAGCCTGGTGTAGAGCATCACTACACATGAGAGTTAGGCGGGATGTACAAAACAAAAAAGAAAACAGATCCATTTACAGATGATACACGAACACAAATCTGCTCAATTTCATAAGACAAATAGTGCAATGATTGAAAAATTGAGTTTTTGCCAGCAAGAGACCTCTACCGCGGCTTAGGTTAGATTCAAATTCAAAATTCCTTTATTGAAAAACCTTAGCCTAGACTTAAGCCTATGACAATAAAGTTTCTGGCCCACGGTATCAAGGCCATCCGGGCTCCGCCAGTTGTAGTAGTCTGATGCGTGAATACAATTTTACTGCCAGTTCTAAAACTAACTGTATTACAAGGCTTGTGTTTCCTATTCTTAAACCTAAAAGTACATCAATTCAATTGTACAATTCATAATACTAAGTTTAGCGTGCATCTATGGTAAGTTTGTAATTTTAACGTAACATAACTTCGAATTTCAAGTAAAAACCTTGGGTGTATTAGTATTACTTTAGTTTTATTACATGCATTCTGATCTAATTCTAAATCTAACTCTAATGTTGGTTCGTCCGTTAAAGTCTAGTGGTTAACCCATTTGTTGTCAGATAGTGTTTGAGTGCAGGGAGTAGTGCGTTAGTGTCCTCTCTGGTGTATTTGAGGAGTTCTGTCGGTCCTGTCGTAGTGCTTCTATTGTCTAGTAGGCTAGGTAGTTCCCAGCACTCGTGGTGCGCTATAATAGGTGGTGAGTTACAACTGGGACACGATTGCTTTCGGAAGAGGTGTTCTTTCGTGGCCAGGAAGTGGCCCAACCTGACTCTGGCCATCTCGATCATAGTTCGTAGTGGCAGATCGAACATGTCCGGTGTTTTTACTTCCCTGTGGTGGTTCACCAGGAAGTGGCTGGAATTATTCCACGCCAATTGCCTGATTGCGTCTCGAAGCCGTTTGTAGTGTGAGATTGCGACTCTAAATGCTGGAGGAGAGATGGGGAGCTCCTCGCTCGCAGCTGTGCCAGGCAGCCTGCTTTTTCGGTTCCTGGTATGCCTACATGGCCAGGACACCAGGCAATCCAGATTCAGTAGCAGGATCCTTGCGATATACCAAATATGAAGGGTAGAAAATTTCTGATGAATGAAAGGATGGATTGAGTCAAGTCTCAGCCATCGCAATTGAATCATAAGAATGTTGAGTAGAGTTAACATAAATGTTATTGACCTTTGTCCTAAGACCGCTCACATTATGATTATGAAATCCGAATGGTCAGCCTACTTGATGTGCTTTTTCTCTATTCATTCTCATTTTTAGTTTGTATTATTATTTTTCTTTTTTCGTTGTTGTTTTATCTTACTCTTACAATCTAATATGTTATCCTAACGTATTTGAGTTTTTCTTTTTTTTTTAATTTAAGCCTTATTTAAATCGGATTGTACTATTTTGACCTTATTTTGTTTTAGTTTTGTTGTAGTCAGCCATTGATGAAATTTATGAAAATAAAGTAAAAATAGTATGATATAGAGAAGTTTGTCTTTAAAAAAAATTTTTGGATCACAGAGCCACTACCAGTCACACATTCATCATATTTATTTATATGGGAGCCACACATTAGGTTTTCAGGGATACTGATTGCTGGGATTTTGGTTTTTTTTGGCAAGTTTACAAATTTACGTACGATTATGCCAGATATCATCCTTTAGGAGCTCAGGAAATATATATTCCGGAACTCCAAGCTTGAAAGTTAAAAATCTCAATGAAGATATGTCCACATCAAATTTGGTTAAACGCTTGCAAACCAAAATATTAGGCTCAATATTAATTTTGGAAATTATAAACTGAAAGATTTTATCTTCAGTAGTATTCCAAGCAATACGAGAAAAGTGAAGCCGCTTGAGCTTATTAATGACAGAAATATCCTGACAAGAAGAAGAACCAATTATTTTAAACTGACGTGGCCTATTGTTATTAACTTTAACCCGATCGAGATCGCTGGGATGCGATACAATCTTATTTTCATTATCAGCAACATCATTAACAACAACAGGAGAATTTCTTTCAGTGACTCCAACAATCGCAGTTATATCTGCATTAAGGACCATATCGTTGTCACCCCCCTTTAGAAGGGTTCACGGAATTTTGTAAATCATTAGTTATACATACTTTCTACATAAGGATTTCTTTTCGGAATTATAATTGACGGTGGCTGGCACTTAATTTATTAGCATATGATTCTTTAGTATTTCCTGCTGGGTGGCTAATTTTTCTCACTATTTTATTGCATTTATGGATAAAGCTTTCAGTTCGTTCAAAATGTTACTGATTTTGGACACTTACTGGGATAATTGTTTTTTACTCTCCGTAACTTCATTCAACAACATGACAAACCTCTCAAGAATCAGTTTTAGAAATCCATACATTCATCACACAGCATGTTTGTCTTTATGAGTAGACTTTTGACATAATCAGTTAATTTAGCAGAAATTCCTTATAACACAAACCATCACATTTTGCATTTAACCCATTCCTAACTGTTTGGATACATTTCACATAGCTCAAATCTCAGCAAGTACTGTATCTTCACAATCAAGACAATCACACAATAAAAGTTTTAAAATTATGAAATTAACACTTTAAAACGCGTAAGACTGCACTATACTGCATATTTTTAGAAATTTTCAATCGGCAATCAACGAAAGAAAACAATTAAGCGTAAACATAGTTAAAATTCCCAACCGTTAATATGCGTTCACACCAAAAACTGTTAAGCACATTCGAACGTAATAACAAAATAATATAATGTAGATTAACACAAATGAGTTGATAAACCCAACAAGAAAGATACAATGTTGAATAATAAGAAGTTAACAAATGAATAAGATTATAATAAGGATACAGATAAAATTCAAACATTAATGTGAAAAGCAAGATTTATATACTATCAGAATCAGGTAAAATGATTTTAAACAAGTATCGAGCTTATACAAGATGGTATGATCATAGCCAATTTCAGGCTAGCAAATGACATAGTAGACCAGAGTATAGTACAATAAATAGGTCCATTAGAATTCAGACATTAAAACAAAATTAAAATGAGCTAAGGAAACATAAAGTAGCATGCTTAAGCTTGTGGGGGAAGCCGATTTCCCTAATGAGCCTAAGTTATTTCATTTGGTGATGCCTCTTAAAAATATATTCTTGCTCCCAAATTAAGTACCCACTTATGGATATGGCAGGCTGCAATTTTCAATTCTACTCCATGAAAAAGCCTAGTGAAGAATTTCCAGAAGCAGATTGTATGTACCCTACGCTTCGGATTGAACACATACCTGGTACATGCTATGAAAGCTTGTAAGAGTTTGGTCTGCCCACTATGAGAGCTCGAGTATAAAACAATATCTGCATAGAAGAAATGGGGTATAATAAGTGAATGAATGCAGTGAGCATTCCCAGTCTTGTAGTCTCATGAAGATGCAGGCATACTGCATTTATGATTGTCAGAGAGTTTAGATCAATATGTGCACCAGATATGCACTGGATATCATCCGCATAGATGTGAAAATGCATTTTGTGAAGACAAATTAAATGCACATACTAGCTAAGAAATCCTTCCTGCTATGGTGCAGTACATATCATAAAATCCTGAGATAGGGTACATACTGCTTACATTAGCAGCCCACCGGTATGATTAGGAACGAATAGGATAATTAACTCAATCTTGAACGCATCCTTATATTGAAGCCATATCGGCGGGTTGTTTTAGCCGACATTGTGAAGAAAAATTAATACATAACCGGATGTATCTTATAATAAGTAAGTGGTACTTATGTAAGTGAACAATTCCAAGCTTTCATGGTAGATGGTGAGCAAAATCATTTTGCGGAACTTAATGGGTACATTATATTAGGAATATTGGCTTTGCCAGTGGACGAATCAGTCGCCCTGTCAAAATCCGAATTCAAGTCTTCCATACCAGTATGCCGAACAGTCGAGTGGGTAGCAGTTGAGCTCATATCAACAAGCATTACTGACTGAGGGGAGTAGTAGCAGTCGTTGAAGAGGAGTAGTGCAAAGATATCTGCAAATTCATGCGGACTGATATTTGATTGGACTTTTGCTTTAGAACCAAGATCAAGGTTGTTCACCTTTTTGCAATTAATTCCCTTGAGGGTGTTCGCTCTTAATTTTTAATTTTTCATGTAGTCAGCTTATCTCCTATACTTTTAAAATACTCCATAATTCTGCTCCGTCTTATTTCTCTTCCATTGTTTATAAACGATATCACGTAGCTGACAAGCCAGTAAGATCTCTGGTGAATTGAAGATTACTGCACTGGTCGAACGGGTGTTTACTGTCTATCAAATACTGCACATATAGTTTCATAGAAGTGAATGCTTGCTGCAAATTCGGGAACAGAAACACAGAGGGCATTTGGTTGAATGACAGAAAAATTGAAAGGTCCGCCATGAACTGAGCGCGGAGGGGTGAATGGAAGATCAAATGAGCAAAATAAAAGCTCGGTATCAGCAATATCAGGATATTGGCCAGAGAAGACAGGCTGGTAACATGGGAGTGAAATCGGCAGATAATTAATGGATGCTAAGGTTGGGCCATGCCGAGTAGGCAAACTATTAAGAATAATTAGACCCTACTTAGTCAAAAGGTCCATCAGGGCATTCGAGAGCGTGGATTCCATACATATATCAATGTTAAAATCATCGCCAATTATAGCATGCGGTGGTAGATTCACCAACTTTTCCAAGGAATCTGAAAGGAGAGATAAATCATTATTAGTGATCATAACCGCACAACTGTAAACTACCGCAAGATATATGTACATATGCATGTATTTCCCAACTATTATTGGTTGAAATTGTAGGATACATGATATGTTTTAACCTTTCTAATTACAACAAAAACTTAATCTTATTAAGTACTTTTATTTAATTACAAAATTATACCAATAAAAAATAAAATATTAAAAAATCATGACCAAGAATACTTTATTGAGTGGTAACAGCAGCATACAATTTAGCAAACTAACTACGGAAAATAAATTAGCACATTGCTTACAATGTTTGTCGGTAAATTTTAGTGGAGATAAACTGAAACTGAAACTACTTAAGACAGAATTTACTCAACTAGTATTATGGATGAATGATGATTTATAGTAACAATGATTCCACTATACTAAAAAAAGTTGAATAAATAAAATGCATTAAATAATTTCTAATTAAACTTTGATGAGAAAATGAATGAAAATGAAATTGAAGGATTAACAATTCATATCAAATTTATAGCTTAGGATAGATTGAATCAATAATAGAGAGGATATCCTTAAATAATGATCACAACCAATTCTGATTGGTCTTAGAACTATAAAGGGGAGGAAATCATAGTTTAATTATGAAGATGAAGAAGTCCTGAATTGAGTCTGTATTCTAACGTTTTTGATCTTACCCCAGAGGCTGCATTAAAAATTTTCACAAAAATATAACCTGTCCAACTTGAAAAATAAAGTTGATTTTTGAGGCCAGCCATTCACTTTAACTCGTACATGAATTTGTCTATTTCTTTACTATTTTCGACACTCTCGTAGACCCACTTTTCGTCATCACAGCGAGCTGAAATTTGGCCAACAGGTTCATGTCGCGTGACAATTAAATCTATCAATATTTGAACCGGAAATTTCCATGGAAAACCCGTAAAATCGGGAAAAATCATTTAAAAATTTGGTACAAATTTGATTAGAGCTAAATCCGTTTCAGGAAAAATGAAGAGTTTTCCGATTTTTCCGAAAAATTTTCCGGAATTTTCCGACTTTTCCGGAAAATTTTCCGGTAAAAAAGTTTTCTAAATTATGCAGGATCAAGTTCCCTATCAACTGGCATCATTACTTTCTCTCAGACAATGGTGAAAACTTGCAGAAAAAATCGAGGAAAATTCATATAAAACGCTTTTCCAGAGTTTTTCCGACCAGGGAAGCGTTTGAGCGTTTTGCAACCTAAGACAAGGTTGTAGAGCGAAATGAGTTGCATAATAATTTTTACTCGAATAAATGTTTTGAAAAACTGATAAATAAATCAGTGTCTTTTCAGCCGTCATAAAATATCTCCATGCAGCACGTAATAACAATTTAGTTAACGTGAAAAAGGCAGAAAATAAAATAAGTAAAAAACGAGTTTTCAAACAAAACTGAGGCCAAGCCGCATGAAAAAGTAGAAAACAAACTTTTCTTCACACACAGAGGTGGACTCAGATTTTATTTGCTAACAATCACCGATATATTTCAGTATGATCAATCAGAGGTAATAAGTGATTTGATTCATGAAGAGAAAGAATATTCAAGAGAAATGTTCCAATCAAAAAATCTGAGTCCACCTCTGTGTGTGAAGAAAAGTTTATTTTCTACTTTTTCATGCGGCTTGGCCTCAGTTTTGTTTGAAAACTCGTTTTTTACTTATTTTATTACTATTAATTCGAAGAGCTTGGAGAGAGAGGAAGAAAGTCACCAGCAAGTAGAGAAACATTTGGCAGTAGTCTGCAATTATTATTAGTAGTCTGATATTATCAAGTAGGAAAAGTGAGGGAGAATAAGCACTTAAATAAGTTTATTTTGGTTCACAGCATAAGAGGAACGAAGTGCAAAATAAACTTAGCAGATTCGATTAACATGAGTGAAGTAGAAAATGGAAGTTGGATACACATTTGGCATATATTCGAAACTTAACGTTTTGAAGAAAAATGAGGAATTTTCTTTGTCGCGATGCTTGCAGTCTTGAGTAGGTAATTCCTTCTCTGCTATTTCGTGAGAAATGAAGTGATACGTCTAATTTATGTCAATTTGTTTTTCTAAAGCCTTCAAATAAGTCATGCAAACTTGATTGAATTTGGCTTGAAATGTTTTGAATATGTTTTGAGATTCTCTGCCTCTATTTTTAAAAAAAAACCCATAAACAGAGCAGGGAGAAAGAGACGAATTATGACAGTCACAACCCATTATTTATATAAAAAAAATATCATGATTCCTTCCTAGCGCGAACGGTACATATGTCGATCAGTTTATCGTCTGCTGTTTTTCATCTCTCGTGTAACTTATTGATATTCAAAGGGGGATGTACATATCGATCGTCTAGTTCAATACTACAACAAATAAAAATTAACTGTTTTGCAATAATTCACATTTAAGTTGTAATGAAATGATTTTCTTTCAAAACAACTTCAGTTCTGTACTGGAATATAATTTGTATCCTGTTTTCATTATCAAGTCAGCATTTGTCAAAATAGATTCGAATAGTGAATATTGTACTCTACTTATATACCTAACCTAACCTACAATACCTAACTTCAAAACAAATTTTTCGAAATGTTCCAGTATTGAACTAGACGTTCGATATATTGCTTCTTCTTCATTCAACTTTTCACCCTTAATCTCTTATCTTACATACATCCTTTCTTCCTCGCTAAAGCTGTGCTTAGCGTCATGAGCCTTGACATAACTGAAAAGAATATTTTCCAGAAAATTTCAGTTTATTAGCCGAGAAATGTTTTCAGCCTTCCAGTTTTAATTCCTAGCAACGCTTTTTTTGACTGTAACTAAGTTTGTTTTGCTTACTGAAACGGCGTTTGTGTCTTGCTTCATTCATATTCATAATACTACTGTTTATTTTTATTTTGTACTTCCAGTTTAGCTCATTACTTCTGAATCTTGGTTCGGGTTCAATAATTTAACCATTTTAACCCATTATTACATTTCTTTGAGTATTCTAATGAATGATAAATCTTTTAGGAGTTTTATGCGGAGATTTAGATGATTTCAAAACTTCTGATGATGTGGTCGACGCAATCGGAGATATATTGCAAGAAATTAGTTCCGATAAATCAGAAATTTATATCAGGTATAAATGCAATTTATGAAACATGACTTCTGAAGAAAAATAATTTATTATAGGAAAATATGCGAACAGTTTTTTAAAATTATGAAGCCTCCTAAAGAAAGCACAAAACAAAAAATGCTTAGCGCTCCAATAAATATAGCTCAAATGGCTGCAGATATGGAGAGTAATTCTACCGATTTGCAAAGTATTTGGGTCGTGAACAGAGATCTTTCAAATGTTGTTTCTTATTATATTTGTTAACAAATTATTAATAACATTTTGTAATTTTAGAAAGTTGATTCAAAAAAACTTGAGAAAGCAGAGGCTAAACTTCAGCAAAAGTTAGAGAAACGAGAGAATAATGTTACAAAGACGCAAAATCTAACAGTAAAGTTACAATCTGCCACAGCGTCTCAAGTAATAAATAAAAAAGAAAATAAGTTAAATAATAAAGGCCTTAATCGTAGCATGGACATCCGAATTGAAAATTTCGATTTGGCATTTGGTGAAAAGTAATTTCCTTGCATTCTTTCATGAATATCTAATTAATTTAAAATTTTTAAGGGTCTTACTTAAAAACACCGATCTAGTTCTCAGTTTTGGCAGACGGTATGGCTTGGTTGGAAGGAATGGTCTTGGCAAAACAACACTCTTGCGCATGATATCAGATAGACAACTTAAGATCCCAAACCATATCACTGTATTACATGTTGAGCAGGAAGTAGTAGGTGATGATACGGCTGCATTGGACAGCGTATTAGAGTGTGATACACAAAGGAACAACTTACTAGCAAGGGAAAAAGAATTACTAGCGCTTGTAAATGAAGGAATGTCTAACTTGACTATAAGCGAAGAATTAAGCCAAATTTACACTCAACTTCAAAATATTGAAGCAGATAAGGCCGTAGCAAAGGCTTCTATTATTTTACGAGGTTTGGGGTTTTCTCCAGATATGCAAGCGAGGCCTACGAGATCATTTTCTGGAGGATGGCGTATGCGTCTAGCTTTAGCAAGGGCCTTGTTCTCAAAACCAGACTTGTTGTTACTTGACGAGCCCACAAACATGTTGGACATAAAAGCAATTATATGGCTGGAAAACTATTTGCAGAATTGGCCAACGACACTTTTAGTTGTGTCTCACGACCGAAATTTTTTGGATACTGTTCCTACTGATATTATACATTTGCATTCCTTCAGATTAGATACATATAAGTATGCAATTTAAAAAAAAAATCATTAGTTTTGAAAATGTTATATAAATTTCTGCTATATTTATAGGGGGAACTATGAACAATTTGATAAGACGAAAACAGAAAAACTGAAATCACAAAGAAGAGAATATGAAGCTCAAATGGCTTACAGAGCACATGTTCAGGAATTCATAGATCGTTTTCGATACAATGCCAATAGAGCATCTAGTGTACAGTCAAAGATTAAAATGTTGGAAAAATTGTGAGTACATTTTTAATTTTAATTTATTTTAAGGAAATCGAAAGACCTATTAAAGGTTTCCAACTCATATTTTTTAGGGTTAGTTTTACATTATAAGAATGGTACAGAATATAGAACAGGATGAATATGCGAATGATTCCCATAGATTTTTATAATTAGTGTGAATATGACATAAATATTCGAAATCTAGAAGTTTGCAGTCAAACTAAGTTACAAATTAAGAGTATGATTCAACGCTCTGAAATAACTTTTAATTTCGAAACTATAATAATATGACAAAATATTTACGGAGAGGAATAAGTTATAATGTTATTTACACAAAATGCCATTAGGGATTTAAGCAGCAATTGTAATATCATTGATTGATTTTTAAACTTATAGAATAGAATAATCTTTATTAGTATTATTTAGAATACTTTCAACAACAGTAAAATCGTATAAACTGCACATTTATTTTTAAAACAATTAATAGACGTCTCTCTTTATTTATTTTGGTAACCTGTGGTACAACTGAGCTTTCATATATTAAAGAATTCTGCTTTCTCGCACTGTTGTAAGTCTCCAGTCTCACATTGACATCTACCGTGTTGTGCAAAACAATAGCAACCATTTCAATAAAAGGAAGAATTCATATTTTTTTCTTAATTTTAATTCACTTATAACAAAAAAAAATATTTCACTCAACAAACACCAACAATTTAACATAATTCACAAAAAACAAAAGATCTTACAACTGTAAAATAAATTAAAAACTAGCAGGCTTCTGTTTTTGTAGTGTGCAAAACAAGAGTAACTTTATATAAATGGAAGCTGCTTCTTCAGTACTTCGTATAATGGCCCTTATTTTTAATAACTTCAGCATATCTTCGGCATATTTTCCAACTATATTCTCAAGTTTTCTAATGTGTTGTTAATAGGATTCAAGTCTGGGGAACTTGAGCCCCATCCTCATTAATTCATTCTTTTACCAGCTTCGATGTGTGTTTCGGATTATTATCATGTTGAAAAATCCATCCAAGTGGCATTTCCCATTCGGCATAGGGCAACATAATAGTCTCTAAAATCTCCTTGTATTTAAAACGGTTCATTATTCCATTAATTTCGTGGAAAGAACGTAGTCCATTAGTTGAATGTCCACACCATAACACTACCACCTCGATGCTTGGCTGTGACCTTCCAGTATCATGGATCAAAAAGGACTGATTTCCACTTATCAATGGACAAATTCAAATTGTTCTGGCAAAGTTCAACCTCTAAATTGCAATTAAAGCAGTAGATCGCAAGTATTAAATTCACATATTTTGCAAGTGTTTCCTAGTCAAAATTGGTTTCTTGGGTTGGTCTATAACTTTTTAAATTATTCTCCAAAGATGATTTCTTTTTTTTTTATTGAAATGGTTGCTATTGTATTGCACAACACTGTATATTTCTTAAATTTAAATTTTTTTAAATTTTAAATTTCAGCCACGACAGTCATCTTTTCGGTAAGACCAATAATATTAAACCCTAGATGAAAATAAAAGTTAAATAAAGTGAAAAGTTTCGTGTCGACGCGTTTTCTAGCAGTGTCCAAATATACAGTGAAAACCATGTTTTGTAAGGCAACATCAAGAAGGGGCTGTCCGAGTTAGTCCATTTTTGAAATTTTATTTACTATTGCTATGAAAACACTATATGCCAAGTTCCAGCTCTCTACGAAGGAGCTCCCCATTCCATTAATATTTACGGTATGTTAAGCTGGACACTTCTCTGCTCTCAAAGAAGCATCGGAATGGATTTCTGAAAAGATGTAAGCAACATTTCAGCCCATCGCATCTACCTCTTCTCTACAATAAAACATAGAGTCGAATACGATTGCCACATCTGGCCCGAGCTGGTCGCACAGCCTTCAAACTCATTGGCGATGTGGCTATAACTTGGCGTATCGGCTGAGAAACGCCGTAATGTTGGATATCTTTTGCTCCTTTATCGCTACATGTATGGTCAATGTTCTGATGAAATATCTAGTTTGCAATGCACTCACGCTAATCCTTTACCCCTTAAACTACTTTCTTCCGTACAGTATAATTCCAACTATGCGCATATGGAACAGTATTCCACCTCTCTCTCTCTGGCTTACAATCTGGGAAGATTCAAGAGTGACATACATCAGCACCCCCGCCACTCTCCTCATGTTCCCTGATCCATTCCTTATCTCCGTCCTGCCGTGCTGTGCTTTGTATCCCCTGAGCTTTGCTTAATAAAACAAAAAAAATCTAATAATAAAAGTTACTATAATTAGAAACGCACTGATTTACCGGTGGAGTTAAACAACAGCATTTCCATTTATACATATTCCTTGATTTTGCTTACTAGCTGCTTACAGATGCGATCTACTCGTAGCACGACTTAATGAGTTGAATGGTAACGCAGATAGCAAAATAGCATATAAGAAAGAAATGAAAATGTTTCTTGGTGTTTCTCTTTTACTGCCTGAGAAAGGTTTAATCATATTAAGGACCATATTATCGCCAAACTGTCTCGAGACATAATGATTGCATAAACATAAGGATGTAATGCAAGCCACACCTTGCTTAAGAATAAAGAAAGGCCCTGTCGTTTTATTTATAATAACAAACGGCTTGAAATGAATGGGGATATAATAGTTAATCTATGCACTTTTTAATAAACAAAATTGGAAAATAGTTAAATTGAGAATTTTGAGGATACCTTAAATGGCTATGCGTAATTATATCCAGAACTCTGTTTTGAAAATGTCATCAAATATTTCAAGCTGTTTTAATATTTTTCGATTTCTTCAATTGAGAACCAATACCATTTTTTTTCTAAACACTTAAAATTTTTCTTCATCAAAATTGATTTATTTTGCAAATTTGAAATTACTGGAAAATGTCGTATCATATCAGATATGCTCAACCTAAACTCCATACTGTATATCTTTCCAAAAAACATATGATAAAGTCAACGTAGTATTGGGGCATTACTTCCAATCCAGTTATAAGACATGTGCTGAAATTTCGACATGAGTAACTCCATACCCAAATGCAGTGTGCTAAATTGTTGGGGAATTTAGAGTACTTAATTTATATTAAGTAAAAGAGGCGATTGCAGTAAATTTTGAGAAGCTTTAATCTGTATAAGTCTGTCAGTTGTATAGGTTAGAAAGGAGAGATTAGGGCCAGTCGAGCAGACTTAGTTAGGCTCACTCAACCAGGTTTCGTCCCTGCCAAAAGACTCATCAGGAATGTTTGGTTAGTTGCTTGAGATAGCCGGTGGGTACTTAGGTACGATATTTTTTGGGTAATGTCCTAGTATAATGTCTGTCAAGTTATTTAAGAGACATTCATTCATAGCACGGGTGTCACTCAGTCACGTCATCATCCTCTTTGTGGCAACGGCTTGTAGTAGATATGTAATAATGTTTACCCACCCGGATCTATGCTCCCATCTTTACCATCTCTGGATCTTCCGAGTTGACCTTGCCCAAGTGAAGTTGCGCCCACTTCGAGAGCATCTCCAGCGTTTCACCAGCCTTCTTGACTAACCCCAAGATCAGTAAGGTCCCCTTTTCCCCTTTCGGGCTCTTGGAGCCCTCCGTCTTATGACCGGCTTTCCAACTCCATTGCCCCCCCCCCCCCCAGCAGACTTCTTCTGCAGCTTGTTGTTGTTGCCCTCCTACTCACCAGATCCGTCACATCTAACGCCCTTGGCTCTATGGGTCGTTACTCCCACGCTAGCAGAAATATCGGTGGCAGGCTGAGTAGAGGGGGCAAAGTCAGGAGGGATGATCTCTCCCGCCTTCTCTTATAACAATCGTTGTTCGTTGGGTATTATGAAGAATAAACTTTTGTCTCATATCTAATTGCTCCTCCCTCTGCCCACGATAATGTCAGCAATATGCAGTTCTTTTCCATACCAAACAGAAAATATCTGATGTGTATCACATACTGCAGCTCAAAATAGAGGACTTTAGCTATAAAGCGATATGCATAGTGAGATATTTTGGTCACAAAGGTACAACTAGAAGCGAGAGGTGCAATGCACAATAACGTGAGATATGATTAAAGCTTTAAAACCATGCACAACGAGTGCTAATGTGACATACTCAAAAGGTTTTCAAATACACTTTTTTGTAGAAAATACGCAACAAAAAATATTGTGCGCATGTATATGTCATATTTGATTATATACAAAAAAAGTACACTTGCTAACCATGTGGATATACTTCCCTGGTGAATCCCGACGAATTTTGGGTTTCTACGAAAGTTTTACAAAACCAATTCCTTTTATTATTATATATTACACGGAAATAAATGTACGCTCTTTTTTATTTCAGGCCAGAGCTGAAACCAATAGAAAAGGATGTGGAAGTGAAGCTAAAGTTTCCTGAAGTAGAACCTTTGAACCCACCTGTATTATCTTTGAATGAAATATCATTTCATTACAATGCTACGCAGATTATTTTCAACAATATAAATATATCCGCAAACTCTGAATCAAGGATATGCATAGTAAGTTGTTACAGAATTATTTAATGTTGTTTTTCACATACTCTACAAAATTCAGTTTTCTGTTATTTATTTTTCATCTTTAATTTCGTGTAAGAGTATAGGTTATCTTCGTTCACTTCGAATTAATCTAATTTTTTCTTTTGTTTCAAATTTTTTATATTTTTCTAACTTTTTCTAGTTACCTTATTTTTTCTAAATTTTCCATTTTTCTGTTTTCATTTGTTATTCGTGTCACTTAATTTTCTTGTTTGAGCCCTGTTGATGAGTCAAACCAAAGATTTGAAACTTTGCAGCCCTAAATAGAAGATTGTGTGATAGAATAACAAATAATTTGTTATGGAACTATGCTGAGAGTGATTGGCTTGGACATGAAGTCCAGACTGCCAGCATGAGCTGACAGATCACTCGGTAGACAACGTTGAAGTGCAGGGCGGCACGCTAGCTCGCCTCGACTATTGGCGGAGAGTGTGGGGGTTCCACAAAGACCTGCCGCTGTCATCTGCCATATCAAAAAAAAAAAAGCCGCAACACACCCGGTCCAGAAGGGACCTTTACATCACTTACCTTTACCTCCTGTGAAGGCCCAGATGTTCTGTCTTCTTCTGCTTGCCCAATCCACCCAACGACACTGAGGGAAGAGTACGAAATTTCTTAAGGCACTTTCACATCAAAACCAAAAAACTCAATTATTCCACTTTAAACAAGATTTTTGCTCCAATCATTAATAAAATCATGGGAAATAGGATAAACTAACAATTTTACTAATAAAATAGGATATTTATCTCAGATTTTTGAGAAAAACACAACTTTTATCTTTTTTCGGCCGAAAAACGAAATTTCGGTTGCATCTGTCAATTTCTTTTCGGTTTCCACATGTGGAACGTTTCGGGACGAAAATTTTTTGCGGTCTTACTAAACCTCACTTTAGTTATTTTATTTTATTATTTATTATATTATTATAATATGGATAGAGATTTCGAAGTAAAATTAAAATACGTTTTTTGTATGAGCTCTCATAATACAAGTTTTATGATAATTAAATGTTACTTCTATTTAACCGAAAAAAAGTTTTCGGTTTTTGATGTGAAAGCAAAAGCGAATTCTCGGTGTAGAACTTATCAGTTTTCGGTTTTCGGTTTCGATGTGAAAGCCCTTTTACTGGAAAATAAAAAGCACTCCCTTTGTATAAAAGCGCAAACACAAATGTGTTGACTGCCCTCAACAACCTAATTCTGTTTCAAAAAAAAAAAATAAAAAATAAAAAATCTAAAACACAGGCGATTTTGTGGAGTGATAGATTCAGCCCGCAAAATACGTCAATCCCTGTTAGGCAGGCTCCTTCTTCGGCATGTGTGGCCGTATCTAGCGCAGGGAGTCAATGCGCAAATATTACCACTCTAGCTCTTGTTTCGGAATCCGCAGTACCGAATAATAATATTATTACTTCCGTGTCCACATTAGGGAATGGTAATGGCACCTCCTTGAGGACAGTACCAAAACCTTCGAGTGTTTTCGTTACTCGGTTCTCTCCTGAAACGTTGTGTGATGACATATTGACGTATCTTAAATCCAAAAACATTGCAACAGAGAGTATTTCTTGTCGTAAAATTAGTAAATCCTCGAAACTGGTTGCATCCTTTGTCTTAACTGTTTCAGCAGATATGCAGGAAAAGTTATTAGATCCGTTATTCTGGCCCTCCGGCGCTTTCACTAAATTATTTGTACCTTCCGTGCGCCAACCTAGAAATACAGTTAATATAAGCAATGTTATTCCAAAAAACTGAAGTCGCTTTCCCTTTACTATCAAAATGTAAGGGGGATTCGGACAAAAACTGCACATATCTTCAAATCCTCTGTTGCAACTTGTTTTGATATCGTTGCTTTCACTGAAACTTGGCTGCATCACGGCTTTCGTGATGCCGAAATTTTAGACAATTCTTACCAGATTTTTAGGAAAGATAGACATACGGATTCTGAGGCTCGTGGCGGTGTCGTACTCCTCGCATGCAAAAACATTTTTAACTGCAGCCAAATTGAGGTTCCAAGTTTTTCCAACACTCTTGACACTGAACTTATAGTTCTTAAGCTATCTCTTTTAAAACACGACTTATACATACTATGTTGCTATATTCCTCCAGACTCCATAAACATTGTTGATGACAAAGGTCAGAATATTTACGACCTACTCACTTCAACATCTAATTTTATTCACGGCAAGATGCAACCTCTTGACGAACTACTACTTATTGGTGATTTCAACTTACCTAATATACAATGGGTACTAAATGAAGATGACGATGACTATCTTCCTCTTAATAACTTGTCAACAAAGGAAGCACTATTCCTGGACACTATGTCATCTCTTGGTCTCAGCCAAATCAGTAATGTAAAGAATGACATGGGGAGGCAGTTGGACCTGGTTTTCTCTACTGACGCGGGTAAAATATTAGTTGAATCTAGCCCCGTTATAATGTCTACTCTTGACAAATATCACCCCCCTCTACTAATTTCATATTGCTTTGAAACCGAAAACATTACTAATTGTGACGAAACACAATACTTTTTCAATTTTAGAAAGGCTAACTTTTCGGAACTTTCCAGTAGACTTACCTCTATTGATTTCAACACATTACTGTCTAGCAATAGTGTTGACGAAGACGTCTCTAAATTTTATATAATTCTTTCCGATTTATTTTCCTCTCACGTTCCCCGCGAGCGACAGCGGTCCTCTAAAACATCTCCGCCATGGTTCAATAAAGAACTAAAACATCTCAAAAATAAAAAGAATAAATTGTGGAAAAGTTATATGAGTGACAAAGGCATTATAAGTCACAATAATTTCCTCACATCCTATAATGAGTTCAAAGAACTTTCCTCTACACTTTATGATGAATATATTCAAAGCATGCGTGCGAAATTATTTCGTGACCCACGTATCTTTTTTAAGTTCATTAATATGAAGAAAAAAACGGACAACTACCCCAATACCATGAGGTACAAAGATTCTGCTAGTGATGATTCATCCGAAATTTGCAATATGTTTGCTTCTTATTTTGACAATGCATTTTCTTCGTCCAATTTCCTTCCTCGAAATGACAACTTCAGTCATATGAACGATTCTCATAACGTTTCATTCACTACCCCTACAATTGCGAGAGAGGATATACTCAATCATATTAATGGGCTTCCAAATGACTTCACGACGGGTCCTGATGGGATCCCTCCAGCTTTCTTTAAGTCATGCTGCCATGCCCTTGCATCTCCGCTGAGAATTATTTTCCAAAAATCGCTCAATAGCAGTTGTTTCCCACAGCTATGGAAAAATTCTTTTATCATACCTATCCACAAAAAAGGTAGTAAGAGTGAAATTTCTAAGTATAGACCTATTGCAAAATTATTTTGTATGCCTAAATTATTCGAATCTATCATTTACTCTCAGTTATCAATTTCCTGCAAGAATTTGCTTTCTTCAAACCAGCATGGATTTATCTCGGGCAGGTCTACAACCACTAACTTGTTGGAATTTGTCTCGCCTACCGTTGGCGGGTTTGCAAAAGGCTATCAGACAGATTGTATTTATACTGACTTCAGTAAAGCGTTCGACAAGTTATCTCACTCCGTGATACTCTTTAAAATGGAAAAGTATGGGTTTCACCCAACATTTATAAAATGGACGGAGTCTTATTTAGATAACAGAACATATCAAATACTATTCCGTCATTCCGTCTCCAGAGTCCTGAAAGCTTCATCCGGCGTACCTCAAGGGAGTCACTTGGGCCCGTTGTTTTTCATTCTATCTATTGACGACATTGTCTCTGTTGTGAGGCACTGCAAAGTATTGATTTATGCTGACGATATTAAACTTTTCGCTCAGATTAAATCTGTTACCGATTGTGAACTGGTACAAGGTGATCTTCACAAATTTTACGTTTGGTGCAAAAACAATAATTTGGCCCTCAATATCGACAAATGTGAGGTTATGACTTTCCACAGGAATCAGAAACCAATCACTTATGATTATATGTTCTCGGATTCCACGATTCGCCGTCGCGAGGGTGCTGTTTGTGATTTGGGTGTTAAATGTGACCATAGATTGAATTTTATATCCCACATTAACTATATGGTATCTAAGAGTAGTTCTATGCTGGGCTTTATTAAACGTTGGTCTCGAGAGTTCTCGAATCCCACCATAACACTGCGTTTGTACACTTGCTTTGTGAGACCTCTCCTTGAATACGCTAGCCAGGTCTGGTCTCCATTTTATGGTACACACATCGAACGCATCGAGTCTGTTCAGCGGAATTTCCTGCGCTTCGCTCTCAGGCATCTACCCTGGAACAATTCATTGATTCTTCCACCTTATGAGGATCGCTTGAAGCTTTTAAATATGCACTCCCTCGAAAAACGTCGCATGGTCGCTGATGTAACTTTTGTGCATCAACTCTTAAACGCGAATATTGATTCTCCCCTTCTACTTAGCAAAATCTCTTTCCGTGATAGTGCGCACAATTTGAGAAGGTTACCTCTGTTGCATGTTAACGCCGCAAGATCCAACTTTAGTATATATGAACCCATCAATCGCATGTGCATTGTTGTTAATATTAAGGCTGAGCATTTTGTCGTTGATATTTCCAAGCATGTTTTAAAGAAACGTCTATATAATACTTAAATTTCTGTTTCCATGTCGCATTGCATGTCATCTCATTCGGTGTTTGGTCTATGTTTAGTTTAACATACTAATACTAACACCGACTAAGTGATGAATCGCATGTATTGTTGAGACGTTTATTTATTAAACGTGTCCATGCAGCGAGCTTGTGTTAAGCTGGTTCTGATAGTCATTATTTTACAAGTTCCACATCAGCTGATATTATTAAACACTACTTAAATCAAAAAATGTACCAGCTGCAGAAAATGTACTCAATTTGATTATTTCCCAGGTTCCACTTCGCTATAAAGTAGAAGTGAGTGGAACTCGTTTTTGTACTGGCGCAAGTAAACTGGTGGGTATGTCAAGAGGAGGTGAGGGACTGAAAACGAGGCTTCTTGGGACAGTAACTTCGCTTGTGTGAACCATACCTATCTGGAAGCGCTTCTCTGTCAATTAGGTGGCGTTTATTTAGCCGAATCAAGTCGCATCGTCCACAGTCAATAGCTTACATGGTGCAGCATGCTGCTCCGTGTGTCTTCAACCATAACAAAATTTTTTTGCTTTTCCATTGTACCGGAGAGTTGCCTACTTGAACAAATATAAACTTTACCCGGTGAACAATTGTGGTCATTAGTCACTAATACCTTACGAAAATTGTAACAAATAATCTCTGAATGTTTTTAATCATAACTGTGATTAAAACTTGCTACTTATTGTAATACAAAAGAGAAAAACAAAGAAAAAACAACAAAGAAGATTTTAACTTGTAGGGACTTTTTTACTTACTTTCTTACTCGACTTTTATTCTTATTAATTGTTATGTTCTATTATTAAGAAGCCATTGGCAGTTAGTTTTGAAATTTTCTCGCATAACTTATAACATGGTGTCTAGGGAGGATGGTAGACCGTCATCATTCATTCACCAATCACATAATAATTCTAACGCGAATCAACATCACAAAAGGTGATCGAACTTTTGTTTCTGATTCTGCTTTGATAAATAGTTTTTTGCAATGAAATCAAAAGAAAATAAGATTAAGATAATTCTTAGTCTTCATTCTAAACAATTTCCCATACAATCGATTCTCGCGTTGGGTAAACCCAACCCAACACAATTCTAGCTCAATGCATAAGTATTGATATTTTTGCACTACTTACCACTTACAGATGCAAGCGCCTTTGTAAACCAACTTATCGTCAATTAATCAGAGCTCTAGTTAATACGTTCATCGTTGGATTCCTAAGGATCGCAGTTTGCTAATAGCGTATAGATAGTGTACATATTGCACTAACTACAACAGGTACATTGAACCTTTGTGACACCTGTTATTGCTCCACGAACATTAACTAGACGTCGCATAAACTAATTCGCCGTGGTATAACTGAGTTTTTGAACATTGAAAGTCAATGCATTACACTGGTGGTTAAAGAGACGAGACATTGATGAAATCGGCTCGATAGTTTCTACTATGCTGAGGAATAACGAAGAAGTGGATTCTCAAGGAGCGTACACTGTGCAGGAACAGATGTATTGAAAGTATTTAAGAGCTCAGGGGAATTTATCACTCCTTGTATACAGTCAAATGCAAAAACAACTTTGGAAGTTTTTCGTCTATTCATAAGAGCAATGAATTGCAATGGAAAGAGTTTAAGCCTGCCTACATGGGGTGTGGAGGTAGAATAACAGGGTTGTCTCAATGAAGTCCACGCAGGGCAAATCGGACGAATCTTCGCTGAACAGCTTCGATGCGACTTATGTAGTCAGCATAGAAGGGAGACCAGACTGGACTGGCATACTCCAAAATGGGTTTAACGAATGTGCAGTAAAGGAGGACCTTTGTTATGAATGGGTCATTAAACTCCTTTGACCATCTCTTTGCAAACCCCAGACTAGCATTAGCCCTGGAAACAAGACAAGTATTAAGGAAAACTCCCAAATCTTTGGTTTTGTCAAGTCTAGTTAATAAGTATCCATCTAAAATATAACAACTTCAAAGGCCTCTTTTCACGACAAAATTATATAGCAGAACATTCGTAGTAGATTTACCTTTTATAAAGCCATGTTGAAAAGAGTGCAGCAAAGGCTCGCAGTGGAGTACAAAATATCGCAAATCAGAGCTTCAAATATCTTAACAATACAACTTAAATTAGTTACTGGTTTTTAGTTTGAACCCAGGCCAGTTATCCAGTTTTATTGGCTGTATACTTAATATGCAGTTTCCCATACTTTAATGATCACAGTGTGAACAATTTCAGGGATATTTTTCTAACGACTTATCTCTCACAGTTGTATAATATCAATAATCAAAGAAAGCCTTCACTGTTTCGGAAAAACCCACAGGTTAAGGATAAATTAATTAAATGACGTAAAACAGAAAAGGGTGGACGTACCACAATGTTTTATGAGCGTGGAAGGAACGTATCACTCCTTGAGGAACTGAACCTCCTCCAATCTTTATTCTTCAAATTTTTCAGATGCTTTAAAGAGGCATTGAAGCACGGTTGACGATTTGAACTAACAAGTGGTAAAGTGAGTAAAGCAAAGAAATAGTATGTCATACAACGAGTTTACAGCTTTAGCAATGTCACGTTCACCTAGAACACTGTCCGATTCACAAGATAATAGCCACTCATTTATTTCATTAAAATCAGCTTTTGTGAAATTATAACAATAGTTACTAGAAGCATTAGATGATGAAATTACAGGAGTTAAACCACGCTTAATGAGAGTCCAATTGGGAATCGAAGAAAATATCAGGCCAAAAGATTTTCCGGAGTCATTAGTTATGCCGCTAGACTGAGGAATTAATGTTGTCAATAAAAGATATGGCATGTTAGGAGTCACCGAAAAAGAAGCCAACAAGTCCTCATCGTCCAGAGAGTGTGAGTTACCAAAAAGCAACAATTCGTCGGCAAGCAGCAAAGCCTATCACTACCATGAACCCAGCAAGCCAAATATAATATCTCAATTGATGAGCATGGAGGGATCTAAACTTTAATATATACGTCTTTGTGCGAAAGCTTGAGAGCCACATATAAACTCCAAATCGCTGGACTCAATAAAGTCGATTAACATGCATGGAAGATCGCCACGAACGGCGTAAAGTACTCCACTTCCAAGAGAAGCATCCAGAGACAAACGATGGCGGTCACGGCGAAGCACTAAGTCCTCGGTCAAAAGCAAGCCGCGTCGAAACAGGAATTCGTTGAACTTGTAAAATGGTGAGTCGTCTTGGAGTTATATTGGCATAGCAAGCCGAGATTTCGCTAAAAAGTTTTTTGCCGTAATAGAAGATCTAGGACGTCCCTTTGGAATAAATTCACGCACAATGAAATTGCGGGGTCATAGATTTTCCGGAACTAAAATTCTGAAGGACACAGAAAATAAGCGTTTGTCAGCATCATGTCGAGTAGATATGTACTTTTTTACCGATACATGATGAAATATGTTTAATAATCTCATCTTTGGTGGTGTCAGGATGTACTCTAGATACGAACACACATTTAGGAAGCCTGGCCGGCCGCAACGTCACAATATCTCTAAGTACAGGCAAAGTATCATTGGTGGAGGAGACCGTAATATACCGACATCCAAAACAGAATATTTCGTCCCTACATCAGATATTTTGTCCACAATCGGAGATACCACAGTATCTGCACGCGAGGATAATATCCCACCAATGGAGGCCCCATCAGTATCCAGAAAAGCCTCATGTCGAGCTACAGAAAAACTTAAGGCAGGAGAAATGTTATTTGGATGGCTGTAATGGTTTCTTTGTCACCGGCGACGGCTTAACTTCACTGACAAAATATCCTCAGAGGAGGGAGGAGTTGAGACATACGAATCCTGCTGAGTAGGGGAAGACTATTGGGACTCAGGCTGTAGAGTTTCAGACCTGCAAGACACCTTTAAAGCTATTTTACCCAATATCATGAGCCATAGATCCCAAAAGCAGAGAATTCTTAATATGGTTGATGAATACACTAGGGGAAATCTATAGGGTAATGTAAGTTTGCATTCCGTTTGTAGCGCATGGAAACAATTATGGTAGAGCAAGATGTATTGGACACCAACGTATAATATTAAAAGTTATTTTGATTTTTGCATGTCCGTCTGTCTGTCGATAATTCGAGAACGCGTCTACTTAGAGAACTCAAATTTTGCACGCGTGCGCTTTTTAGAAAAAAAAAGTAAATTTAAGTTCGAATATGGGGCAAATCGGGTAACTCCTTCGTAGGGTTGCAATACAAAAATTTCGTTTTTCACGACACATTTGGACACTGCCCAAGAACGCGTCAACGTAGAGAGCTGAAATTTTCTATACAGTGTTGTTACAGAAATAGTAATTATAATTTCAAAATTGGGCTAAATCGGGCAACTCCTTTTTGGTGTTGCCATATAAAAATTTAGGATTTTTACGTATTCTATGAAAACGATCAGTTCTAGACATTTTTATTGTGCTAAAAACTTCTTCAGAATATGAAATCCTATAAAATTGGTTATAATCATTTTTTCTGTACGACGAATCGTTCTAGAAATATGTGCGAGAAACCACTACAAATATCAAAATTGCACAGATGGTGACCTTACGAAATTTCATACGTGCATTCATCTAGGGTATCATAAGAATTGGTCTTACAATTAGACCAATTCTATTTTTTTTGTAACTTCTAATTCAACTAGTTCAATTAACAAATATTTGATGATAAATTAATTAATCATATTTCAGAAGATATATTAGTAAAATCAACATATAAAATTATTAAATTTTTCGCAGAAACAACGAAACTGCTTGTTTGTTTTTAATTTGTTATATTAGCGAATTTATGCTATAGTATAGTATATAGTATAGTTATCATTTCGTTGGTAACGCATTTTGTTTGCTAATGATGTTCATGCTAATAATTAAGTAACCACTGTCGATCTGTGTACCCACCGTTTAAGGACGTGGCATTGCCCAGGGTTTCTATGTATTAATTGTTATTTTGATTTTTGCATATTCGTCCGTCGTTAACTCGAGAACGCGTTGAATTTTTCGAAAAAAATAATAAATATAATTTCATAAATGAAATAAGTCTTGAAACCTGTGGTGTTGTCATATAAAAATTACAATACATATTTTAAGTGTACTGGGAAAACGTTTAGCACCAATTTGTTCTTGTACTGGGAAATTACCTACGAAATTAATATAACCTTTTCTTTTTTCAATTTCAATTTCGTTTGAACATGTTAAAACTCAATTCGTAATTTCGACTTGTACATACATTCGATTAATCAACATATCAATAAGTTTGGCCTCATCTGTTTCACATTTAGAGCTTATATTGAGTGTATATGGGGTTTGCTTAATATTTTCTTCAGCGTCTACAATAGGCTGAAACTCTCAGTTGTACTAATGAGTATACATGGAGGTTATGCCCATACAGAACATTTTTTTTCTTCTTTTTTAAAAATATTGTCAGCTTTGCAGATAATAAAATCATATAAAAAAAATAACACTCAATTAAAAAATTAGTTGAACTTTTCTTTTCATTGAATATTTTAACAAATTCGATTAGTTGATTACTAATATTTTCAAACTAATGTTTCAGTTGTTTTAAATAATGCGATATGCAAAATCAACCAAGTAATTAAGTAATTTGGGGAATTGAATTTGTTGAAAGAGCGATATTAATTAGTCGATTGTTCTAATAGTTGCTTCTAAAGACTGGAATAAACAACGACTAATTTAGCTGATATTTCTATTTTTTCGAAATTTGTTATATAATTCAACAAAATGATTAGTTGAAAAAACAAAAGATTTTCGGATACGCAATTCCCTAAGATTATCTAAACTAACTAAACAAATAGTTGAATTCACAAATGTTATGACTAAACAAGATTGCTATGTAAATCAACTAATGCCAATAAGTTTTCTTAACGAATATGATTCGTAAACTGAAAATCAACTCATATTATTTGTTGATGAAACAAATTTATAGGCGTAAAGCAACTAATCTTTTTTTCAGCGTGGGTTTCATTCTTGGAAAATTATTTGTAACCATATTATAATCCACTTCAGTAGTCAACTGTCTTTCTCAGCGTGTCCAAAAACTTTCTTGTCAAGTCAAGTCAAGTGTGTTTTGCGCCGTTTTCGAGTTTGCGTTGTCGTAATTTCCCTCGATGTTATTTCTATTTGTCCTCATTTGTTCGTTGAGGCTCATCTTTAGCCCTCAGTTCGATTTGATGCCGTCTTTTGTCCTCTTGTTGACAGATATCCTTTGTGACTTTCTAACTTTCCGTTTTATTGTCTTCTTTTAATTTACAGCTGATGCGCCTTATCAGTCGTACCTCATTTCGTTCTCCTTTTCCACTAATATTATCGATTTATATTAATAGTTCAGCATCTAATAGTTATATACCTTTACATCCACTAGCATGAGTTTGGAATGTTTAAAAAATTAACCTGAAGTTTCCCTTTAACAATATGTCAATGTGGGCCTAATGCGCCGCTTAATCATTAGCGGTTTGGTTTTTATCAGACATTGCTAAATCTCATCAATGGTTTGGTCAAGATGAGGTTATAGTTTTCCTTCCAGTTGCTACCTTCGCGTGAGGGTTGAACTTAAACTGTTCGTTGAAGTTTATCTCTGGGTATTTGGTACTACTAGTGGGCTTAATCACTTTATTATTTATGGTGATTTTAATGTTTCATATATTTGGAGGAACACCTCTGCGTGATCGTACAGATCTCTAATTTCGATTTTGAATCCATATTCAATCTAAATGCATGGGAGTTGGATGTGGATTGAATGTGAATTCGAAATAGCCAGCGAGGGCATTGCTTTATCTTGACGAGAGCTCAGACAGGCTTTTGTCGTATGCGTCTTTAAACCTGACCATAATTCCTAGGTTAAATTAATTTGGTTACTTTCAGACTAACAATTTTTCTCGCATAATTTTTGAGTGAACAAAATAATATCTATTGATTCTAATAACTTTTAAATGTATTTTGTTTTCACAAGGTTGGAGAAAACGGCGCAGGAAAAACGACATTATTAAAATTAGTAACAGGAAAACTTACCCCAACTTCCGGTATTATTAACATGCACAGAGGATTACGCGTTGGATATTTTGCTCAGCATCATGTTGATAATTTGGATATGAATTTAAATTGTGTGAAAATATTAGAGGCTGAATATTCAGGTAAATCTGATGAGGAATATCGACGGCAGCTTGGTAGTTTTGGAATATCCGGAAATTTGGCTTTGCAGATGGTTGGAAGCTTATCCGGAGGACAAAAGTCAAGGGTTGCTTTCGCAAAAATGTGCATGGGTAATTTTAATGTACATTATACATTATTTTAAGCTTTGTTCATTATTTATAATTTCAGCAAATCCAAATTTCATAATTCTTGATGAACCAACTAACCATTTGGATATTGAAACAATAAGTGCTTTAGGAAAGGCTATTAATCAATTCAAGGTAATTTTATTACAACTATCTAGATCTTTAGAAAGCATTTAAAAATAAATTCGTACCGAGTAAAAAAAAGGTAAGATTGGGATATGGGAAGGATGTGAACAAAGATAAGTTATTGAGAGGCAAACAATAATAAACATAGACTTACCTTTGAATTTGGGAGGATTCGTTCTTAACCGCCTTCAATAGCCGTTCCGCCATCTCTGGCTACATCATATAGCTTGAAGCTATCTATGTAGCAGTTTCCACGGTACGCCATATATGTGAATTTCGTAGCTTGAAGCTTGTAGCGTGTAGCTCTCGATGTGTAGATTGGGCCTAACATACATAGTAAAGGATATTTCCACAGCCGCCAAGTCTGTTTGATCACAATATTAATGTGCACTGTTTGTTCGAAGACTGGAACGATATTCATAACCAATATTTACTTGTCGTAAGCAGACGTTAATGCTATGGCGACTGTTTGTGGCTTACAAGAGAAATTAGTACCCTTATTGCTGAACGCAAATACTTATACGGGCAATATAAAGGGATTAATACTGATCGTTGGGAATATTTATACAAAATTGCTCGTAACAAAGTTAACTCAGCTATTAGGCAGTCAAAACGTTTATATCCAAGGTTTTATGGTAGAAATTTCGTCGAATAGTTGTCAGTGGTAAAGATGGTAAAGAGTGTAGTTCTAACCCAGATGATCTTCAGGGATCAGTGCTCAAGTGATTTTGTCTATGCTATTAAATCAGACGCAGTTCGTCCAGATAACTTACCTCTTCACTTTATCAAACTTCTACTTCCTTTAATACATCCCTATATTCATATAATTAATTTCTGCATTACGTATTCTAATAACCCTTCCAGCTAGAAAGTAGCTACGGTTCTCCCAATACTGAAAAAGCGACTTCTTATTATCGATCAATCAGTCCAACCAATTCTTGAACTTTTTGGATGATAATACGCTTTTAAGCAAGTGGAAATCTGATCTTAAACCTAACCGCAATGCTTTGCTTACGTTTTTATAAATGAAGTCAACGAAGTCACTATTACTTCACTTTATTGTTCCGTCCACTTCGGTTTTTAGCTGCTGAATTGAATGCAAAAGTATTTTGAATAACGAATTTCTAAGAACTTTTATTTTTAACTATTCTAATTTGAATTACTAAATACAAGATTGTAAAAAGTTGACAATTTATTTGTGCGTTAGGCTAGAAAAATTAAGAAATAGAAGAGGTAAACGCATCTGTCTCGTTTGCTCGTGGTAAGACCAGTCACCCAGAAAGCGGAAGGGCCGGCTTCAAAAACCGGTTGAGGCAGTTACTTTTTTATCTTGTATTTAATATTTAATTTAAAACGTTAAAAATAAAGCTTCTCTTCTTTTCCATCTATGACCGATTCTAAAAATTGTCCCGTATGGAAAAATCACAAGAATATTGTAATATTGCGCAAATTTAAATTAAATATGCAATTATGAATATAAATTAAAGTTGCAAATTATTTTCAGGGTGGTGTAATTCTCGTTTCCCATGACGAGCGACTGATTCATGTTGTGTGTAAGGAACTTTGGGTGTGCGGTAATGGAACAGTACGGGCTGTTGAAGGTGGCATCGAGCAGTATAAACAGGAAGTACTCAAAGAAATTGAAATGGCGACAAAATAACAGCAGCAGGATTTACGTAAAATTTGCTATAAAATGTGATGTTTGTTGAGAATTTTGTGTTACTTTAATGTAATATTTATGTAACATTGTAATATTCAAAGCTTGAAACACCTTTCATATTAAATAAGAAATAAATTGTGTAAATGTTTAGTATAAATTGAACCTATACACTAATTTAAACTTATTTTCTTTTAACGCTTAATGTGTTAATACGTAACTTAGCAAATTGTGACGAAACAGAGATACAACTAGTTTCGAATTATTTTCGTACATTTACGCAAGATTTATTTATTTTCTCTGTTTATGCGTATTATAGAATTATAACAACAGAGGTTATCAGCTCCTTTATGATGAATGTACGTAAGTTACATACATTGACCTAAAACGTGACGTAAATCAGACACCGGAGCTATCAGATCCAGACCCATACCAAACTGGAACAACAAAACCCATGGCTTGGTAGTGAGAAAGTCTAAAACTCAACTTTCTCACATTTTCATGTTGCAACCGCAACATTCTCTTATTAAATTTAATTTCCCATATTTACACGTCACAACGTCAGCGTTTGTCATAAACCGTAAAGGTGTCATGTTAATTCCTATATAAAATCCAAATGTTATCATGAGATACATAAAAAGTGCTTACCTGACAATTAGAAGAACACCAAAAAGACAAATTGTAAAAGCTCTAGAGAAGGTAGTAATTAACGAGTCGCGGTGTTTAAATGTTCTATCGAGTCAGTAGAGTAGTATAACTTAATTGTTGAGTTTTTTTTGGAAAGAGATTTTTTTAATTGTACGACGGAATTGTGAAAGAAGTGTTGAAAGAAAAGATCAATAAAGCAAATCAATTAAACTACAGACGGTGAAAAGTGTTGTGTTTTTTATTATCTTCTTTATGATTGAAGCTAGTGAGCTATCGCTGTTGAGTGAATGGTCATTTTTGGATAGAAGTTTCTTGGCTTCCAGTTTAGTTCCACGATTGGTGAAGTACAACGATCTAACTGGCGCAGTCGGTAATCCTGTTCGGTAGAATATAAGATACGAGCAAATTAAAAGTGTTTGTGAGCAGTTAACATAACAAAGTGTGAAACACAGTGGCTTAAAGAGCAATTTACATACTTGCATACTGGAAGGAAGAAATCGGAGAACTCGAATTATCGACCACAACAGAAGGATGGCACTACCACAGCCAGCAAATATCGTTGAGCAATGCTTAATGACTTTTACTAAATCGGCAGAATCAACCACAGCCCTTAAGACGAAGGATAGAGAAAAACCTTCAGTACCTACCAACATTTGAAGGAAAACCTGGAACTCTACCCTCATTTGTAAGACCAGTTGACAGAGCATTAGCAGAATATGGAAATCAGGCACCTCAGGCTTACATAATTATCTATAATGAGAAGATTCTGGGACCAGCAAAAAATTATCTGGAGACTTCACCACCAACTACTTGGGAAAACTGTAAAAATAAACTAAAATTGCATTATAGGTAATCAAAAGATCAAAGAAAAATTATGCATGATATTAATATATTAAGTTCAATTTTTGAATTATTAGATAAAATCAGATTTATTATGGATGATATATCAGAATACGCAATTTATAGTGAATTTCAAAATGAAATAGTTAATAATTTAAGTAGTGTACTAGTGTTAAAAATTCAAGAAATAACTGCTGGAATTAAGTAACAAGTTCAGTTTAGAAGAAATTAGAGTTGTTTTAAATAAATACATTGGTCAAGATGAATTTAATTTAAAGTGGTGCAAACTAAACCAATCAATAACAGACAGACATCATGGACCAAATACCTCAAGACAAAACCATAATAATTTAAGGTATAACGTTAACAATACAGGGCAAATACGACAAAATAATTTTAGTAACTCGAGACAAGCACGACAAAATAACTTTAATCATTTTAGCCAATGGCGAAACAATAATTTTAACCCCAATTCTGGACAAAAACAAAATAACTTTAATAATTCTCTGCAGTGGCGAAACAGCAATAATTATTTTAATAATAATTGTGAGCAATCTCGTGGTAATTCTTTCGCAAACCATGGAAGTAGACAGTTTAGTAGCCGATCAGTTAATAGATTTAATAACAATAATCAAGAGCAACCAATGGAGATTGATACCCTAAGCACAGTAAATGAAATCAATCAGTTAGAGAAAAAGATTTTTTTATAAACTAACCTCGGAAAAGAAGAAAATTTTCATAATTTTATCATCAGTTAGTTTATTAAATTCAAGAAGTGTACAAACTCAAATTTACGAAAAACGGGGAAGGGAAAATATTCAGATCCATACCATAGAAGGGCAGGTGCAAAGAGATACGGAATATGTTAAGACCTGTCCTGAAGAATTTAGACAACCTCCAAATGCCAGAGTAAGATGGGTAAAAATAAATTTAGATAAAGATTATGACTTTTTATTAGGGATGGACTGGATAGAAAATAATGTTAAACTAGTGGATATAGAGAATCAGGTAATTACATAAAAAAATAATGAAAAAATAACATTCGTTAAAAAAACTATTCAAGAAGAAGTGAATACGCTAGAAGAAGGTGATTTAGGAAGTATAAAATTAGACCATTTGAATGAGGAAGAGAAATCGAGGACTTGGAAATTATTAGACAAATATAATACACTAATTTTTAAAGAAGGGGATAAACTTACAAATACAACTAGTATAGTACATGAAATTAAAACAATAACAAGCAAACAAATAAATTCCAAGCTGTACTGTTATCCACCTCAACATGAATCAGAAGTGAGAAAACAAACGGAAGAGATGGAGAGGCAGGAATAATTCGAAAGAGCAATAGTAGATACTGTTCACCTATAATCGTAGTCCCTAAGAAAAAAGATAATTCGGGAGTTCAAAAGTACCGAATCGTAGTGGATTATAAAAAATTAAAGCATATTACAATTTACGATAAGTACCCACTCCCAAATATCGACAGTATATTAGACAAGTTGGGGAAAGCGCAATGCTTTAGTTCCCTGGACCTTGCAAAAGGTTACCATCAAATTCTAATTGCAAAAAAAGACAGAAAACAGATTTATAACCCCATCAGGACTTTATGAATTCGTTAGAATGCCATTCGGGTTAAAAAATACCCCCGCCAACTTCCAACGGTTAATAAATGAAATACTGAGAGAATACATAAACAGGATATGCGTGGTGTATCTAGATGACATCCTCATATTTTCAACAACACTAGAGAAACATTTAAATTCTCTAGAACTAATTTTCAAACGCCTAGCCGAGCATAATCTGAACATACAGGCAGATAAATGCAGTTTCCTGAATAGGGAAACCGAATTTTTAGGGCATATACTAACAACACAAGGACTAAAACCCAACCGGATTATTACCAAAAACGGAAAAAACAGTTAAAAAGTTTCTTAGGAATGACTGGACTTTATCGCAAATTCGTTAAAGATTATGCAAAAGTAGCACATTCATTGATAAAATATTTGAAGAAAGACATTAAAATAAATTGCAAGGATCCTTAGTACATAGAAGGCTTCGAAATTTAAAATTATTGATAGCATCACACCCCATTCTAAGATTTCCTAATTATGCCAAACAATTTGTGGTTACAACTGATGCAAGTGATTATGCAGTTGGAGCGGCTCTCTCTCAAGACGGTCATCCGGTTTGCTATGTCTCCCGGACATTAAACAATCACGAACGAAATTATAGTGTAACTGACAAGGAATTCTTAGCCATTGTATACTCAGTTAATTACTTCAGGCCTTATTTGTATGGACGTAAATTTAAAATCATTACGGATCATGCACCTATTAAATATCTCAATTCAAAATATAAAGGAAAAGAGTCCTCCTAAAGGAACCAGAGATGGATCCTAAAACTACAGGAATACAATTTTAAGATTGAGTATCTCCAAGAGAAGGAAAAAAAGTAGCTGACTTTCTAAGCAGACTAGAAAACAGTCCTCATATCAATCTGATACAAAGCACTCAAGTCATGAACAGTTACTAGATCATATAGGTATTAAAGAAGAGATAGTTAACGTTAAAATTTATAAAACACAGATAATATTAACTTGCAGTCCAAGTAATGAAATAAATGTTATACATGCGAGAAGAATTGTAGAAATGTAGAAATCATTGAAGACATCTTAAAAAGATATATAAAACCAGGTAATATAGGGCTTTATTCAGAAGTAGAAGATACCGACTACAACAAAGTGCAACAATGTATTATTAAGTTGTTTTCCGGAAATATAAAAATCAAATTTATGAGAGCTTCTCGAAGAGCTGGAAAAATTGAAAACGAGGAAAAGTGTCACAAACAAATTTCTTTATACCATCAAAAGAGTTTTTGCACAGCGGAATTAATGAGAAATACCATACACTAAAAGAAAAGATTTATTACCCAAAGTTGCAAGAGCATATACGAATTATTATCAATAATTGCGAAAAGTGTAAAGGAATAAAATATGACAGAAACCCAGTAAAACCAAAGCTTAATATTACCGAAAAATGATATTATTCATCTAGATATCTTCCATTATAAAAAGCAAAGCTTTGTAACAATAATCGACAAATTAACAAAATTCGCATTCGTCTACCTAATAAACGATAGAAACTGGGTCAAGAAGATAGCGATAGTAGAAGAATACATAGCGGCTTTCGTAAGCCAAGAAAGATCATAACGGACAATGAGTTCCGATCAGAGCAGTTTAAGAACTATTTATAGACGGAAAATATAGAAGTTCTCTGGACAAAACAAACAGCCATACAGGTAATGCCGATGTGGAGAGGCTACACTCTACGATAATAGAAAAGTTACAAGCAATAGAAGATGACATATCACTCGAACAAAAAATACAGAAGGCTGTAGGAAATTATAATAATATGTATCATTCCACAATAAATATGACCCCAAGAGAAGCAAGTGAATTGAAGGACACAACCACTTTCATAGAATTGATAAATATAAAAAAAGCAGGGTATATAGAAAAGGCGAATAAAAAAAGGGAAAATTATATAGAAACTAGACGAGAAGGTTTTATAAAAAAATATAAAAGGGTTAGACATAAGGACGAACCTTATTATAGGAAATATCCTTTAGAGAACGTACATGTATCTAATATTAAAAGATCTTATAAATTTACATGCAATAATACTAATATCACTAATGACGATAACTCAAGTACAAGGGCTATTGCAAGTACAACCAATAGAGGAGAGGAAGAAAACGGGTACGTACAAATAAAAATCAAACAAGTTGAAATTGCTAACATATAATAAACCCAAAGGAAATGGCAGAAATCTTAAATAAGTTAGAACAGAATGTAGGACTTTTAAGATTAGATGATAGAGAAGCTCTTTGACGGATTTAAAAGTATTAATCGAAAATGACAGAAATAAAATACTAGAATCACTCAACACAACTAACAGTAATTTACAAGAACTTAATTATAAAATTTTATTTCTCGAACAAGAAACGAAACTCCGATATTTCGAAAACAAATTGAATCAATTTCTGGATAATATAATGGCCACTAAAAATAATATTATACATCCTAGTATGCTAACTTTAGAGGAACTTGACACTTATAATGTAGATTTTCATAAATTGAAATTATTGAAAGTAGGTGTCATGACATATAAAAATGACCTTATAATTTTTGCAATCAAAATACCAAACAATTACATCTTATAAGAACTACAACTAATCAAATCAATACCAAATTCACAGAATTACGAAATGGACGAAAAAGAAGAATTAGTCGTCGAAATTAACAATAAAATGTACGAATACAAAGAACAAGTTCTTTTAAAAGAATTAAAGTTAACCCAAATCTGTGTTGTTTATAACAGATGCACCCTAGTATACAATAATATTACTAGCGTAGAGGAAATAGATGACGAAACGATATTAGTAAAAAATGCATACAATATTTCTGTGGTTTTTTCAAATAACTCGTTATCTGCAAAAAGGTAGTTTTGAGAAAGCGAGGGAAAAGTCGAAAAAAGTGAGAAAAACTTTTGGGAAATCACCAATTTGTAGATTTTTTTTCGTTTTTTCACGTTTTGAAATAAATTTTATTAACAGTATACTGATACTATTTTTCAAAAAATGTTAAATATAGCGAAAAAGTTGCACATACAATGTTTTTCGCTCACAATTATAACACTTTTTTCGATATACTGCGTGCGAATTAACGACTCAATTGAAGATGAATATTTATTTGAAATCAGTAGTCGCTACAGGAGTTCACTTATGCGGTTTATTGAAAAACAAGAAAAATCGCGAAAGCCATGAAATTTTATCAGGCAAAATGACTGGAAATGAAAATGAATGTTGTTAATACTGGTATTGATAAACGCCATCTTTTATTATTGTTGTTAATACATACACAAACAAAAATTGAAGAAAAATCAATGAAAATAATGAAAATTTAAAAAAAGTCGGAGTTTCATTTTAAAATAACAACTTATCTGCACTTGCATTGATATTTGATCAATTTTTTTAATTTCTTGGTAGCATGTCTACTTGTGCTGTTTCTTGAAAAAATAATGTAAGATTTTTGGGTACTTAAGTGGTTATTCTTTTGTTAATAATAGTGTAATTGCTATACCAGAGTACGCAGGATTATAAAATATGAAATTTTATGTCGAATGTTATATTTAGTTTAAAATTGTAAATTTTGCAGATAACGAGTTATTTGAAAAAAACCACAGATTTCTTTGTGGCAAAACTGCGATAAAAGAAAAATTATTTTAACTGGTAACTATCTAATAAATTTCAATAATTATACTTTAGGAATAGGAGGTAAGAAGTTTTATAATAAAAAGATTGCATTTTCAGATAAATTCTATTACCCAGCTAAAGAATTAAAAAATATGTTTGTAAAACCAATAAACTTTCAAAAGATTATTTTAGATAATATAAATATAACATAGAGGAGATAGAAGAGCTGAAATTTCACAAGAACTTTATGTACGGAACCAGTGTAAGCATTAAGCATTACTTAGTATATGACTTGGAAACGTAAAAAGGGAAAAATTAACATAATCAATATGAAGCCGGAGACTTCTGACCCAAAGCAGGAAGAAGTTACATATACATTGATCTAAAACATCAGATTCAGACCCATACCAAACTGCAACAACACAACCCATGGCTTGGTAGTGAGAAAGTCTAAAACTCAACTTTCTCACATTTTCATGTTGCAACCGCAACATTCTTTTATTAAATCTAATTTCCCACATTTTCTCGTCACAACGTCAGCGTTTTTCATAAACCGTAAAGGTGTCATATTAGTTCCTATATAAAATCCAAATGTTATCATGAGATACATAAAAAGTGCTTACCTGGCAATTAGAAGAACACCAAAAAGACAAATTGTAAAAGCTCTAGAGAAGTTAGTAATTAACGAGTCTCGGTGTTTAAATGTTCGATCGAGTCAGTAGAGTAGTATAACTTAATTGTTGAGTTTTTTTTGGAAAGAGATTTTTTTAATTGTACGACGGAAATGTGAAAGAAGTGTTGAAAGAAAAGATCAATAAAGCAAATCAATTAAACTACAGACGGTGAAAAGTGTTGTGTTTTTATTATCTTCTTTATGATTGAAGCTAGTGAGCTATCGCTTTTGAGTGAATGGTCATTTTTAGATAGAAGTTTCTTAGCTTCCAGTTTAGTTCCACGATCGGTGAAGTACCACGATCTAACTCGTATTTGCCATGGACGGAAGTGTTCTTACAAAATTCTGTAGATGACAAGGTTGGGTGTTTCGCAATCTACTTTTACAACTCTATCAACTCTGCGCCGAAGGAAAATATTTCCAGAACGTTGTCCTTGGATCACACGTGAAATACATACTATCTTTGCTGAAAGAGATCATCTTTTCAGTTTTTATAAGAGAACGCGTGACTCTGTCATTCATGTTCGTTGTAAGAGAATTCATAATCTGACAACTCTGACATGTCGTAAATGAAAAAATGCATTTTCGAAGATAAGCTAAGTCCAGTTCTACCAACCAAAAAGTTGTGGTAGAACATCGGGGTAATATGTATTGCTGGCAAAGGACTCACAAAATGTGATATTGATCCTGACACTTTAAACCAGCATTTCCTTTCAACTGATACAACAGGCTGTTTTCCGAGTGGACCAACTGACATTACACCTAACAGTCATCAGTTTGAGGGCTTCGCATTCCGTCACATCGATAGCTCTAAGGTTTTAGCAGCATTGTAAAAGGTCAAATCCACAGCTGATTGTCACGACATGTTGTCCGCTAGGTTTGTTAAAATAATTGAACCCTTCATAGCTCATATTCTTGCCCATATATTTAATTATTGCCTTATGGTTTCTCAATTTCCCACGTCATGGAAAAAAGCCCTTATTGTCCCCATCCCAAAACAACGTAGTCCTAACGATGTTAAGTACTACCATAGATGGGAAAAGAGCTAGATGTCGCATGCTATACTAGAGCAGAGTGTACAGATTGCGAAATGGGTAGTCCATTCTGGAATGGACCAACATGTTTTACACTTGCCGAAAGCAAGTGTTTTTATAGTAGGAGTTTTGTATACATTTGATCGACTTCCTCAATACTTCAGATACGAAAAAATATGAATCACTGGAGGTTTACACCATTTCAAATGTTGTGGTCCATTACGGAATGGACCACTCAGCCATATAAATCTTGTATACTTTTTTGGTACTGCATACGACATCTAGTTCTTGTGCCATCTATGCTACTACCGACCAATCAGTCTTCTGTGCTTCTTTAGTAAAGTTTTTGAGAGGGTTATATACATATAACCAAGCGAACGAATTTGTCGAACAAAATAATCTTTTATCTCAATGGCAGTTGGGTTTTCGGCGGCGGCCCAGTTGTGAGACCACTCTTCTAAAAGTTTGCTCAGATATCAATGTCTATGTCTATGGAGTCGGATGAGTTGTCTGTCCTCGTTTTGCTTGATTTCAGTAAAGTCTTTGATTCAGTTTACGCCGTCTATTAATAAAGCTCCAAACAAATTTAAAGTTTTCCTCTTCAGCTATTAATCTCTTTAAAAGTTTTCTTCCTGAGAGACAGCAAGCTGTTAAGGCCCAAAACTTACTATCCATATTCTTATACATACATGGGTTGTGGTGTACCCCAAGGCTCGATTTTCGGATCTCTTTGTTAATTAATTAATGATCTCACTATTATTAAGAGTTCTTCCATTCATCTTTATGCAGATTTATCTGAGCAGGCCTATGGGATTACAAAAAGACTATATTTAGGAGCAATGAAGTTCTACAGCAAATACATGAGCTCCTGATTAATCCTAAGAAGTTAATCTATTTACGGAATCAGTATTAACTCATCTGAATTGCTTGCTTTTTCACTTAACAACACTATTATACCCTATCGCAGCTCTGTGAAAAATCTAGGGGTTGTGATGAACTCCAAGTTTACTTGTTGTATACAGCTGTTTTTGACAACTACGGAGCTTTGTTATCTGTTGGGATGCTCCTTAAATTGGTGAGAACGCTTATCATACCGATCTTAACCTTGGGAACCATTATTATTTCGGAAGATGGATTCAAATTGCTTTCGAAAACGTTCGCTTTCAATCATTCAGGTCTTACATACCAACTAGCTTACCCGACAGACGTTGTCCTGCCCAAATTTCAATAAATTTGTGTGTGATCATTTTGTGAATTTGTGAAAAGCTATTGAAAATTTGTAAACAATGTAAAAATGAGAAAAAAACGTATTTCTGAGTGATCATTCTATCTATTAATGATTGTGGCCATGGATATTCAATATGAGGAGGAGCACCGGAAACTGCAAACGTTTAAAGTCGAATGGCATGTCCGTCGGAATCATTGGGATGCGTAGCATCAAAACGTCTTCTCCTTTGTACTTTCCCTACGTAAAGCCGTTATCATGGTCCTCCTGTCATAGACTGGGCTCCCTTTGGTGGTCTGAGGACGGTAGTCGGAGCTTCGATTTCTTTACACACGTCACAGGCCCCAACGTGGCTTTGGACATAGACTGTTATTCGAAGCCAGTACAGATGTCGTCTGAAACGTTCCAGCATCTTTCCTATGCCCCCGTGAGAAGCTAATGGCGGATCATGCGCTCTTGAAATGATGTCGGAGACAAGCCCTCGTGGATACCAAAGCTTCGAAGCCTCTTCCTCCTTAATTGGGTCCCCTGTTCTCGGAATTGTCCGAATATATAAGTTAAGATGCATTTCATTTACGTTCCCACAACAGAACAAGGAATCATATTGCATACACGACAACATACCGGCAGCACGTTGCAAGGCCACAACATTTGATTCCCAAGCATTTTATGCTGACCAGCCAACTTTCCGTTCACATGGATCTTCAGCCAGCAGTATTTTCCTCAAAGTAGATTTGAACAGTTGTAATTTGCATTTTAATAAAATCGGTTGAAGTAGATTTATTGCTGTTATTTTTTTAGTTCTGATTGAATTAAATTTATTAACTGGCGCCCGAGCAGGGACCGTTGTGATGTTAATTAGTTAAAGTCCAAATCGAAAGGGTTAAAATTTTATTTTTCTTTCGCAAAAAAACTGTGAAATCAAATGTTTTGTTCTGAAGTTTAATAAGTGTGTTTGTATTGCGATCAAGCTCTTTTGCTTGCCCGCGACTTCCTTAATGTGGTATATTAAGGTACTCAACCTTAATAGGATTTGTGCCTTAAGGTACTCAACCTTGAAGCGGTGTTTCTAGTGGCGAAGTGTATTGAGGTACTCAACCTCAATAGAAAACAGTTGTAAGTATTGAAGGTACTCAACCTTAATACGTTATGAAATGAAAATTCGCTAAATAAAACTCTCGACTACTGACGAACAACTAATAATATATTTTCTCAAAAAATTCCTTTTTTATACAAATTATCTACTGAAAATTCAAAATATCAAAATCAGCAACAATTCTAAATTATTTTCTTCCCATAGTCACATGAAATCAGATATTATGTATTTTGCTTACCTACCTACAAAATAATTGTCACTGCGCCTTCTGTTATCACAATTCTCATGCAATACGATCTTGTTTACTTGCATAGTGCAGACAATTTCATGAGAATTGTGATGGGCAGCGGTGAGAAATTAATTGTAAGCAGATTTACAATTCATGAAATTTAAGTTTTTGGTATGTAAAGCTAAGGAATGTGCTACAATACTATGCATATGGCTAGGCTTGAACACAGTGATTCAGATAAATTTCAAAGTGAAAGTGTAACTATCACATTGATCACTTTTATTGAATTGTAACCATCAATTTATTAACGTTCGAAGTGAAAGTATTAAGCGAGCTTCCTTCGACAATCTGGATAACTCTCTAACATAGACTGTGAAAAGTAGGAAGTATCTTTCGAAGATCTCAGTGGCATTAATTAGGAAAAGAGGCCCCGGAGTCACCTGCATTTTATCAGGAAAAAACTGAATTGCTAAGTAGAAGGAATAACCAGAATAACTAGTTCGAATTCTAGCAATATTTGTCAACAGCCGCCTAATTGGTTCGGAGGAAATACCACAAACGTGTCCCAGATTACAACTCCAGGTGATTTTTATTTGAAGAAGGAAACAAAACGTAGAAATTTACAATTAGAATGAAAAATTATAGATCTAGAATAAATAATTGAAATTAAAGTGAAAAAATATTTAAGTCCAAAAGAAGTTATAACAATTAAAAGAAGTACTAATTTGAAAGTATTGAATTGCGAAATTTTATTGATTTTATTCGACAATATTTCAATTTCTCAATTTTCATATTTATCAATTGGAATATTTAGCCAACAAGAATCTGAATGGAAATCTAAATTCTATTAGCTAGTATAAGTGTGGAAATTCTTCAGGTAATTTTTTTTTCTAGAATTTTGTGCTATTTATTAGAAGTGCCTACTATAGTTCATATCCGTGCGCTATCAATAACAATTTTGTTGTTGCAATAGATCAGGTAAATGCTTTAAAACTTTCAATATAACGGTACAAATTCCCTTTCTCAGTTGACTTACTAATTTAGACGCTTTATACGAGAATTTCTAATTTTTTTTTGTGAACTCAAAATAAAAGAAAATGCCTGACGAGCAGGTCATAAAACCATCCGTGCTAGCACAAGGTATTGCAAGTAACTCCTCATTAGGTACTCATAACGTTCCTACCAATAGTTTCGACCTTACTCAATTAAAACAAGTTATTTTCGAAGTTGTCAGAAAAGAGAACAAACAAACTTTTCAATTGTTTATTAACTCTAGCCTAAATGGTACGAAGAGTGATCAAACCATAGAACCTAAACTTATCCAAAACTTTTAAATTTAAATATTTATGATAATCTCAAGGGAACCCCGAAATATTACGGCATACTTAACGTTATAAGAAATTAAATGACTGGAAACGCGGACACCGCATTAGAATCCTATAATACCCCTTTAGACTGGAAGGAAATTTCAAGATGCCTAACGCTGCACTATGCAGATAAGACAGATTTAGGTACGCTCGAATATCAAATGATAACAGAAAAATGGTTCCATTCCTAAATTTTACCAACAAATTTATTATCACCTATCCCTAATTCTAAACAAATTATCTTCGATAGATATGGGACAGGAATCACTTAACGTGATGACACAAGCCTACCGCGATAAGGCGTTGGACACATTTGTCAGAGGTATCAAAGGAGATTTACCAAGACTGCTGAGTGTGAGAGGATCTGCAGGTTTACCCGAAGCCTTGCATTTGTGTTTGAAACTCGAGAATGTCCACTATCGGGTTCAGCATAGCCATGGAATCATTCGAACCATTCCCGCGGTACCACCTAGACGAATAAATACTCAACTACAGCGTAACCCCTATATTGCACAACCGAGGAACTTCTAACCAGAATTACTAAACAATCCTCGAACATTTCAGTATACTCAAGAGTACCCGCAAACAACACGTAAATCAACCAAAAAGGCAACCCTTTAGAAAAGACTGTCCTAAACCAGAACCGATGGACACAGATCGTTCTCTCCATTCTCGACAAGTTAATTATCAAAACAGACAGCAACCGCAAAATTTCGCTAATAAAAGGCCAGTCTCGAATCAAGTATACCAGCCCGCAAATTCCAAAGAAATTACCATATTTAGGAAACCACCGAAGACCTCGAACTTCAATTTTATCGCGAACAGATGTCCAAGAGTGACCCAGAATACGACTAAACATTTATTGAGTATACTAATTCACAGGATATCTCAGAATTAGAAAACAATACAAGGCCTCTAGATCACAGTGAACCTCATGAAATTACAGAGAAAATTGACGATGTCCATTTTTTAGATTTAAACGCTCTTCGCTGCCATATTTAGAGCATGTAGCGAGGAGCGGAAAAATATTTAATTTTCTAGTTGACACAGGCTAAAATAAGAATTGTATCCAACCACAATACGTTAGAAATCCCATCCCCAATGAAAAGCCATTTGTAGCAAGCTCGGTAGCAAGCAACGTTAGAATAACTCGTCTTTTTGGACCAGAACGGATATTAAAATTCTTCATCTTACCTAGCCTTCGGTCCTTCGACGGGATTATTGGCAACGACACTCTAAAACAACTCAAGGCAATAATTCACATAAACCAAGAATTTATGACCATCGACCCAAATATAAAAATACCGCTAAAACAAATGTGTTGTTAACAACATTGACCCCAAAATATCGCAGGTTATCCCCACTCTTAGACGTCTCACCACAGCCCAGTCCAAAAAGGGAAATTGAATAAAATAATAGGAAACCACCCAAAACTATTCGCCGAGCCCAATGAAAAATTAACCCACTCCACAATGGTTAAAGGTGAGATCCGGACGTATAACTCTGAACCAGTTTATTCTAAAACATACCCTTATCCCATGGTTCTTAAAGAAGAAGTGGACAAATAAATAAAGCAACTTCTTCAGTCGGGGTAGTGCCCAAGAAAGAAGATGCAGCCGGAGAAAAGAAATACCGTATGGTGATCGACTATCGAAAATTGAATAGTGTCACAATTCCCGATAAATACCCGATCCCCGAATTCAACGATGTTTTAGCCAAGCTAGGTGATGACAAATTCTTCCATACCATAGATCTGAAAAGCGGTTTTCAGTTCTGAACAGCGTTTTCAGTCAATCATGGTAAATACGAGTTTACACGCCTACCTTTCGGATTATAAAATGCACCTTCAATCTTCCAATGAGCTCTTGACGATATTTTCCGAAATTACATTGGTAAAAGGTGCTACATCTATACATATAGATGATATAAGCTGTGTTATTTTGTGTCCCCATAACAGGGCAGAGCAAAAGATACACAAAAGAACGCCTCATACATTTTTATAGAAGATTTTTAAATGAAGCGAACAGTACAAATAGTTCGCTTCAATCGACAGAACAATTCGTTCTTTCCAGTATATGGGAGTTCTAGAACAAGGTACATAAAATAACACAGGTATAGTAATTTTCGGTAAGACCGAACAAGAACATTTCAAAAACTTGGAGCTAGTATTCAAAGTCTTAAAAGCGGCCAATATGAAAATGCAGCTCGACTAAAGAGAATTTAAGTAGAATTCTTAGGATTCATTATTTCAAAAGACGGTATTAAGACCAATCTCAAAAAAGTACAGGCCATAGTAAATTTTTCGCCTCCCAAGACCATAAAAGTACTTAGATCATTTCTTGGAATGGCTGGAATTACAAAACTGCTTACAGCGCTTTTAAGAGAGAAGATGGATATGGGCCCAAAACATTTCAAAATCAAAACCAGTCTCTTTAAATGACGACGCTACAAAAGCTTTTAACAAACTCAAGAACTCTCTTGCATGAGAAGATGTAATATTATCTTTCCCGAACTTTAAGAAAGGGTTCGAGCTTACTACCGACGTTTCAAATTTCGCACTAGGTGCAGTTTTAGTCCAGGAAGGGAGACCAATCACATTCCTGTCTAGAATTCTTAATAAAACGGAAGAAAACTATGCAGCGAATGAAAAAGAAATACTCGCCATAATTTGGGCTCTAAATTCTCTGAGAAACTTCTTCTACGGATCCAAAAAGGTCAAGATATTTACCCCCCATCAGGCGCTGATATATGCACTTAGCAATAGAAACAAAAATTCTAAAATGAAACGATGGAAGGCAATTCTGGAGGAGTAGAATTATGAACTCAAATAAAAACCAGGAACTACAAATGTTGTAGCCGAAGTCCTATCAAGAATACCTCCAATCACTGAAGTAAACGTAATGTCGGTAACCCAACACAGCGATGAAAGCTCTTCACACGGCTTGATCCCTTCAGTCGAAGTCTCCGTCAACGTGTTCCGAAATTAACTGATACTACAACAAGGAGATGAAAAGAGTTACCAAATAAAAAATCCCTTCCCAAACTACACAAGACGCATTCTTATACGATGCGAATACTTCGAAGAAGATATCGTTAATATTTTCAAAAGGTACCTTACCTCCATATAATTACCGACATCAAAACCATAGAAGCAATAATGGGCAAAATTCAACAAATCTACCCAATACATTTCAGAAATTACAAAGTACGCTTTACGCAGAAAATGGTACAAGACATTACAAACGATTACGAAATAGACTAAAGATGTTATGGATGTATGATGAGCAATTGGTTTGGACGTGAAGTCTAGACTGCCAGCATGAGCTGACAGATCACTCGGTAGACAGCGTTGAAGTGCAGGGCGGCACGCTAGCTAGCTAGTGGTGAGGTTCCACGGAAACCTGATGCTGCTACCTGCCATATACAAAAGAATTCGTTCCTAACTAAAGCTGTCGCCGCACACATCAGGTCCAGAAGGGTCTTTACATGACTTACCAATACTTACGTGAAGGCGCAGGTGACGTACCTTCAGCTGCTTCTCCCCATCCAACCATACGACACTGAGGGCAGCAATCTAATTTCAGTGTCCCTGTACTGACCTGAAACGGGAGCAGAGGAGCAAACCTTTTCAAACCCTACATCAAGAGGGCTCCAGGAGAGTGGAAGGAGAAATGAAAAGTATTCAGTAATCTATAATTACGTTATAATCGTTCCCTTAATTTAAAAAAAATATACGATCTAGCCAGTGGTTTTTCTTATAAGCTATCTGCTAGTGAATGAATATTTGAAAATTACTAAATTACACTTAATGACATGCCTAGTCCTAATGATAAGCAATTTTGTTATTAATCTTTTGTTTTTTATGCTGTGATCTCACTATAAACCCTTTTTTGTTTTGTTTTCTTACTAAACATTCACACGGACAAGCAAACCCATACCATGTAAAAACTTTGCTCTATCCTATAGAGCATTATTAACCTGTTCGTGTTTGAAAATAATTTAGTATTTAAGTTTTTTATTTTATTATTTTTTTCCACCAAACAACTGTGTATTTTGTATTCGAAATTTCTTTATAAAGGTTCGATTGCTCTGTGGGAACTAATATAATCGATTTTCCACTGCGAGGGAAAAGCATTAATCAACAAGTTTGAACCCTGGGGCCGGACTCTGTAACACGGAGAATTTGGGAGATGAGAATTTCGTTTTCTTAGAATTCCTAATTCCCTAATTTGTAACGCAGAGCTTGTCAGCCGACAGATCTACCTACATTCACTTGTACCTGAATGTAGATACATACTGCATCCGACACCTCTTTGCTACAAAATCATCGCGGGATTAGCGTGGGTGGCAGCACAGCCGCTAGCGATCAGCCGGCTTGGGGTGGTTCTTGCCACCCACAACCCTTGATGCTTGTTAAGCTGTGCAAAATCGTTAACATAACTGATCAGACAGACGGACGGACAGAAAAAAAAGATTAATGCAGGCTTCCTTCTCATGGTGGAACCTGAAAGCCTAAAAAGAAGAAAATTGATTTTATTTATATGCTGCAAAAAGAAGGAGAATAGAAGACCTCAGCAACGCCGAACAAGTGCTAATTCACCCGGAGAGCTTACAACGCTGGCAAATGGACGATTGAGAGAGAGTGAGAGAGCTGAGAGGGGTCTCTGATGTTGTTGAGACTCCGGCTTTGGGTAATGTTGGGCCCAATCGCCCCCATCCACCCTGGCTAAGCCTCCAAAGCCGTATCGAAATGCCCAGCCCCATCTGTACGTGTTTTACATCTATTGCCGTGTGTGTGCGGAAACGCCCTCCCTCCTGTCCGCGACCGTCACCTTTATGGAACTACTCACTCCATCGTGCTGAATCCGTTACCAATCTGTAAGCAAAAGAAGAAAGCAACTTGGAGAAGGGCGGCCAAAGGTGACCAAACTAAATCACCCAAAAGAAGAAGGAAGGCGTTTCAAGGAACTCAAAATTTCGTCAAGTCCAAATCAAAATAATTTATTTATTGCGGTTGTCTATGCATATGTATCGCTTATGAGGGAGGAAACCCGATCACACAAAGATTCACATGGTATTTATATAAAAACTAAAGGAAACAAAGTCTCCGGTTAATCTCAGTCTAGATCAAAATCCTTACAGCTAGCCCTAATAAGCGCTTTCCTATTATGTGACTTATCGAAACCTGTGATCGACGCCTAACCTTAGATGTACACTAAATGACTTTAACACTGTAAAATTAAAAAAATTATGGACTTACATAACACCTCATTTACTCATATTCGGGGTTTCCTCCTTTATCAAAAGGGTTGGACACTGGTTTTCCAACTATCTGCTAGCTGCTTCAGGACTACGTTGAAGTCTGAGTTCACCTCTTCGCTTCCCTGCTCCTACGGATATGTAAGAGCGAAATGTTTTGCCGTAGTTTCTGCCAGGGGGATACTTCCTCGCCGGTATAAATCCAACTTGCCGTCACGCAGGAAAAATTTTCAAAATGATCTTTCTTACGTGCAAGGAAACTTTTCCTCAAATTTTCTCTCAGGTTCGCCACTACTATGGTATATAAGACTCACCGTCGCACAAGTAAATATTTCAAATAATGCAAATTATATGTGCACAGCATTAATACTAAAATTTTCTTTCAGTTCACCAGTAGAAAGATCTTTAGGAAAATCACTGTCGCACAGGTAAATATTCCATTTAATACAAATTATGAGTGCACAGCATTAATAAACCAAAATTTTCTTTTCAGTTCACCAATCGAAAGATCTACATGAAAATCACTGTCGCAGGTAAATATTCTAATTAATACAAATTACGACTGCACAGAATGAATCAATCAAAATTTTCTTTTCAGTTCACTAATAGGAAGATCTACAAAAAAAAATCACTGTCGCACAGGTAATTATTCCAATTAATAAAATTTATGAATGCGCAACATTAATACCAACATTTTCTATCAGTTCACTATTAGAAAGATCTATAGGAAAAATCACTGTCGCACAGGTAAGTATTCCAACTAATAAAATTTATGAATGCGTAACATTAATACCAACATTTTCTTTCAGTTCACTATTAGAAAGATCTATGTGAAAAATCACTGTCGCACAGGTGAATATTTCAAATACTAAAACTTATGAATGCGCAGCACTAATACCAAATTTTTCTTTCAGTTCATTATTAGAAAGATCTACATGAGAAATCCCTGTCGCACAGGTAAGTATTCCAATTAATAAAATCTATGAATGTGCAACATTAATACCAACATTTTCTTTCAGTTCACTATTAGAAAGATCTATGGGAAAAATCACCGTCAAATACTAAAACTTATAAATGCGCAGCATTAATACTAAAATTTTCTTTCAGTTCCCCAGTAGAAAGATCTTTAGGAAAATCACTGTCGCACAGGTAAATATTCTAATTAACACAATTTATGAATGTGCAACATTAATACTAAAATTTTTCTTTCAGTTCACTATGAGAAAGATCTTTAGGAAAATCACTGTCGCATAGGTAAATATTCTAATTAACACAATTTATGAATGTGCAACATTAATACTAAAATTTTTCTTTCAGTTCACTATGAGAAAGATCTTTAGGAAAATCACTGTCGCACAGGTAAATATTCTAATTAACACAATTTATGAATGTGCAACATTAATACTAAAATTTTTCTTTCAGTTCAATATGAGAAAGATCTTTAGGAAAATCACTGTCGCACAGGTAAATATTCTAATTAACACAATTTATGAATGAGCAACATTAATACTAAAATTTTTCTTTCAGTTCACTATGACAAAGATCTTTAGGAAAATCACTGTCGCACAGGTAAATATTCTAATTAACACAATTTATGAATGTGCAACATTAATACTAAAATTTTTCTTTCAGTTCACTATGAGAAAGATCTTTAGGAAAATCACTGTCGCATAGGTAAATATTCTAATTAACACAATTTATGAATGTGCAACATTAATACTAAAATTTTTCTTTCAGTTCACTATGAGAAAGATCTTTAGGAAAATCACTGTCGCACAGGTAAATATTCTAATTAACACAATTTATGAATGTGCAACATTAATACTAAAATTTTTCTTTCAGTTCAATATGAGAAAGATCTTTAGGAAAATCACTGTCGCATAGGTAAATATTCTAATTAACACAATTTATGAATGTGCAACATTAATACTAAAATTTTTCTTTCAGTTCACTATGAGAAAGATCTTTAGGAAAATCACTGTCGCACAGGTAAATATTCTAATTAACACAATTTATGAATATGCAACATTAATACTAAAATTTTTCTTTCAGTTCACTATGAGAAAGATCTTTAGGAAAATCATTGTCGCACAGGTAAATATTCTAATTAACACAATTTATGAATGTGCAACATTAATACTAAAAATTTTCTTTCAGTTCACTATGAGAAAGATCTTTAGGAAAATCACTGTCGCATAGGTAAATATTCTAATTAACACAATTTATGAATGTGCAACATTAATACTAAAATTTTTCTTTCAGTTCACTATGAGAAAGATCTTTAGGAAAATCTCTGTCGCACAGGTAAATATTCTAATTAACACAATTTATGAATGTGCAACATTAATACTAACATTTTTCTTTCAGTTCACTATGAGAAAGATCTTTAGGAAAATCACTGTCGCATAGGTAAATATTCTAATTAACACAATTTATGAATGTGCAACATTAATACTAAAATTTTTCTTTCAGTTCACTATGATAAAGATCTTCAGGAAAATCACTGTCGCACAGGTAAATATTCTAATTAACACAATTTATGAATGTGCAACATTAATACTAAAAATTTTCTCTCAGTTCACTATGACAAAGATCTTTAGGAGCACTCACTGCCGCACAGGTAAATATTCTAATTAACACAATTTATGAATGTGCAACATTAATACTAAAATTTTTCTTTCAGTTCACTATTAGAAAGATCTATGTGAAAAATCACTGTCACACAGGTAAGTAATCCAACTAATAAAATTCAGGACCATAATGAATCAACTCAACTTTTCCTTTCCGTTCACAAAAGCAAAAAAAAAACTCTAAAGAGTGATTTTAAATAAAGAGGAATCACGACTCAATTTTTCTGCGACCGTTCTCGCTCAAAGCCAAAAAACAACTCCCCGACTACCAGCAGTCTCCCTACATTCCATCGTTCTTCACTCAGCCACCGGCGAGCGAGCGCCTTTTTCTTCTCAGAATTTTTTTTTTCTTTTTTCGAGCCTGCTGCAACACATTGCAGATGGCATCACGCGATCTGGTACAGCTAGGCGAATTGCCGTTTTCGTCGCTTTGATGTGTTGACTAGCGGTAAGTTTTAAACGAAAAATTGTATTTTGTGCTAATTTTGCACATTTTAGAATTTTTCGACTGAAACTATTCTGTTGTTGTTGTTGTTTCTTTTAGACCTGGACTTGTATGCGGGTATGTATAGATATGTTTTTTTTCCAGGAATTCTTGTACTATGGAGAAGTAGCATAGGGCTACTTCTTGAAAATATATAAATTTTATCTTTTTTTCAGGAATTTGGAATATGGATAAGTAGCATAGAGCTACTTCTCGAAAAATATCTAAATTTTAACTTTCCTGGAATTTATAATGTGGAGAAGTAGCATAGGGCTATTTCTAGAAGATATTTAAAATTTTTCTTTCTTTTTTCAGGAATTTGTAATGTGGAGAAGTAGCATAGGGCTACTTCTAGAAAATGACTGATTTATCCAAAGCCAAACAAAAGTAGCGTATAGGGCTATACGCTACAAATTCTCCATTCCCAATTCGCTAACATGGTTGGAGAATTAGGGAAAACGTAAGAATTTGAGAAATAAGTAGAGAATTCCCGAATTCTCCATTCCACTTATGAATTCTCCGGTGTTTCGCAAGTGGAAAAGTAAGTGGAAAAATTGTATTGTCTGCTTTTGTTGCGTTTGGTGAAGATATCTAGGTACCTAGGAATTTCAAATTGAGTTATGTATTCACTGCGTATCCTGGCTATATTGTAAAAAACAAATTATGGAAATCCATGCAATACTTACAGAGGAACATGGATTTTTGTCTCTCAAGGTACCCGCTAAAAATTATAAATCACGCGAAAATGATCAATTTGGTCGTCGTCCAGCGATGCTGTAAATTTTTTTAATATACACGGTAAAGCTTGTGTGTAGGATAAAATCGCATCTATATTTTGTCCCCTAATTACATATGTAATTAATTTTTGAATCCGATTAACGGTTTTGGAAATAACTAAAAGGAGTGTAGCAGTCCTTTATAAGGTAAAAAATTGCCCGTTTATGGTACAAAAATTGACATATTTTCATCTCATCATTGAGAAGAACTGGTAAGTCCTGGTAATTTACTTCCCATGACAAAAATGTTCACAACGGAGTACTAATGGATGTGAAACAAAGAACGAAAGAAATATATGCAAAATATGGAAACTGGGGTGTATATGACCCTAGTGCAAAAAAATCGTTTTTCGACGGTCAAAAGTCAGCTATCGCGTTAAAATGATCAAATACAAACTACACCACCCGATTACCCTCTACTCCCTCTTTAATTTGGTGCCAAACATGACGTAGTTTGGACAACCCCATATGAGGGGTGGAACGACCCCCAACCCCCAAAACACCCTCCCCCCGAAAATTTTTCACCTATATTTTTGTACTCTAAACCCTTAATCCACCTGAAAAAACCCCAATACTCTGTAGCCCTCCCACACAGAATTAGGCGCTCCTGAATATTGCGACAACAAAATTTACCGCCGAGGCCGCTCAAATCTGCAAATTACCGTTAATCGAAATAAAATATAGCCTATAATACCCATGCATACCTAATTACCAAAGTGAATTCTTATTTTTTTTTATTGGGCTTAGAAATCCTGAGCTTACCCCTGCGAATTATTGCAGCTCCTGATATTGTCTTAATTTTTTTTTAATTTCCGTTAATCAGCTCCCATTTCTACCCCGCACTCTTCCCGCCACATTTCCTCCACCTATCTTGTTCGCCCTGAGGTCCCATTTTTTTGATACTACATACATTCTCGTTATCCTGGAAAAACTCGAGAAAACCTAGCCTCATACATCCCTCAAAAACTACCCCTACAAAACAGAAATTTCTATTTATTTCGAAAGTGAAAGGTAATAGGCAGATGTACCTCAAATATGAAAAAATGTCCAACAACAAAAAGTGATACTCGTAATCGTCCCAGGCGATTCGCACTTTTCCACATTTCTTACGTTTTTCCTAATTCTCAACCATGTTAGTGAATTGGGAATGGAGAATTAGGGAATTAGGAATTCTAAGAAAACGATATTCTCATCTCCCAAATTTCCAAATTCTCGTGTTACAGAATCCGGCCCCTGTGTGGCCTACGGATGTGCAGCGATTACTATCGATAACTTATATATAGTGCCTATGACTACTGTTACGCTGTCGCGCGAGCGAGAACTAGAGTTGTGGGTGTGCTGCTATGTGTAGAGTCTGTGACTCTAACGAATCTCAGCTGGAAAAGAGGTCGATGGTTACCGCTCCTTAATGGAATTGTAGATATAAGTCTGTTGCAGCATAATGCAATACATACATGCTTTTTATAATAAAAACAACAACAACAAACACTGGTTAATTTCAATCTATTCGCACTTATTTCTTATTTCACAAATTAGGTGATTACGTAGCTCTGCCCTGGAGTTAAGTGCTGAAAGGAAAACAAATAAAATTACAAAGAAAAAATTCTTATTATTAACACAAAATTTTATTTATGAAATAAATATTAATAGAAATACTTATCTGACAGATCTGGACATCTACTCTGTTGAATAATATTAACCGGCCTGCAGTCAGACATTTAATTTCAATTTCACAATATGTAAGCCGCTGTAACCAAATGGACTCTTGCATTCGCTTCTGAAGGTTGGACACACTGATAAGGAAATAAATTTGGGAAATTTACCAGTGACGTCGGCCATATTCTACAAGGGATGACTCACTATTTTCACGGAGCTCCAGAGTATATAAGGCCGAAAGCAGCAAAGTAAAATTTATTATTCCTCAGACGACCATTAAGGAAAGATCCTCATTATTACACTTCATAATAAATATTAAATATTTATTATATTTATACCTTGTGTTGAAAGGTAGTCTTGGCGTGGCTTTGGACCGTCAAGTATTTCATATATATTCTACCATGGGTTGAAAGGTAGTCTTGGCGTGGCTTTGGACCGTCAAGTATTTTCATATATATTTTACCTTGTGTTGAAAGGTAGTCTTGGCGTGGCTTTGGACCGTCAAGTATTTTACATATATATTTTACCTTGGGTTGAAAGGTAGTCTTGGCGTGGCTTTGGACCGTCAAGTATTTTCATATATATTTTACCTTGTGTTGAAAGGTAGTCTTGCCGAGGCTTTGGACCGTCAAGTATTTTCATATATATTCTACCTTGTGTTGAAAGGTAGTCTTGGCGTGGCTTTGGACCGTCAAGTATTTCAGATATATTCTACCTTGGGTTGAAAGGTAGTCTTGGCGTGGCTTTGTACCGTCAAGTATTTTCATATATATTTTACCTTGTGTTGTAAGGTAGTCTTGGCGTGGCTTTGGACCGTCCAGTATTTATATATACATTATATGTACCTTGTGTTGAAAGGTAAGCTTGGCGTGGCGTAGGACCGTCAAGTAAATCTCTCTAAATATATCTTGTTTATCCACAGATTGGAGAATTGGCCAAAATATTATTTTTATTATTGTTATATGAGTTCTTTTAAAATAAACTTTTGGTGAAATTAAATCGTGGGTTCTTATTTGTAAACTTGCTCCTATTTTATTTTAGCATAAACTTGCATATTATTCATTGGTCCTTTGAGCCGGATCCCGATATTTTCACCAGTGGTTGTTTGGAAGTTCACAGCTTCAATATTTAAGGCCTGTTGTTACAATTTCAATTTTTTTTACTTTCTCAATTATTGAATTAACTTATATAACTTCATCTAATGATGGATGTAAAAAAGAGACTTATTGCTAAACAAAAGGCTTGTGTAAGTGAAGTCCAACAAGCTAAGGCTAATTTCAAAAAATTATGGGAGAAATCAGAGTAAAAGGTATTGACCGAGGGTTATATATTAGAACGACTAGAAACTATAAGACCAGTTTAGGAAAAACACAGTGAGAACTATAGCGAAATAATACAAATGGTTAATGAGCTAAATGATGAGGATCTTGAGGAAATAGATTATTTCAAGGAAAACGCATATTATGAGTTCGAAGAACTTTACTCTACTTATACTGGGGATTTACGGGAATTGCTCCTCAGGAGAGTGATCAAAACAAGATCACGGGGAAAAAGTTTTTCCGAATATCAATCTACCAAAAATTCAATTACCCAAATTTTCGGGTGCTTATGATTAGATTAGATTAGATTCGTAGAGGGGTGTGTAGGCGTCAGCCTCGCAATCACCGCGACCTAAAAGATCTATTGTGAGTCCCCGTTGAATTTATTCCCTTTCTAGGTTCAGACTGTTAATAAAGTCTAGGATCCTTCTGGGATTGAGGTTCCGTACGTAGGTAGGTGTAGGAAAAGCAATTTTGAGATGGAGTAGTCTCCGCCTGGTCAATGCTTCGCAGTTGCAGAGCAGGTGCTCCGAGGTTTCACGAGCATCCTGGCAAAAGCGGCAGGATGAAGTCTCAGCCAAGCCCATCTTGTTAAGGTGATACCTCAAGGGGCAATGGCCTGAGAAGAGTTCTGTAATTATTTTGAGCTCTGTTTTCTTGAGGAGTAATAGTTCTTTTGTTTTTCCTCCAGAGGTGTCGATAAACTTTTTTGCCTGACGAAGTCCTTGTAGCCTTTCCCAGTATAGGGATTTTTGTTTGTCCTCCCAGTTATTTAGGGCAGCTTTGAGGTAGCACTTTGAGGTGCCACAGAATGGCTCCGGTCCGACAAAGGGAGTTTCCGCTCCTCTTTTGGCTAGGCCATCAGCAATTTCATTGCGTTTATGGCCCTCATGTCCAGGTACCCACATGAGGATAACTTTGTTTCCTCTTGATAAATCTTTTAGGGTTTTTAGACACTCCCAGACTATCCCTGACTTGATGGTGTAGGACTTTAAGGCCTTGAGGGCAGCTTGACTGTCCGAGAGAATATTAATAGTTGAGCCATTTATGGCTCTTTTAATGCAGGTATTGGCGCATTCTTCTATGGCCAATACCTCGGCCTGGAATACGGTAGGGGTAGAGCCCAGGGCCTTTGATATATGGCATCTGGGGCCGTATACGCCCAGTCCGACTCCACTGTTCGTTTTTGAACCGTCTGTATACCACACCATCGATCCTTGTTGAAAGGACGGTTTAGTGGAACGCCATTGCTGTCGGTTTCCTAAAACCACATCGAATGGTCTTACAAAATCCACCTTGGGTGTGATTATATCAGATATTGTCGTCATTTGCTCAAAGCGTATCTGTTTTAAGATACTTAAATGACCAACCAGATTCCCTGGTTTTAACTGTTTCTCCTTTTGTAGTCTAATAGCACTGGAGATTGCTTCCTTTTTCACCTGCAGATGTAGGGGTGGAAGGTTTAGTAAGGCTTCCATGGCTGCTGTAGGACAGGTCCTCATGGCACCAGTTATTCCTAGACAGGCAAGCCGTTGTGTTTTTTGAAGCAGAGCCTCAGCCTTCTTTTCATTAGTTTTTGGCCACCATGCGAGGGCCGCATAGGTGACCATGGGTCTAACAACCGTGGTGTACATCCAGTACATCATTTTTGGCTTCAGACCCCATGTTCTGCCAATGAAGCGACGGCACGTGTAGAGAGATCCTATCGCTCTTTCCGTCACTCTAGACAGATGCGAATTCCAGGAAAGTTTCTTATCTAAGGTGACCCCCAGATATTTGACTTCTTCCGAAAATATCAATTCCATGTTATCGAGAAGAGGAGCCTTTGGTGAAAGCTTTGATCTTCTCGTGAACGGAACGATAACCGTTTTGTTTGGGTTTACACTGAGGCCTTTGGTTAAGCACCAAGTGCGGACTTTAGAAAGGGGTTTTTGCATGAGGTGGGATATAACTTGGTCATGCTTGCCCCGTATCGTGACTACTAGGTCATCCGCGTAGCCTTGTACGGTAAAACCCGAACTGGTCAGCTTCTCTAAGAGATCATCAATCACGATCGACCATAGGAGTGGAGAGAGAACTCCTCCTTGTGGGCAGCCTTTAGCTGCAGTGATCGTGACTGAACAGTTTCCTAGAGTAGTAGTTATCCTCCTGCTTCTAAGCATGGAGTCTATCTAATTAACCGTGGGGGGCTCGAAGCCCTTGTCCTCGGCAGCTGATTTAATTGCTTCGAAGGAGGTGTTATCAAAAGCACCTTATATGTCTGCAAATGCACATAAGGCCACCTCTTTTGCTTCAAGAGCTTTTTCGAGGTCTTTAACCAAAGTGTGGATGGCAGTCTCGGTAGACTTGCCTGCTTGATAAGCGAATTGCTTAGAATGAAGTGGTGATTTAATCAAAACTTCACTTCGAATATGTAGGTCTAGGATTTTTTCCATGGATTTAAGTAAAAATGACGAGAGACTAATGGGTCGGAACGATTTAGCAAGAGAGCTAGCTCTTTTTCCTGCTTTGGGTATAAATACCACCCTGACGTCTCTCCAGCATTGGGGAATATACCCCAGAGCGTAACTGGCTCGAAAAATGTTTTGTAGTGGAACAAGTATTTCTTCAACCCCTTGCTGTAGTAAGGCAGGAAAGATGCCGTCCCCTCCAGCAGATTTAAAGGGTTTAAACGTACCAACGGCCCATCTAACCTTGTTAGGAGTGAAGATTCTTCCCGCAAGGCTCTTACTCCTGTAATTGCCCACCTCAATTGGGTCTGGAGTTACTATTCCTTGAACGGGACTGGTAGAGTCGGGGAAGTGAGTTTATAATAAGAGCCTGACTGTTTCCTCACAACTCTCGGTATAATTCCCATCTTCTGTTTGAAGTGAGCATATACCATTCGTGTGATCCTTCGAAAGTACCTTATGGAGCCTGGTATCTGCGGGCAGTTGATCTATGCCATCGCAGAAGGTCCGCCAGGTTCTTCTTTTAGATCTTCTTAATTCTATGTTATATTCCGTTAGAGCCTTTTTATATTCTCCCCAGGTACCAGAGAGCTTGGCTCTGTTAAATAGTTTTCTGACTTCTTTTCTTTTCAAACTCAGTTCCCTATTCCACCAAGGTACCTGCCGATTACAAGTCTTTTGCTTCAGAGGGCAGCTGTGTTCGAATGAAGTCAGTACAGCCGTTTGTAGCTGCGTAGTGGCTGAGTCCAACTCCTCCGTTGTGCTAATGCTACTGCAGGGAGAGTTAACTACAGCCTTAAGATGTTGTCGATAGAGTTCCCAGTTAGTTAATTTAGGGATTCGGTACTCTAGACTCGAGTTAAGTGCGGCTTCTATATCGAACCTGATATGTCTGTGATCGGACATGGAAATCTCGTTCGATACGTGCCACCTGCTTATTTTTGTGCTTATGAACATACTGGCAAGTGTTAGGTCCAGGACCTCTTGTCTGATGGTGTTCATAAAGGTTGGCTTATTACCTCGATTTAGTATCTCTAAATTATTAGATATTATAAAATCGTAGAGGTACTCACCCCTGATGTTGGTATTCGTGCTGCCCCATAGCGTGTGATGTGCGTTCGCATCGCATCCAACGATAAATTGCTTTCCTCTTCGTTTGCAGTAGCTGATGAGTCTTTTTAGCTCCGTAGGAGGTAGTGTATCCGCATCTCCAGGAAAATAGACTGAGGTCACTACTACCTCGTGACTACCTCCCGGAGTTGGTACCTCGAGAGCTACTGCAACTACGTCCCTCGAAATGAACTGCGAAAGAGGAATAAAATTTAGATTAGTGTTGAGCAGTAATGCTGCCCTGGGATATTCATGCTCATTACTATAAATTAACTTACATGATTTTGTGGGAAGTCCTTTAATGCGGCCTTGATGTACCCAGGGCTCCTGTATGAGCGCCAGACTAAGTTTCTCCGAAACAAATCTGCTAAGCACGTCTGATGCCGCTTTGGCATGATGGAGATTTATCTGGAGGCAACTTAGATGATGATTAGTCATGACTAGGATGGCTTTTTATGGCCGCTAGCAGCCTTGATAGGAGATCCTTTCGGATTTCCTTTTTTGCCCTGCTTCGCACGGGCAGGAGGAGGCTTCTTCTTAGCACCTTCGGACTTCTTTCCGGAAGTCCGCGGCTTAGCCTCTGCAGTTCCGACTGCTTTACCGGGGCCAGCCTTAGCCTTGACAGAAAGTTTAGGCCTGCTGGTTCCTGATGTCGATGGCTGAGGCTCATCAGTCAGAGTTTTAATTTGACCTTGGCCATCCCCAGCCTCCGCCACAGTCTTTACTACCCCACCCTTGGGCCTAAGTTGGACTGAGCCGAACTTGTACCCAATTGTGTAATGAGCCTTTTTTAGCTCCTCCATGGACGTATGGTCCACGGAGAAGGTTAGCTTTGTTACGTTTGGTTTTTGTGTCTTGCGTAACACAATCCACTCTGACACCTTTAACCCCGCGTTCTGACCCTCGATGTAGTCGAGAATCAAGTCCGTAGGGTCCTCAGCGCTGTTGGGAAAGTATCCCACAAGAACTTGTGGGCGAGGAATTTCACTTTCCTCGACCAGGACAAGGTTGGCTCCTTCCCAGGGTTTTAGCTCCCCAACTACACCCTTTAGCCACGTCATGGTGTCCTGATTGGCGCAGTTGAGGACCATCCACCCTGGTCTAAATGTGGAGCCCAGGAATCTTGGCTTCAGGGGGCTTTGTTTTCTAGCCGCGATCTCTCTCAAGATAGCACTCTGTACGGACTTCAATTGATCCATGTTGAGTGCCACCTCAGGATAACCGACGGGAAGAATATCCACCCGAACGCTCTCTGCAACCTCTTTATAGGAGGGCTGCTTACGCAAAGGCTGGGAGACGTGCTTCTTTGAAGGATTCTCCGTTGCTGCCTTGCTGCGTTTAGCGCTAGGTTGCTCCACTTTAGGAGAAGAGTCGTCAGAGCGAGTCCGTTTTTTAAGACTCTCCTCATTCCGCTGTTCTATCTGAAGTGCAGCAATCCTTCTAGCCTCTGCCTCTGTGTGGCCATGTTTTAAAAGCCATTTAAACCTTTTTTTGGCCGCGCCACTGAGCTTTGGCTTGCGCTCTTTGGATGTGGGAACTTCAGTATTCCCGCTGTCCTGTTGGCTATGGTCTGGTGATCTAAGGAGATCCTCCTCGTCTAGGGGGAGTGTATCCATCGCATCGCCGTCAGATGAAGGACTTGTAATGTCCTGGAAATTTTCGGGTTCGTTAAGAGCCCCGGATTGGGTTTTTGGTACATTTAGAGGTGCACCTCCGTCAGAAAAAACGGGCTTATCAATTTTGGTCCCACGAGTATGCTCGGAAAGGTTGGTCCATCTCAGCAGAGCCGGCATGCCGAGATAAGGCTAAGGTTGAAACCGAAGGTCGCCTGGTATCCGGAGTCCATCATTATAAGACACACTCACGCAGAGCCATTCATTCCGTAGGCACGATTGTTTACACCTGGGATTGCGGGTTTTATCGAGTTTTCCTCTCTAGATCCGCCGTATTCAGTCAGGTAGCCAGCTGCACCCCAGGGGATGCCCACCAGCTGCCTGTGCAGGAACACCTCGGGCAGGATGTGACTCTTCGTCACGTACGGACGGTCTTGACAGAGTGCCTTGCATGGCAAGGTCCTCCCCTGGTAGGCGTTAACGTAATTAATCACCTTTACCTTGTTCTTGTGCTTATGATGCATGGAGGTCATTTCATGACATTTTCATAACGTTCATACACGACAATACAGAGCTTCCTGTAGTACAAAAACTGCATTACCTAAAGTCTTCGCTTACAGGCGAAGCTGAGAAACTTCTCAAGCTTATACAAATCACTACTGTGAATTGGGATACGCTCGTTGATCGATATAGCAATAAAAGGGTTCTTCTTAACACGCAACTAAAGCTGCTTTTTAATTTGCAAGTCGTACAATACGAATCTGCATCTGGTGTAAAAGGCTTATTAGACAAACTTTCGGAATGTTTGCACGAGATCGAAGCATTAGAGGTACTTATAGTTGGATGGGATCCTATTCTAATCCATTTATTTGTACAGAAATTGCCTTCGGAAACTCACCGTTTATGGGAACAGTCCCTTTCAGGCTCTAAGGAGTTACCTACACTCAAGACCTTCATTGAGTTCCTCACAACGCGTTTTCGTACGTTGGAAGCAATTGCTGAGTCTAAACCTAATTAAATCATACCAGGTTCCTCAGCAAAGTCAAGAACATTTCATACAAGAAGCAAACACTCCTGCCCAATGTGCAAAGGCAGTCACTAATTGCAACACAGCAATAAATTTAAAAATTTAGATTCCAAGTTTCGAAAAACCGATATCTTAAAATGGCGTTTATGTATAAACTGCTTTTCTCCCAAACACAATGTAATTGAGTGTACAAGTAAATTTAAATGTCAAAAATGCAATGGATTGCACCATACATTATTACACGTAAATAAGGCAGAATCGCCTAAAGCTCAGACTTGCAATTCGGCTTTTACGAAAGAAAGAAATATTAAGCAGATCGGTACTTTCTCACAACAAGTCACCACTTTGCCATGTAAGGTTCCGTCCGCCATGACAAAATCAGTATTACTTGCAACCGCTTTGGTACGTGTAAAGCTAAGTCAGGTTTAGAGATGACCATGAGAGCTCTCATTGATTCAGGATCTCAAGTATCCATCATGACAGAAAAAGCTGTCAAAGGACTACAGCTTCGCGGCCAGCGAACATCAGTTAGAATTTCAGGTGTAGGGGAATCACACCACACATCTACTCAAAGTGAAGTTACCTTTTTAATGAGCTCATGTGTACGACAGAATTTCTCAATTTCCGTAAATGCCTTAGTACTCAAAAGGCTTACAGATTTTCTGCCTCCATCTCGTGTGCTCAAAAGTTGGGAGCATATATCAAATTTAGATCTTGCCGACTCAAAATATTTCTTACCTGGAAAAATTGACATACTTCTAGGAGCAGAAGTATATGCGGCAATTATTCTTAAGGAATGATAAAGGGACCAAATGGTTGTCCCACGGCACAATATACAGAGTTAGGGTGGATACTTTTTGGACCAACTGATTGTAACATAGAGGATAACTCAGTACACACACATCGAATATCTATTGAATGCGGTGATAATGCAAATCTGGACAAGGATCTAAAAAGGTTTTGGGAAATTGAAGACGTGTCAATGACTAGAACATTAGACCCAGAACACGTTCAATGTGAAAACTTCTACAGGGTGGGCCAAAAGTCACCATGGGGTTTAAAAATTCAATAACTTTTTCGTTTATATATTTTTTTTATTTTTTTTTTAGATTATATAAATAACATCTGGAGAATAAATAATGGAGAGATTCACAACTGAACAAACAACCAGAATAATAGAATTTTATTACTTAAATCAGCGATCAATTATTTTAACGCAAAGAGCATATCGTCGCCATTTTAACGTCAGAATTTCGCCCTCTGAAGCCATGATTCGTTGCTTAGTTGATCGTCACCACCAACATGGCACCGTAAGTGATTTGCCTCGAACCGGTAGACCGCGTATAATTCACACTGCGGAAAATATTGAACGTGTAGAGCAAAGTGTTAACGAAACACCAGAAACATCTACCAGAAGGCGTTCTGCTCAGCTAGGGATGTCTCGTACGTCACTACGGCGCATTTAAAAAAAAGATTTACTGTTATTCCCATATAAGGTGCAATTGGTGCAAGAATTGAAACCCGCAGATCATCGGCAACGTCTAAATTTTGCAGTTAAATTTCAACAGATGGCCAGAAATGAAATCAACTTTATTGAATATCTGATTATGAGTGATGAAGCTCATTTTCATCTGAATGGCTTTGTTAATAAGCAGAACTGTAGGTTCTGGGGTTCTGAAAATCCAAGAGCCATTCATCAACGCCAATTGCACCCCATTAGGTGTACAGTATGGTGTGGCATTACATCTGAAAATATCATTGGGCCTTACTTCTTCGAAAATGATGATGGAAGTGCTGTAACCGTAAATGGAGAGCGGTATCGGTTTATGATAGAAAATTTTTTACATCCTGCTCTTGAAAACAGACCTGAGATGTGGTTTCAGCAGGATGGAGCCACTGCCCACACTGCCCGAGACACAATGGCACTTTTAAGGCAAATTTTTGGACAGCGAATAATTTCAAGAAATTCGGAAATTAATTGGCCAGCGCGTTCGCCAGATTTGTCAGCACCCGACTATTTTCTTTGGGGTTATTTGAAGGAGCGAGTATATGTGAACAAGCCCGAGACAATCCTTGAACTCAAGGCCAACATTGTTGCAGAAATTCGAGCGCTACAGCCACAAATGTTGAAAGATGTTATGGAAAATGCTCTAAAAAGAGCCCATCATTGCGAAGCTAATAACGGCGGTCATTTAAGTGACATTATTTTCCATACTTAGCGTAAAAAAATTTCCATTTTGTATATTTTACAATCTAAAAAAACAAAATAAAAAAAATATATAAACGAAAAAGTTATTAAATTTTTAAACCCCATGGTGACTTTTGGCCCACCCTGTACAAGGAAACAGTTAAGAGAGATGATTCAGGACGTTATCAAGTTAGATTCCCTTTCAAAAATCAGGTACCACCTGTTTTAGGACACTCAAGATCCGTGGCAATTCGCCGACTTTACCAAAAGGAACAGAGATAAAAGCGAGACGAATACATTCATAAACTTTATACTGATTGTTTAAGTGAATACATCACTTTGAACCATATGACTCCATTAAACAGGAGTATACGAACTACAGAACCAATCAACGAATATTATATACCACACCATGCCGTTCTAAAGGACAGTACTATCACTAAACTACGAGTGGTGTTCGATGCTTCTTGTAAGTCGTCGAATGGAAGCACGCTAAATCAATTTTTAATACCAGGGCCTGTCCTTCAGCAGGACTTATTTTCAATAGTAATGAGATTTCGGAAACACCGGTTCGCTATGTCTGCCGATATTTAAAAAATGTATAGGCAGATTAACATACATCCACAAGATCCACACTTTCAAAAAATTGTTTGGAGACAAGGACAGGATGAAAATGTAACTGACTATGTTCTTACTACGGTAACATTTGGCACAAAATCAGCGCCATATTTAGCTGTGAGAACACTCTTACAGCTAGCCAGTGATGAAAACGAAAAGTTTCCAACACCTGGCGCAATAGTTAAAGGAGATTTTTATATGGATGACTGTTTAACAGGTGCAGATACTCTTCAGGAAGCTAAGATATTGCAAAAGGAACTAAACCAGTTATTGGCTGCCGGAAAATTTGTCTTGAGAAAATGGACTAGTAATCATCCCGAAATTCTAGAAGGAGTCCCACCAGAACATAGAGAGCTCCAAACTACGCGTTCCTTTTCTGAACATGAATCAATTAAGGCTTTAGGAATATACTGGAATCCCACTACGGACTATTTACGTTTAAATTAAATTTCGGCACTCCCCCAGAAACATGGACAGAAAGAACAATACTATCACACATATCTAAACTTTTTGATCCTTTAGGATGGCTTGCGCGATCTATTATAATAGGTAAAATCATGATTCAGAGCCTATGGATTTCTGGTTGTTCATGGGACGAGCCCTGTCCCAGCAAACTAGCTCAAGAATGGATTATGTTGCGAGAAGAATTCTCAGCACTCATCGATTTGAAAATTCTTCGCTGGTTACGAACCTCGAAAAATACATCAGTGCAAATTCATGGTTTCTGTGATGCCTCTATCAAAGCCTATGCTGCGTACGTATATATTCGTATTCTTTATAAAAAGTCCAATGCACAAATCAACTTAGTCATGTCCAAAACACGAGTAGCTCCTATCAAGCCAACTACATTGCCTCGACTAGAGTTATGTGGTGTTACTCTACCAGCAAGACTAATCACATGTGTGAAAAAGGACATGGGATTTGAGAATATTCCAACATTCACTTGGTGTGATTCAAAAATAGTGCTGGCGTGGATTCACAACCACCCAAAAAAATGGAAGTCATTTGTATGCAATCGCGTTGCAGAAATCCAAGAACAATTACCAACATCAGTTTGGCTATATGTGCCATCAAAGGAAAATCCAGCGGATGGCGCCACAACGGAAGTATATCCTTCAAATCTAATCAACAATAAACTGGAATGGGCCTAGTTGGCTCCAGTTAACTGGAAATTATTGGCCAACAACCAATGTAGATAGCCAGGTTAAAGACGAAATAGAATCAGTTAAAGTATTCACAGTAGAGAAAAACGATATTGAAGTAAACATTATCAAAAACTTTTCGTCATTTACAAAGTTAATTCATGTAATTGCTCTATGTCTTCGTTTCTTCAAAAATGCTAAAGCAGCAACTACAATCAAACAACGAGGGCCGTTACTATTGGATGAATTGAGTAAGGCCGGGCTATGTCTTATACGTGCTATTCAAAAACAATATTTCGGAGAAGAACTCAAGGCTTTACAACGAGGACGAACACTGTCGAAATCTAGCAAACTTAAAACCTTAATCCATTCTTATTTGAGGACGGAATCCTACGGGTTGGAGGAAGGATTGATAAGGCCCATTTCTCATTTAACCGAAGACATCCAATTATACTCACAAATCATAGTAATATAACCCAGCTGCAAATAACCAAAACCCATCTAACTACGCTTCACGGGGGCATTCAAATAGTCATGTCAGTTTTACGATCTAAATATTGGATTCTTAACTGTCGCAACGCAGTGCGATACAATTTGTACAAATATGTGAAATGTCTTCGGCACAATTTTAAGGAACAACAACAATTAATGGGAAATTTACCAAAGGCTCGTTTATCCATTTCACGTCCATTTACACATACGGGCCAATTGATTTACGTATGAGTAAACACAGAGGCAGCAAAATATATAAAGGATACATTTGTATATTTATTTGCTTAACAACAAAGGCAATTTATATTGAAGCCGTATCAGATCTAACCTCAGAAGGCCTTTTAGCAGCACTCAAACGTTTTGTAGGACGCCGAGGGCTTTGTCAAAATTTGTATTCCGATTGTGGTACAAACTTTCTGGGTGCCAGTAAAATACTTTAAAAATGAATATGACAAAGCGATTAAACAAGCGACAATATCTGTAGCAGAGCAAATTAAAAATGACGGAATTCAATGGAATTCCATCCCACATGTTTCAACCCATTTTGGAGGAATGTAGGAAGTGGGGGTGAAATCTATCAAATATCATTTAAACCGCACACTTGGCAATTAAAATCTTACATACGAAGAGTTACTGTACTGAACTCCCGGCCATTATGCCCATTATCTAATGATTTGTCAGATCTAGATTATTTAACACCGGGTCATTTTCTAATGGGTAATGCACCTCTAACAATTCCAGAAGCAGAACTTTTATCCAGTAAAGTAAATTGTCTAACCAGGTGGCAACATATTCAAAAATTGCTACAGCATTTTTGGAGAAAATGGGCAAATGAGTTTTTGTCCAGGCTTCAACAACGCCCAAAATGGCAAACAAAACAAAAAATCTAAAAATAGGAGATATATGTATCATTAAGGATGAAAGTTGCCTCCCACTAAATGGAATCTTGGTCGTATAATACAATTACATCCGGGCTCTGATGGGTTAGTTTGAGTCGTTTCATTAAAAATGAAAGGTGGCGTCCTAAAAAGATCTATTACAAAATTATGCCTTCTACCTTGTTCCAACCCTGTCGAAAATTAACACGCACTTTCTAACAAAACCGTTACGACTGCCTGCTATATAAGCCAGAACGGTAGTATTAATGTTTAGTTCTTTTCACACCTTGGCTTAGAAACAAACAAAAAGTATGGAGGATATATTAATAGCAGACGATTACCCCACATTTTCTACACCACCAGGAAGTCCAAGTACAAATCTCCCACTAACCCCGGGAAAGAAAATTGAGGAATTACTCAACCAAATATTAGGCGAAACAAAGAGCAAACCATCTTCACCAACTCATACAGCTCCGTCAACATCGAAGGAAGTTAATAATGCCGACAACAATACACAAAACAGCGACGGCAGTGTCGAGAACAATGTCATCCGAATCCGACCTCGTCAAACTCGTATTAAGAAGGATTTACATCATGATGACATCCAAATTTTTACAGAAATTATGAGGGAGATAGTACATTGTATACGGAAATTTATTTACGAGTGACGAGAGAAGCAAACTCGTCCTGAAGTTTTTCCGGACGCCGATTTGTCACTGTGTGGGTGTCCGGAACCATAAAAAGACCTCAAGCATATGAAGTTTGTATAGTTACTGAAACTAAAACATTGTTATTGGCAGCCCTAATTTGTCAATTTCGACTACTGGACCTGCCATATTGCTGTTTTGTTACTATAATTTTATGGCATATACATATCTGTCAAGTAAAATTATTTGTCGAAATAAACAAAAGTAAGTTTTGAGTTTGTAATTAAATATTGCGAAATTGAAAGTTATTAAATATTGCTTTATAGAAAGTATTGAAGTTATTTCTGAGGTAGTTTTCTGTCCACAAGCAGAGTGTAGTGTGTTCACAGATTGATTGCAGTGGTCCTTTTCCTTTATAATTTGCTAGAATTATTCCGCCTTTGAGATAATCCGTCATGTGAACACGAACCGGACTGGAATTATCTTCACCGGCGTTAGTTTGGTAGTGGAGTGGAATTATTTTCATGTGAGCACTTTAGTGGATGAATTGGATTAACGTTTACATATTAGCAGATTAGTTACTGCATTTTTTGTTTATTACGGAATAAATATTAAATACAAATTTCGTTATCGTACAAAATGATGATTGTAGAACTGAATTACAGTACCACCTGATATTTTGCGACAATTTTTTTGATATAATCTCATCCTTTGCTTCGAACTCCTTCGTGCTTTCATGCAATATTTTAGAAATTGTACAATTATACTTCTTTTCATGATTTCCAATTAGACAGTTTGACAATTTGTCATAAAAAGTAGAGCGGACTGTACGTGTGAGGTATTGCGATGATTGCCTCCACAGCATTTAACTTTCAATAAACTATCTCCCTTACAATTTCTGTAAAATTTGGATGGGATCATAATGTAAATCCTGCTTTAGGCGACGTAAATGGCCAAAGCCGTCACTCGAAGGCATCATACCTACTCCGTATGAAGAGCTGCGAAAATCAAAGAAGGGTCGCTTCCGATATAGGACGGAGAGTGGAATGATTGTGAAGTTTCGTATGTATAAAGACGGTCGTGTAACATGGAAATAAATATATTATTATTCCAACATAAGTGTTCTTAATTTTCCCTCGTTCACTTTTCTCTTTCTTGGGGACACTCTCGTTTCTTTGCTGGGCCGGAGAATGTTGCAGTATAATGCAATACATACATGCTTTTTATAATAAAAACAACAACAACAAGCACTGGTTAATTTCAATCTATTCGTACTTATTTGTTATTTCACAAATTAGGTGATTACGCAGCTCTGCCCTGGAGTTAAGTGCTGAAAGGAAAACAAATAAAATTACAAAGAAAAAATTGTTATTATTAACACAAAAATTTATTTATGAAATAAATATTAATAGAAATACTTATCTGACAGATCTGGACATCTACTCTGTTGAATAATATTAACCGGCCTGTAGTCAGACATTTAATTTCAATTTCACAATTTGTAAGCCGCTGTAACCAAATGGACTCTTGCATTCGCTTCTGAAGGTTGGACACACTGATAAGGAAATAAATTTGGGAAATTTACCAGTGACGTCGGCCATATTCTACAAGGGATGACTCACTATTTTCACGGAGCTCCAGAGGATATAAGGCCGAAAGCAGCAAAGTAAAATTTATCAAGAGGCGCTTACTGGGAATTACTATCGACTGATCCAGCCAGCGGACAAACCAGCGAAACCAAAGACCAAGGTAGCCAGCAGCAAGACCGATGCAGCACCAACGGAGAGGAAGATCGCAAAGCCCCCACCAATCATCTGCTACAATTTAAATGTAGCGAAATTCTTCGAGAGGCTCGAGAAGTTGGAGAAGCGCCCTAAGTTCTTCTTAAAGAACAATAATAAGACGAAGTCAACACTGAAGCCAGCCACAGAAGAGGACCACCAGGTTATCTTCAACATAGTGAAGGCAATCAAGGTAGATTGCTTCACATTTACACCCAAGAACAATTGAAAATTGACCTTGGTGCTTAAAGAAATTCAATGCAGCTTCGAACCGAAAGTGGTAGCAACAGCGTTGGAGAAGGAGCTACCAGGAATAAAGGTGACTATGGTTTCGCACCTCGTAACTCCCGCTATAAGGAAAAGCGGACGCCTAGTAGACTCCTATGTGGTTAACTTCGAGGCTGAAACGAATGTCAACCGGGTCATCAAGGTAGACAGAATCCTACATCAAGCCGTTCACTGGGAGCGATTTCAGAACAGTGGTATTTCGCAGTGCAAGAATTGCCAGAAATACGGCCATGTAGCCAGTAACTGCGGTACTGCATACCGATGTGTGAAATGCAACGTCAGACATGGACCAGGTGCCTGCACCAGGGACACATCAAAAGGTAAACCCCATTGCATTAACTGCAAACATGAGGGACATCCGGCAAACTACAGAGGCTACCCGAAATATAAGGAGCTCATGGAGAGGAAGAAAGCAGCGGTCCAGACAAAGAAGCAGAGGGAAGAATCTTTCAGGGAGTCTGCGCGAAACTATGTGAAGCCCGGTAAGTCTTTTGCACTAATCCTCTCTTCTAATATTTCAGGTACGCACATAGGAAGGAAGAACCAGGAAGCTATCCCCAGGCCCCAGACTGCAGGCAATCCAAAACCCTCTTTACCCAGTGCCTTGGGTGCAGACACGTTCTGCAATCAGGAGGCAAAATCACTCTTTGGCTGTGATCTATTCGGCCTTATGGCCAAAATCAACACTTTCCTTCCTAGCTATAGGAAGCTGACTTCCATTCCGGAAAAACAAAGCGCTTATCTGCAATTCGCGTTTTCGTTATGTAGAAGCAGAAATTAAGCGAACTGAAGGCGATTGCCCTCAATGTCAACTCCCTTGTGTCTCACGGGAAACGAGTCTCCCTAAATCTTTTTCTGGAGGAGCACCGTCCCCATTTCATGTTTCTTTCAGAGACAAATCTAAAAGCAAGACACAGAGTGTCTTTAGAAAAATATTCTCTGCTCAGAAATGACGCAGGTGAGGGTAAGCGTGGCACCGCTATTGTCATTAAGAAAAATCTCCACTTCGAACCCACCCAGATTAACCTTTCCAACTTTGAGAGTACGTCTCTTAAGATAAACCTTGATTCCGGTGAAACTCTTCTACTTGTTTCACTCTACATTCCGTGCCATACTCCAGCCTCCCGAGTACGTAGTGATCTGATCGCGCTGAACGCCTTTTCCCAACAATTCACATATACGATTGTTGGAGGCGATTTCAATGCTAAACACAGCTTATGGAACGATCCCGCGACCAACTTAGCTGGAACGATCATAGCTAAATGGTTGGAAGATAATATCCACAACCATAATTTTATTGCTGTCTCCCAGGATACACCAACCTTCCCCAGAAGTGGCTCTTTTCTACACTTTTTCCTCGTTTCTGACAATCTCATAAACATTCTCCCCCAAATTAGAAATTTTACCTGCCAGGCCCATATCGCTGATTCTGACCATTTGGCAGTAGAATTAAAAATAGCTCTACAGAGAGAATTCTCCGCGAGCACACTAATTGCTCCAGCAATTTCGTCCCTGACCAATGTCGACTGGCCACAGTTTCAGGATAGACTGAGTAGCCTACTCCCCAATTTCTTGCCAGATCAACATAGAAATCTGTGTAATACAGAAATAGACTTCTATGTTGAATTGCTGACAACTGCTTTTCAGGACAACATAGCGTTTTTCTCCACTACGCACCAATCTAATAACTACCGGTATAAGAACCTTCCGCTCAGAATCCAAGAGCTGTACAAGTATAGGCAAAAGTTAAAGAAAACCTTTAACAGAATTTACCGGCGAAATCTGAATACACAGAACCCGGAATATTCATCTTTACTCTCCTAAATTAGGTGTCTGTCGACAATCATTGACGAGCAAACCCGTACCTTTGTCGATGAACAATTTCGCGAGAGGTTGAAAGCTATTAAGCCAGGTCCGCGAGCTTTTAGCGAAATCAACAAAGTATGTAGCAGGAAAGCCCAAGTCCCTGAAAAACTACTCGATGGCAACAACTGCTTAAATTCTCCTGAAGAGAAAAGCAGTGCCTTCGCCAACTACTTTGAGTCAACCTTTGAAAGCTCGCCTCCAACTCATCTCCTAACTTTCATAGGCAAGTCCTAACTGAAGTAGAAAATTTTGAGACACAAAATACCTCACCAATGGCAGAATTTAGTCTTGCAAATCCAGCTGGAAATCCAAATGACCAGCAAATATACACCAGCCCGCTTCATCTAGCCGCCCTTATTCGCTCACTCAACAATAAAAAGTCGAGTGGCCCAGATGGTATACCGAACTTCATAATCCGGAAGTTACCACCGTTGGCAATCGAAATGCTAACAATAATCTTCAACAATTGTATAAACAATTGTTAAATCGAGTTTACTCTGCATTAGAACTGCATGTTCACGCAGAGGCGTATGTCAAAACGCAAGAAACATCGAAATCACCATCAATAATGAAGTGATAAAACCCACTAAGAGCGTCAAATACCTAGGTATAAATTTCGATGAACGTTTCAAGTTCAACCCTCACGCAAAAGCAGTTGCTAGGAAAGCAAACTTTGCACTCAGCATGGTCAGTCCTATAATGAGATATAGGAATGGACTCACTCTGAGCACGAAACTGCTGATGTACAAGTAGCTCATTAGGCCCACCTTAACGTACTTGTTTCCCATATGGCACACTATTTCGTCAACCTATATGATATCCTTGCGAGATTCGAGAGGAAAACGCTCCGAATCTGCACTGGACTCTACCGAAGGCCCTGTGGAAAGCATTATCGCAATCAGGTCCTGTACGAGAAAGCTGGCATTTCTCCGATACAGAACTATCTGGTTGAGGTAATGAAGAAGCAGGTAGCCAAAATCCCCAATCATCCAAACCCAATTGTACAGGATCTAACAAATTTTCCCCACTAACAAATATTTATCGCCTTTTTGTATATTAAATTGTCATAGAAAATACTACCGCGAAGAAATTTTTACTTTTTTCAGGGAAAAAGGAGACAGCTACAGAGGCTAGGAGAGGATGACGGAAGGAGGACTGCAGCCTGCAGGACAGGATATATGCGCCTTGCTTCAGACAAGACCCGAAATAGGGAGACTAAAAACAGTACCAGGAAGTGAAGACAGTAATATCTAAGTTATGTAAAGTTAGTTAAGTATTAGAATTACGAAATATTGTTAGTTAATTATAACTAGGTAGCGCTAGCCCTAGTTTAGAAGTAAGTCATATGTAAGTTAGTAATTCATGTATTTAGAAAATAAGAAAACTCAGCTAGATAAATTGAACTCAGGGCCAAAGAAAAGCCCGTAGGAATTATAATCAGGGAATAGGTTTAGATAAGAAAAATATTGTTAGGTTAAGTGTAAAAAATTTATACAGCGCAAATAAAAAACTTGAACTTGAACTTAAGTAAAATTTATTATTCCTCAGACGACCATTAAGGAAAGATCCTCATTATTACACTTCATAATAAATATTAAATATTTATTATATTTATACCTTGTGTTGAAAGGTAGTCTTGGCGTGGCTTTGGACCGTCAAGTATTTTACATATACATTATACCTTGTGTTGAAAGGTAGTCTTGGCGAGGCTTTGGACCGTCAAGTATTTTCATATCTATTCTACCTTGTGTTGAAAGGTAGTCTTGGCGTGGCTTTGGACCGTCAAGTATTTTCATATATATTTTACCTTGTGTTGTAAGGTAGTCTTGGCGTGGCTTTGGACCGTCAAGTATTTACATATACATTAGACCTAGTGTTGAAAGGTAAGCTTGGCGTGGCTTAGAACCGTCAAGTAAATCTCTTTAAATATATCTTGTTTATCCACAGATTGGTAAATTGGCCAAAACATTATTTTTATTATTGTTATAGTAAGTTGTTATTGAATTGTGTTTAGAATTAAGTATTGGAATTGTGAGTTCTTTTCAAATAAACTTTTGGTGAAATCGTGGGTTCTTATTTGTAAACACCTGCTCCTATTTTATTTTAGCATAAACTTGCATATTATTCAAGTCATTATAAAAAATGTTGACTATCAGAACCAGCTTAACACAAACTCGCTGCATGGACACGTTTAATAAATAAACGTCTCAACAATACATGCGATTCATCACTTAGTCGGTCTTAGTATTAGTATGTTACACTAAACATAAACCAAACACCAGATGAAATTACATGCACAAAACATTAAACAAAATAGATTAAATATTATATAGACGTTTTTTTTAAAACATGCTTAGAAACGTCGAGAAAGAAATGCTCAGCCATATTATTAACAGTAATACCTACACATGCGATTAACAGGTTCATACTTGCTAAAGTTAGACCTTGAGGAGTTAACATGCAACAAAGGTAGCCTTCTTAAATTGTGCCTACTATCACGGAAATAGATTTTGTTAAGTAAAAATGGAGAATCAATATTCCCGTTTAAGAGTTGATGCACAAACGTTATATCGGCAATCATATGACGTTTCTCTAGCGAGTGCATATTTAAAAGCTTCAAGCGATCCTTATAGGGTGGAAGAATTAATGAATGATTCCAGGGTAGGTGCCTGAGAGCAAATCGTAGGAAGTTCCGCTGTACAGACTCGATACGGTCGATGTGTATACCGTAAAATGGAGACCAGACCTGGCTAGCGTATTCAAGAAGGGGTCTCACAAAGCAAGTGTACAAATGCAATGTAATGGTGGGATTCGAGAACTCTCGAGACCAACGTTTTATAAAGCCCAACATAGAACTACTCTTTGATACCATGAAGTTTATATGGGAGACGAAATTCAATCTTTGGTCACATTTGACACACAAGGAATTCGAGAATTCATAATCTTAAGTGATTGGTTTCAGATTCCTGTGGAAAGTCATAACCTCACATTTGTCGATATTGAGTACCAAATTATTGCTTTTGCACCAGTCGTAAAATGTATGGAGGTCACCATGTACATGTTCACAATCGTTAAAAGATTTAATCTGAGCGAAAAGTTTAATATCGTCAGTATAAATCAAGACTTTGCAGTGCTTCACAACAGATACACTGTCGTCAATAGATAGAATAAAGAGCAACGGGCCCAGGTGACTCCCTTGAGGTACGCCGGACGAACTTTCAAGACTCTAGAGAAGGAATGGCGGAAATTGATTTGGTATGTTCTGTTATCTAAATATGACTCCGTCCATTTTAGGAATGTTAGGGGAAATCCATACTTTTCATTTTAAACAATATCACGGAGTGAGATAACTTGTCGAAAGCTTTACTAAAGTCAGTATAGATACAATCTGTGTGGAAGCCTTTTGCAAACCCGCCATTAGTATCCGAGATGAATTCTAATAAGTTGGTGGTTGTAGACCTGCCCGAAATAAACCCATGTTGGTTTGAAGAAAGCAAATTCTTACAGGAAAATGATAGCTGAGAGTAAATGATTGATTCAAATAATTTGGGCATGCATGATAATTTCGCAATAGGCCTATAGTTAGAATTATCATTTTTACTACCTGTTTTGTGGATAGGTATGATGAAAGAATTTTTCCATAGCTGCAGAAATCAACCACTTCAGAAAGGCTGGAGGATTCCCATCGGGACCCGTTGTGAAGTCATTTGGAAGCCCATTAATATGATCAAGTATATCCTCATGTGTAATTGTAGGGATAGTGAATGAAACTCTATGAGAGTCGTTCATATAATTAAAGTTGCTATTACGAGGTTAGAAATTTGAAGAGGAAAATGCATTTTCAAAAAATGAAGCAAACATATTGCAAATTTCAGACGAAACGTCACTAGCAGAATCTTTGTACCTCATGGTATTGGGGGTAGTTGTCGGTTTTTTTTCATATTAATAAACCTAAAAAAGTTACGTGGGTCACTAAATAATTTCACATGCATACTTTGAATATACTCATCATAGAGTGAAGAGGAAAGTTCGTTGAACTGATTATAGGATGTGAGGAAGTTGCTGTGACTTATAATGTCCTTGTCCCGCAAATATCCTTTCCACAGTTTATTCTTTCTATTTTTAAGGCATTTCAGCTCTTTATTGAACCATGGCGGTGATGTTTTAGATATCCGCTGACGCTCACGGGGAACATGAGAAGCGAATAAATCGAAAAGAATTATGTAAAACTTAGAAACATCTTCATTAACACTATTGCAAGACACAATGTGTTGAAATGAATAGAGGTAAGTCTACTAGAAAGTTCCGAAAAGTCAGCTTTTCTAAAATTGAAAAAGTATTGTGTTTCGTCACAATTTGCGAGATTTTCGGTTTCATGGCAATATGTAATTAGTAGAGGGGGGTGATATTTATCAAGAGTAGACATTATAACTGAGCTAGGTTCAACTAATAAGCTCCCAGCGTCAGTAGAAAATACCAGGTCTAGCTGCCTACCCATGACATTCTTAACATTACTGATTTGGCTGAGACCAAGAGATGAAATAGTGTTAAGGAAACGTGATTCCCTTGTTGTCAAGTTATTAAGTGGAAGATAGTCATCGTCATCTTCATTGAGTACCCATTGTATATTGGGAAAGTTAAAATCACCAATAAGTAGTAATTCGTCAATAGGTTCCATCTTACCATGGATAAAATTAGATGTTAAAGTAAGTGGGTCGTAAATATTTTGACCTTTGTCATCGACAATATTTATGGAGTCTGGAGGAATGTAACAACAAATTATGTATAAGTCATATTTTAGGAGAGATAGCTTAAGAGCTATGAGCTCAATATCGAGGGTGTTGGAGAAACAAGGAAGCTCAATTTTGCTGCAATTGAACTTATTTTTACACGCGAGAAGTACGCCACCGCCACGAGCTTCCGAAACAGTATGTCTATCTCTTCTAAAAGTTTGATAAGAATTATCAAGGATTTTAGCATCGCGAATACCATGATGCAGCCAAGTTTCAGTGAAAGTAACTATATCTAAGCAAGCCGCGACAGAGGATTTGAAGATATGTGCGGTTTTTGTCCGAATCCCCCTTACATTTTGATAGTAAAGGGAAAGCGACTTCAGTTTTTTGGAACAACGTTATTTATTTTAGCTTTATTTCTAGGTAGGCGCTCAGAAGGTACAAATAATTTAGTAAAAGTGCCAGGAGGCCAAAGTAAGGGAAGTAAGGGGTCTAACAACTTGTCCTGCATATCTGCTGAAACAGTTAGGAGAAAGGATGCAACCGGTTTAGAGCTTTTACTGATTTTTCGACAAGAAATACCATCAGTCGCAATATTTTTGGACTTTAAATACTTCGATATGTCCTCGCACGTCGTTTCTGGACAGAGACGGGTGACGAAAACATTCGAAGGTTTAGGTACCGTTCTCAAAGAGAACCCAATACCATTTCCTAAAGAGGACTAAGATGAAGTACCATTCGCTACTGTGGAAAGCTCCCTCCTTTCTGTTGTAATTGCACGTTTCCAGGATCGGTTTTTACGGATGCTTTGTTTGCGGATTTGCTTGGAATGCTCCACAGGAATAGGAGCATTCCTATTAAAACCCAAGTCAAGTTCGGAAGATTTGGCCAACGGAAGCGGCACGTGCGAAGCCTGGACAGTATTCTTACCTACAGATAACTCCGTCTGACCATCTGCAGAGGTCGTTGTCGGAAGGGATTTTTGGCTACTAAGATTAGTGTCCGAGATGGCGGTTGCATTTTGGGCCGCTATGAGTTCACTTCTTAAGCTTGAAGCGGAAGAAGGAAGATTAAAATTATTAGCTGGAACACTTGTGCGATGATCAGATTGTGTTCTGATTTCATCTGCAATATCACCCATTATCACCCTTGTAGCAGCGAGATCGTCGGAAATCGTTTAATATGCGTTGAAAAGAAAGAATTCCGTGGATTCTGCTTGTAAAATTCCTTTTTTATTTTATTTAGACTCTATAATAATACGATGCGGAATGCTTTTAAGAATATGTTTTTTACTTCTGTGAACAAATTCAGAATACCGAATGACTTAAAAACTAACATCATTTTTATTTTACATTTAATGCCTACTATTTTGAGAAATATAAAATTTGGAAACATCCTGCTTATTCAGGTGAATACAGCGGTACAGACAAAGTACAGTTTGGTATAAAAGTGCCCTCATGTCGCCACATTACTCCCCTGCCAGCGAAACCAATGTTTCAGCGAAACCGTAACGGAGTTTTAGTGGTTCGTCCAGCGCGAGTGGTTTGCTGTGGAATTAGAGTGGATCCATCCGGGAGAAATCTAATGTGTCGCGATATTGTATTTGTTGGAGGTGTTGAGACGTGACTCGAATTTTCAATGTTGGGGTTTTCAATTGTTGGCTGAAAGTTTTCCTGGTTTGTGACCAAATGATTTTCAGCAACGGGCTGAACTGATATCTAAAGCCTTGTGAGGGCGGTAGTGATCCTATTAAGTCTAGATGAATGACTTGAAAGCGATCTGAACATTCCTGGAATGTTCCCAAGGGACTCTTGCAGTGGCGAGAAATTTTACTCCTCTGACACGCCAAGCATGCGCGAGACCAAGAATTGACGTCTTTGTTGATAGATGGCCAGAAATATTTTTCTGTGACCATTTTGTTTGTTGCTCTGATGCTGGGATGTGCTAAGTTGTGGATTGAAGTAAAAATTTGTTTCCTGAATTCATTTGGAATGTATGGCCTGGATTAGAAAGAGGAAATTTCGCAGAACAATTCCTTATCTGACCCGAAGATTGGCAATTTCCTAAACTTATATTGAGAATTTTGACGGAGTTGTTGGAACTCAGTATCTTCAGCTTGCCTTTCTGAGATTGATTCGAAATTTACAGAGCCGACCAGATGTATGTCGTCAATTCTGGAAAGGGCATCAGTAACCACGTTATCGGCAGACAAAATAGGAAAAGCCAAGAGAGCGGTTTGCGCCAACTGATTTTTCACTGAAGCGAAGGATCTCTTTGCCTCGTCAGACCAAATGACTCGTCTTGCACCATCTTTTTTGGAACCAGTGAGGTATTGGTTAAGTAAAGTTTGAGTCTCTGCAGCGTGCGGTAAAAATCTACGATAAAAATTCATCATACCTAAAAACCGTCGTAATTGTTTGACTGTTTCTGGCAGTTTGTAATTTAGTATCACTTCGACTCGCTCGGGAGAGGGCTTAACGCCTTGAGGGGTGATGAGGTGTCCGAAAAATTTCACTTCTTGTTGCATGAATGTGCATTTCTCAATGTTGATAATTAGGCCAAATTCCTGAAGTTCGTTGAAAACGAGTTCTAAATGGTTATAATGTTCGGTTTTGGATTTTGAGGCAACCAAAATGTCATCTAGATAAACAAAACAGAACGAAAATCCTCTTAAGACTGTATGAATAAACCTTTGAAAGGTGTTTATTCCTATCATAGATTTATGTAGGTTGAGTGAATAAAACCAATCCTTATTTTATTAAAGATTACAATTTTATTATATGATGCGCACAAGACTAAAACAATGTGTAGCGGTCGGCAGTCACTTGAAGAAGAAGTACAAAAATTCCCTGTCAGTATGTAGACTGATCTGATTATATCAAACTTGTACATGGATTTGTATGAGTTAAATAGATATTGGTAAGTAGAAAAATGACAAGAGTTGCCATACTAAAGATAATTACTACAAAACGGGAAATTATTAGTTTACAACTTAACAAAAGGTTTGAGCTGCGTTACAAAGTCCAAATGTCATTCGCGTAAACTCAAAGAGACCAAACGGCGTGCAAATGGCAGTTTTTGGTGCATCTTTGCTATCGATGGGAATTTGGTGATAAGCTTTAGTAAGATCTAAAGTTGAAAAATAGCTACAATTCTGCAAGTTGGATACGAAGTCATGGATTAGCGGAATTGGGTAATTATCAGGGACGGTACAAGAATTTAAACGTCTGTAGTCACCACATGGTCTCCATTGACCATTTTTCTTTTTGACAAGATGCAATGGTGAGGACCAAGCGCTATCCGAAGGTCTACAGATACCTTGCGATAACAAGAAATCAAGTTCCTTCCTAGCGTCGGCTAACTTCTCAGGAGAGAGACGTCGAACTTTTGAGGAAATAGGAGGTATCTGGTGAGTGATTGTGTGCCCCATTGGTTTAACAAAGGAGGTTTCCACAGTAATTGATTGATACTCACGCACTAGTTTTCGAATTTGGAGGTCAATATCTGAACTGATGAGCACAGAAAGACTTGAATGCTGACATATGGCATTTTGTGCGGCCGAACTCAATTTGGTAATAGGGTCAATCAAGGATTTCTTCTTGATATCAACTATCAGTCCATAGTGATGAAGGAAGTCAGCGCCTAAAATGGGTTTGGGAACGCTCGCGATGACAAACTTCCAGGTGAAAGATCTTCACAACCCCAAATCTAACGATAAAATTTTGCTGCCAAATGTGTTGATCGGTGATGCCACCAGTTGAAGGCTTGCGTTGAGAATACGATCTAAAGAAGATTTTGGAATCACTGAAATGTATGCTCCTGTGTCGATTAAGAAATGTCTATTTGTAGATTTATCAAATATGTATGGACGACTATTTCACTTTTAATGTGATTAATTGTATTCACTGTTGGCACTTGGTGGAAGTATTTTATGATAGACATATTGGATTTTTGAAGAAAACACTTGTTTATCTACTCCACTGAACGTTTAATTATGTAAAAACAAAAATTAAAACTAATTACATAAAGAGGCCGACGCGTTTCGTCTGATTAGGACATTATCAAAGGCCGAACTGATCTTACTGGTTTACATGCATATGAATATGTTCTGAAGTACCTAACTAAATTACAGAGAGTAAAAGCATAGAGAGAAAAATTCACAATTAAACTGAGAGGCTACATATAAATTGGGGATTAAGGAGGGGGCTTCTATCCGTAAAGTCTATTTGATCATTGACCAAAAAACAACCATCGTCTTTCGCTTTTCTAATTTCCAAGATTTCAAATTTGTCCAAAGTCGGGTTTTTACATAATTAAACGTTCAGTGGAGTAGATAAACAAGTGTTTTCTTCAAAAATCCAATATGTCGACGACTATTTATTGTGCCACTTCCTCCTGCCTTCAGAGAAGGTGGCCGGTTTAATTTGCCGAATTGATACTACTTGAGGAGACACTACTGTCTTTAAAATTACAGGGATATAAACATTTTTGAGCATTAGCCCCGAATTTTCTATGATACCAACAATAACTCGAATTTCTACTCGGTGACTTGTATCTAGATTTTGACCGGTGTCTGGAGTTTTCTTGATGAGATCTACTCCTAGATGCTTCTCTACGGAACCACAAAGATTTCTAGCCCAATTTCGAGAGCTCGTTGACTTGGGTCCTTAGCTCCTCCAATCCTTGATCCTGAAATTTGGAGTTGGACGTCACAGCATAAACTTCGCTCCTTGTACTAACCTCGGCAATTTTGTCGGCACAACCTGCCAAGACTTCCAATGTACCTGGATTGCACGCTAAGATAGCCTGCATGTGAGCAGGCAGTCGTTGCAGCCAGAGGGATTTTCAAATTTCGTCATTGAGTTTGTTCCTGCTGAGAGATCGCATTTACCTTAGCAATTGAAAAGGAAAGTTCCGTAAGAAGCTGCTTCAGTTTCTGGTTTTCGCTACCAGAAAGCCTGGAAATTAATGTTTCCTTAATTCTTAAATATCTATCTGAGCGGGGAGGGTCAAAAACAATGTCACTTATTAGACAAATTACGCCTTCTCAAACAGCACTAATAACATGGGAATATTAATTTTTGTCCTGTGTAATTCCCGCGAGCTCAATGTGAGACTCTAGCTGGAGGAACCACAGATGAGGACAACTCTTCCAGAAAGGTACCACCTTTACAGAAACGGCACTCACAATTGGAGGAGAAGCAAACGACGAGGATGCAGTTGAGTTGACAGGCATTAACTCCGCTAAAGAATCCTCATTCCCACTGACTGTATCACCCGCCGGATTGGCCATAGCAAAAGTAGGTCAATCGTAAAGCGAAAAACGTGGAATTAAACTTTGTGGAATTTGAGCGCTTACAGGGAAATGTTTAATAAAAGTGAATCTATTTTGCGAGAAAAAAAATCAAACACCAATAATAAATTCTGAACTAAAGTGCTTACGACTAAAAACTTCTGACCTTATACTTTCTGCTGGTCTTGATTGCTGGAATCGACTTTGGGAGAACTTCGTTTGCATATTATAGCTGAAGTTCTTGATATACTTTCTTGTGTTGAAATCTGACTGTTGTCGATCTTCTTTTGAATGATGTCTTTAAAAAATGCCTTCTTTCTTGATGTAACTACTGACTAGTAAGGTACCTTACAGCTGGTAGGGGGTACCTTACAGCTAGTAATGATTGAAGCAGCTGTTGTTGCTTGATTTCTTGCTTCTGTTGCAGTGATTTCTACTGTTGTTGTTGTTGCGGCAATTGTGGCTATTGTCGTTGTTGTTGGTGAAGCCACTGCTGCTATTGTTGCTGTTGTTGCTGGAGTAACTGCTGCTATTATTTCGGTTGTTGTTATAGCCACTTCTATTATAGCTGCTTTATTGTTGTTGTAGCTGCTCAGGTCCTTGAAAAGGGAAATATATATTAATATAGAGCTAAGTAATTTTCGTAGTTCTATAATTGAACTTTATTTCTAGGTTGATGAAAATGTCCTTATTCAACTTTTTATAGTCTCTTGATATTCTTATAATCTCTTTACAATTGTTCTCGGTATTTATTTCTAAATGTTTTTGCTGTTCCAAAGCAGATTTAAAGCTGGATTGTTCACTAGCTTCTTTCTGGTTTTTTTCGAACAAGTTGATCGGTGTTAGGCGGCCTCCGGTGTCTTGATGTTTGTGAAGAAGGCTGTACTTCTGCTTCTTAGTCACCCGTATGGGTGATGTGGCAAAGTTTCTGTTAATGTCGGGGTCACCAATTGTAGTGATTACTGTCCATACCTTATATATAGTGCCTATGACTGCTGTTACTCTGTCGCACGAGCGAGAACTAGAGTTGTGGGTGTGCTGCTATGTGTAGAGTCTGTGACTCTAACGAATCTCAGCTGGAAAAGAGGTCGACGGTTACCGCTCCTTAACACGTTGACGTAAATGATGTCTATAGCCGTCCAACGCTAGTGCTTACAGATGCAAATGACTGCTATAGCCGTCCTATATTCTTAGCATTCCAAATAAATGATTAAATTGTATATCACTGTTAAATTCATTTGTTTCATATTTCTTCAATCTTGTTCTAAGAATGAATCATGAAATATTTCTTAATAATTAATATAGTCGTCTTTTTCAGTTATTCTCAGAATTATAAAGAGATTGCAAAAAGGGTATATAATATAATCAAACAAACATTTGGCAGCAACTTACATGAATTTTGTTGATGAGGATCCCTCCCCGAGGCGCCTCTGACAGGTTCCACTGTGGCACTGGATTCTAGCTAGGCGGTCTTAAAATATAGGCCTCATCGCTGCAGGCGCCCAATGTGTGACTCGACCCACGACCCATGAAAGCATTTCCTATCAATAATGCCAGGCGAATGAGACGAATTGTCCAGGCCGATTTGATCTACTTGAAGTGTGCCGCATCGGAGACACATCCCTGAAGTCCCATCAATCTTTGATCAGACCTCGACATGATTTTCCGTGCCGGAAGTCAGAGGTGTACTGACAAGCTGGTAACCTAAAAAATCCAGTCGGCCAGTACCCCTCTGCCTTCTTTCACCGAGATTAGCCGAGGGTACTCCGCTGTCAGTAACCTAACCAACTGATCGCAAAGCTTTCCCAGCCCTAATATCTCACTCTGATCTCCGACCGACGGTTGTTCAAGGGTGTGTCTCCAAGGCGTCGTTGAGGGTAGCGACATGCCAGATTTTCTTCCTTAAATTTGCAAAGGCCTTATGGAAGTAGAATTCCTACGACAACCTATTTGCCGTAGGGTACCATTTAGGTGGGGTACTGGCGCATTGTCAGGCGAGGGATTGGGGTAAAACGTGTCTATTTTCCAAAAGGTATGCCGACTGCTATGCTGGGAGGGTCCTAATCGGCACATCGGCATCCTGTGAAGCTGGCTGGATGTCTTATAAGGGCTACCAGGATTGAAATTTGCACTAGACCTACAACGTCCCAGAAATATGGATATCAAGGCCTCATGTCCTTGGCGTGATAGACTCCTAACGTTCTTCCCTGAAGATCTTCAAGCTCATCTTCGCTCTAAGATTATAAGCTTTTGAACCCTGTTCAAACGCATAGTTCATATTTTCCTGCACTCTCGCACGGATCAGTCTTAGTTTCTCTTCAGCATCTACTCTTAGAGGTTCATTAGGAGTTCCAAGGTTCCTAAGGATGTGATAGGAACTCGCATGATCAATCATCTGCTGACCGAAAAGTATCCGGTAGGGCGAGAAGCCGGTTGCTTGATGGATTAGAAGTTCATTAGAAGTTCCAAGGTTCCTAAGGATGTGATAGGAACTCGCATGATCAATCAACTGCTGACCGAAAAGTATCCGGTTGGGGGAGAAACCGGTTGCTTGGTGGATTGAGCTCCTGAGGGAGCTAGCTCTGTGGCTTAGCTTCTCATCTCACTTAGTGTGACCCCTCTGGATGTATGGCCTAATCCCTGCCAATAGAGACCAGTGCACTCGCTCTGAGGCATTTGCTTTCGGCGAGTAGACTGCCGTTTGCAAGTGTTTGACCCCATACCTATCCAGTAATTTGGCGAACTGAGCCGAGCAAAACTGGACTCCATTGTCAGAGACTATCGTCTCCGGAACTCCGAGCACATGAAATATTTCTGTCTCGATGAATTGACATACATTAAGAATAGATGCCTTTCTCATTGGTTTGAGAATCGGGAATTTAGAAAAGTGGTCAAGAATTAGTAGTATGCAGACAATTCCTTTCGCTGACCTGGGATATGGACTTAGAAAGTCGACATACAGCTTTTGCATGGTCTTTTTTATCACAGACTGAACTCCCATAGGTGGTCTAAAAGTGGGCTTCTTCTTCCTGAATCGGATCGCCTGTTCTCGGAACAGTCCGAATATAGACGAAGCCATCCCTGACACAGAAGTTTATTTAACTTTCTGCCTGAACTCCTCGTATTCCAACGAGTTGAAATGTGGGGAGCTAAGTTCAACTTCCGGACCAGGATCTTCAGATGGTGAGAAGGTGACACAGTAGATTCGTGACAGAGCATCCGGGACGACGCTCAAGCTTCCTTTTCTGTATTCGATGGTGAAGTCGAAACCTTGAAGCTTCAAACTCCACCGAACAAGTCTATCGCTGAGGTCCGTTTGAGATATCAGCCATTTCAAGCTCGCATGATCAGTCACTATATTAAATGGCATAAGGCATAAGTTGTATGAAGGGCCGAAACTTCTGTACAATTAAGATCACTGCTAAGCATTCCTGCTCTGTGACTGTGTAATTTCGCTGTGCTGAATTCAACTTTTTGGAGAAGAGCAGAGGTAAGTTTCTGTTTTAACAATTCCAGAGACGTCTGGGCTTCAGGTGTCCATTGGAACTGACTGTGATTTTTCAGAGTATCTGTAATAGAGGCAGTTAGATCAGCATAGTTCGGAATGAATGGTTGATACCATCCCGCCATACCTAGTAGGCGTCGGGCTTTTAGGTGACGGATAGTTTGGTGTTTATAAAAATATATTTATTTCATTTTTACTAAATTATTCTCATTAAATATCGTTATGGTCTTTACAGCTACCAAGACGTCTATAGACGTCTTTTGTGTATCAGTGAAATCGAAGCTATTAAAAACAAATGACGTCTATAGACGTCCAAAATTTTTTAGGGATATTTGGTGGAAAATACATTTATTTTATTCTGTAAGTATGATATCTTGATCGAACTCCCCAAGAACCAACTAATTAACACAAAAAACAAAAAGTCGTTTTTGTCGTCCATCAGCGATTTCAAAGTGAGCGTCAACGTGTTAATGGAATTGTAGATATAAATCATTATATCGTTTAATATGCGCAGAAAAGAAAGAAAGAAAGAATTCCGTGGATTCTGCTTGTAAAATTCCTTTTTTATTTTATTTAGACTCTATAATAATACGATGCGGAATGCTTTTATGAATATGTTTTTTACTTCTGTGAACAAATTCAGAAAACCGAATCACTTAAAAACTAACATCATTTTTTATTTTACATTTAATGCCTACTGACTAACTCTGAAAACAATCCGCTCAATCCGCACAAAGTAGAATTTTGAGAAATATAAAATTTGAAAACATCCTGCTTATTCATGTGAATACAGCGGTATAGACAAAGTAAAGTTTGGTATAAAAGTGCCCTCATGTCGCCACAGATGCAAAGTATTCAAAACTTATACCTGCCCTCTTTTTACACTGTTATGGTCGTCGCATACTGCATGTAGCACTGAGGCTAGCGGCATGATGTATGCGCGGTTTGTTTTCTATATGGACGGAGTGTCGAGACGCGCCGAACGCACCCGAGAGCACGAAAAGGCATGAAGGGAGCCAAAAAAATCTCGGCTAATAGAAAATCATCGGGAGAGAAAAAATCCTCCAATAAGAGTGCATTAAATAATTAAAGTGAAATAACGTGAAGAAAATCAGTTCTGAAATATATATCGCTAATAGGAAATTAATTAAGCCCGGCTGCCCAGCACGGCGACTTAGCACCAGAGGATTACTGCAGAAAGGAGATAAGTATATGTCGCCTCCAAATACTAAAGAAAACTTCCAAAAATCGTCTAGTACAAGTAAGTGATTCACTTTTTACTTGATCGAATTCGCATAAAAAAAAACGAACATCGTCAGGCTGAGACCACGCAAGGGCGTAGGAGCAACATAATTAAGTGGCAATAGTAAACCATTCACCTAAAGTACCTGAACGAGCGCATGTGGGACAATCCACTTACCTAGGAGCCGTTCATAGATACCGAGGACATTTAGCTGAGCACCCCAATTACGCACATAATTCGCAATTATCTACAAGGAGGCGCTTACCTGTCTGAAGCACCCAGTGGGAGACATGTGATTACATGGAGTCAGCATAATCAAACCCACTTACTTGCCAGCAGTGCTGAGCTGACTGTTCATATGCTCATGACCGGATTTGTGACTTCAGATACATTTAGAATTCTACCGACCTTCGCTAGATGAAGTATATTTACAGATCTAGATACCAATATTGTGTCTTTATTTGCTCTATTTAGACATCAACCCTATTCGTTAAATGAACTATATTTTTGATCTGATATATATTTAGTAACTAAGATATTTTCGTCAAATTTATTTGATTTCATTTATATACTATTTGAAAATCAATCTATATTAGTTAAAAGAATTACATATATTTATATGCTTAGATATACACAGCTTTTCTGATTGGATATATACGTAGGAACCGCTAAACAAACTATATTTATCTACTTAGATACTGGCAATTGTTATTGAAACAGGCTATATCATATCATTATAGCTTATATCCCAGTCAGATGCAAGTGCTAGTGCTTCTTGAGGTGAATTGGTTGTAAAGTCAGTAACTTACGTACCTGAAATGCTTCGTTAGCGGCTTGTGAAAGTGTCAGTGGACCCCTAAGCATTAGAAAATTTAGTAAAAACATACCCACATGTAGTCTCTACTGATAGGCTACATTAATTTTGTTAAAGTCGTCAGGCATAGATGCGTTAGTAGTTTACCAAACGTGGAAAGAGAATAGTTGATGTGATTATACCTAGCTCGTTGGCACAGACTAGCAGTACTGTAAGAGTGCAACCCAAAGGGATCTCGGACGTGGTCATTTATTTCATCTATTATTTTTCTTCTAATTTCAGTACAGCTGAAGTCGACGCTTCAGGAGGTCTGCTGCAGACGTGAACATTCCAACTATCAAAGGCGTAAGTAAATATTTTGTGAAATTCGGCTTAATAACTATTTCTTTGAGTTGCCTCCGCGACGCTGGCATAGTAGCGTAGTAGTATATAAACGTTTAAGTAAAATCTGTTATATATATAGAACATGACAGGACAATTAAAAGTAAGATACCAGAATCAGAATACTACGAGGGTGAAACAAGAAAAAAACAAAAGAACCAAATCACTTGAAATTTTGAAATAATATAGTTTCATTTATAACGTAATGGAACGGTAAAGCTTTTATTTTTTCCTTCACTCTCCTGGAGCCCTCTTGATGTAGGGGTTGAAAAGGTCCGCTCCTCTGCTCTCGTTTCCGGTCAGTACAGGGACACTGAAATTAAATCTCCGAGCAGGGAAAAGATGTTAAAGAAATGATCAGTGGAATAAACTCTGTGAACGTGAACGGGGACAGGGTGTTTGATGAATTAAAAAAGGCAAATGAAATACACCTAAAATCATTTGCGGAAATAGTGAAGGCTGCACCGCCAACAATTACTAGTGAGGTTGACCTGCCCCTAAAAAAGGTGGAGGTCAGATCCTATAACATAACTATCAAGCCAAAGTCAGAGCAATCACACGAAGTCACAAGAAGACAATTCAAAGAGGCAATAGATAATGTGAAAATAAAAGCTCTAATTAGGAACATTCTAAACATTAGCAATGTGGAGGTTCTAGTAAAGACGTCGAGCCAGGTGATACAAAAAAAATTTTTATGTGAGGCGGAGAAAATGATAAATAAGCAGAATTACGAAGTAAAAGCGACAAAAAAAGGCACCCAATAATTCGAATTTCACATCTGGATAGGGATTATCAAGATGCAGAGTTGAAACGTACCCTAGTCGGGCTAAATCACTTTATCAATGAGGAGGACGCATTTAGAATAGTTCACAGAAGAGAATTCATAATGAAGGGAGAAAAGAGATGGACACTTATTGTGGAGGTTCCAGGAAAAACGTTTACTAAACTAGCGAATCGTTACATTCACTTGGGATATAGGGCTCATTATGTTCAGGAAGAAATAAAGGTTATAAGATGCTTTAACTGCCAGATGTATGGACATATAGCAAACAACTGCACAAATAAGATCAGTTGTGCGAAATGTGCAGGAGAGCATCAGTCACAAAGTTGTTCCTCTAACATACTCAAGTGTATAAATTGTATTACTTGGAAGCAAAACAAAGAGGTAAACCACAGCGCACTCAGTCGCAGCTGCGGTAAATATTTGGATATGATTAGCAGACTGAGGGAATCGACTATTACTCAGAGATACTAGATAATAAAGAAAAAACTCCCTAAATATGGAAAGAAGTTCAAGATATAGGAACATAAGGAATAACGATTTAAGGATATTATATGCCAACATAAGGAAAGGAACAAATTGGAGGAACTGGAACTGATGATTGAGGAGATTGGACACGTTGATATTGTGATTCTAGTAGAAACCTGGATTAGACAAGGTGAAACTCAGTTTTTCAACCTGCAAGGATTCTCTCCGATTTTCAATTGTCGTAATTCTATTACGAGAGGGGGAGGAACAGCTATTTATGTAAGTGATTCCATAAAATTTACAACGGAGCAACCGTTAGAAGGGATATATGAGCAGTTCAATGTGATTCCTATTAAGCTAGTTGATTTTGTGCCGAACCTAACGATCGTTACATACTATAAGCCGCCAGATGCTAATGGTGAGCTATTTCTGGAAGCATTAGATGCAATTCTGTCTAAATATAGAAACAGCTTGCTAATATCAGATACCAACATAAACCTGCTTACGGAAAATGAGGGAACTAGGAAATACTTGGAGACACTAGCATGCAATAACGCAACGGTCATGAATAAAATTGACTCTGAGTATGCTACAAGAATTACTGAGCAAGTCTGCACTATAATTGACCATGTGGTATCCAATATCAACCTAAACAGATATAACTATAGATTGGAGCTCAAAGATTGGCCCCAACTGGACCATCGCATTATAATAACTTCGATTAGGAAGGCATTAATAAAGAGACCAAAAATGTCCAAAAGAAAAGTGGAGGTAATAAACACGGAGGCTTTAAGAACTAAGGTTAGAGATGCAGTTGATAATTGCGATATATTAAACTTTGACAGTCTTATAGATATAATACAAAAAGCGAAGCAGGAATCAACACACACTAAAGTGATTAGATCTCGGCAAAACAGCTGGATTACGGCAGAAATATTAAATAAAATAAAACAACGTAATAAAATATATGAGAAAATAAAAAATGGGTCAGTTAATCTACATCTAATACAAAAGTACAAGAGAATTAAGAACGACATCACTGGCAATGTAAGAAGGCTCAAATTGAACTATGTCCAACATAGGATGCAAAAAGCAGGAAGTGACGCAAAAAAGATATGGAAAACTATTAACGAATCTATAAGGAACGGTGCTTCGGGGAGTGGACACGATAGTATCAGTAAACTAAAAGATGGGGTTAATGTAATCAAAGACAAACAGCAAATTGCTGATGAAAGAAGACACGGCACCTGGCCTTGATGGAATAAGAGTAAAGGACGTTAAAAATGTCAAAGATATTATAATAGAATAACTAGCGAGAATAATAAATGACTGTATTGATGATGCGGAATTTCCAGCCTGTCTAAAATCAACTTGCATACTGCCAATATTCAACGAAGGGGACAAAACGGATCCTAATAATTATCGGCCCATTTCGCTCCTCAATGTATTTGGTAAAATATATGAAAGACTAATCCATGATCAGTTTACGGAATTTATACAATGCCATGGAGGTTTTGACAAAAAACAATATGGTTTCCAAAAACAAAGTAACACTACTGCTATCTTGTCTGATGTAATGGAGCACATTAACAAGGAGCTAGATTATGGTAACTATGTCATTGGAGTGTTTGTTGATCTCAAGAAGGCATTTGATACTGTATATCATAAGGTTCTAATTGAAAAACTAAATGAACTGGGAATTAGAGAAAAGGCTGAACAGTTGCTAAACAATTACTTGAAGGACAGGCAGTGCTGCACGAGAGTGGGAAACTGTTACAGTGAGAAAGAGGTGATGAAAACTGGAGTCCCACAGGGTTCGATTTTGGGGCCGCTCCTTTACTCTCTGTACATCCAGAACTTAATGAAAGCTGGCATGACTGCAGAATATTATATATATGCGGACGATACTCTGCTTCTGTACAGTGGAAGTAATGGAGAAGCATTACAGAGTGAAATAAATGAAGACCTAATTAGATACACGAGATGGCTATATGGCAATAAACTGACAATAAATCCATCAAAAACGAGGTATATGGACTTTAAAGAGCGACGCAAGCAAAATCTGGACATCAGACTACAAGTGGAAGGAAATCATATTGAAAGAGTTGAAACCATAAAATATTTGGGTATGATAATGGATGAGAACTTGACCTGGAAACAGCATACCACGTACGTTAGGAAAAAAGTGGCACCACTAATAGGGGTCATGAGAAGAAGAAACTTTTTTAACAATCGGACGAAAATCTTGATCTACTGCTTTTATTCTGCCGATAATTTCCTACAAAATAATCAACTGGTCACAATGTAACAATAATATAATAAATTGCATGCATAGAGTGATGAATAGAGCAATATGGTCCATTTTTAATTTACATAGCCTTACACCAACGACTGTCCTGTATGAGATGACTAAATTCCTAAGTTTAAAGCAACTAATTTACGTAGAAAAGGCGAAAATGATATATAAGCTAAGAAATAATATGATAAAGTCCAACATAAGCCTAATTGAGCATGGGGAGATTCATAGCCATGGCACAAGATTGCGTCACCCCTTTACGACTGCCTTATGCTAGAACTGACAGAGGAAGAAAGAGTTTAAAGCATACAGCTGTACCCATTTACAATGGACTGCCTGATGAAATAAAGATAACAGAGCAAGTGCACAATTTCAAGAAACTGTTAAAGAAATTTGCACTAGATAATGTTACAATAGTATAATGTGTAAACGGAGTACTATGTAATAGAGATAACTAGTCAAAAGGATAAAAAATAAAGAGGAATGCTAAAACTTGCTCTTCACTAATACCAGCCTGTGGCTGTCTGTGGAGATGCTCAAAGAATGATAAAAAGAAAAAAAAGAAAAGTTGTCTGACTAGAGAGATGGAGTGAGTGGTGGAAGCAGGATAGCTCTGAATTAAACAAAAAAAAAATTCCATAATTGACTGAAAGCAAGTAACAAAAATAGCAAAAGTAGAAGAAATTCAATGTTATAATAATGAAATGAACTTACATCCAGTAAATATTGATTCTGATTTGGCAAATATTCTTAACTAGAACTAAACTATTACAAAAATTTAGAAAAGAAATAGAAATAGATAGAGAAAATGGAAATAGAAATAGAAAATAGACAGATTAGTAAGTAGCGATGCTATACATTCTTTCGTTCATTCTACAACGCGACGAACTTAATACTCTCTTTGAAAGCACTGATAGAGCCACTAAGCTGAGTTCGATCAGGAAGTGAATTTCACAACCGTACAGTTTGGATAAGATAAGAATTTTCCATCACTGTTTTGTGAAAACGCGGAATAATTAAGTTTAAATTTCGCTGTGAGGTTGTTAACCCCAAATTTTCTTTCAGGTAATCAGGCGTTAAGTTTTAAATAAGTATCGATGGAGCAACCCAGCAGTCTAAATTTAAAAGGTGAAACATGATCGTATCTGCGTAGATTAAAGATGGATCTAATGCAACCGTTAAAAGCTACTTCAACCCTACGCTTACAGTCACTGTCCAGGTTCATGTATACCAGGCTACCATAACTAAAATGAGGTACTATGAGCGCCCTAACCAGTTTCATTTTCATATCAAGTGACATAAGCAAAAAGCCATAACCTTCGAAGACCAGCATAGACTTTGCTTAACATCAGGTTGACATTTTCACAACACTTCATATCGTCGGTTATAACCACTCCAAGATTTAAGACTTTGTTCGCACAGGTACTACAGAACCATTAAGATATATTAGCGGAATATCTGCTTTACACAAAGGACCGCTGTAAAACGAAATACACTGGGACTTGGACGAGTTAAGTAATAATCCATTGGTTGCAGACCACTCATGAATTCTATACAGATCACTATTTACACATTCAATGCAATCCTCCAGAAGTCCTATGGGTCTACTTAAATATATATGTACGTCATCAGTATACATATGTACCTTTACATCCTTTACCTCTTCTGCAAGGTCATTAATAAATAAACTAAAAAACAATGGCCCTTGTGGTACTCCATTAGATAGCTTTAATGCATCAGATAATATACTGCCGATTTTGACAACTTGGTATCTATCAGAGAGGAAACTTCCTACTAGACTGATTGCGGATTCGCTGAAATTAAAAACTGTGGAGAGTTTACACAGAAAAATTATATGGTTAACACAATCAAAAGTTTTAGAAAAATCCAATAGGAGAAGAACACTAAAGACATTTTTGTCTAATGCAGATCTTAAATCAGTAGTTATCTTAAGCAAGGCAGTTTCACAACTGTAGTGAGGCCTAAAACCTGATTGCCATTTAGTTAAAAGCATGTTGTCGTCTAAAAGATACAATAAAGAAACAGGTAGCGAAAATAGAAATACTACGGTCCTAACAGAATAAGGGAAAATAGTACCTACATAAAAGTAATATTAGGAACTAAAATGGTCGTAATTTTTCGTTACAGGTGTGCCCTCAGAATAACAACTGGGGAAGTGGAGATACTAGATTATACGTACTCCCAAAATCATTTCCATCAGTATCGGTAAGGCAAAAATCCAAGAAGGAAACTTGAATTTAATCCAACAATTCATAGACACAATTCACACTGTGCTAGACAGACAGATTACCAATAAGCATCCCCTATACCTTTATTTAAATCATGAGCTTACACAATCACAGACATTATTGGACGGCATTATATTCCATAAAACGAAAAGATCACTAAATTTTATTGGTAGCACTTGGAAATGGATCGCAGGAAATCCCGATCATGAAGATTTCGAAATTATAAAAAATAAAATAAATAATGTTCTAGAACACAACAATAAGCAAGCGATAATAAACCAACTATACACCGAAAGAATAAATAATATCACCAGAATTGCGAATGAAATTTCTAGTGCTATAAAAACAGATAATGGGATAATTGATCAGCTAGGTATGAGTATACAGTACAAGTTAAGACTAATTAAAGAAGAAATAATTAATAAATTTAGCTAGAATAGGAATCATAAGTTCTTCCATGTTATAAAGTTAAGAAATAAAATTAGCAATCGAAACACTAGAGAACGAAAATTTACCGCACGCCACCCCTGAAGAAGCACTCGACTTCGCAGACATCAAAATTATAACTAATAGCTTTATATTGATTACATACCTATGACAACATCAGAAATCTACGATAAATTATTAGTAAAACCTGTTAAAAGAAACAATAAAATAAATAAGATCGAACATAGTTAAATATTAAGAGATAAAAATAAAATCTATGGTATTCTGAATGAGTGTAAAACAGTTAACTTTTTGTCAATCTGTAACTATAGGAATATTTTAGATATAAGTAACTCTACTTGTCTACCAAATATTCTTAAAAGTCGACCTTCAAAATGCATTAACATATCCCAACGATAGAGGAAATTTTAGAAGGATTACTACTTCTTAACCAATTCGATGGAAATATCAGATAGCCAACGAATCCAACAACCTCAACGGGACATACCTTATCAAGTTTCATAACACAAGCGTAACCGTGAATGACAAAACTTGCATCTCCATAGAGAAATCGATGCTCAAGGTACTTCCAGCTATTCTCAAACCGACCCCTAAAGAACGCCAATACAAGGAAATAATATCGCTTCAAATGATGAAAGCCATTCATATTAATAATACTAGCCAAATACAGTTGTTGCAAACAGAAAAATACATCCATCAGTTTACGGTCAGCTACGGTCTCATCTCATTCATTACCATCCTTGCAATAGTCATTCTAATAATCAAATGCAGAAAAAATAGATCAATACGAATCTCAAACGCAACCTACAACACTGAGAATCCTAATCCAGGGGAAACATAGCATATAAACAGGAACGCAGTTGATAACCCGCAGAGTCTTAAAACGCCGAAACAAAACGCAGCATCCGAGGCAACAGAAACACTATTATTTTAAAACAGATGAGGACATTTGAACTTAAGAGGGGAGGAGTTAAGACGCATTTCATTTACGTTCCACAACAGAACAAGGAATCATATTTCACACACGGCAACATACCAGCAGCACATTGCAAGGCCACAACATTTTATTCCAGTTTTTCCTAACCCCAAGGAGGCAAAAGAAGGAAAACGCTGTTTTGAGGCTTCAAGACGTTTATTCTCCTAAACAGAAAGAACATGGCGGTCAGTGTCAGAGGTAGTTAATAAACCTGGCTTCACTCACTCAACTACGCCTAGAATATGTGGAGCCTAAATAGACGCCAGATGTCTATCCCGAAGTTCAGCGCTTGAGTGAGCCCAGGAACGACGTAAAAACGCACGTCCTTAGTCTCACTATGCAAAGTGACAACCAAGTCCACATAACCGTGTATATTCGTCATGACACCATTAGCCATTTCTACTTGCGTTCGGTACCACCTCCATGGCCTACGATACTGAGAGTCTCAGTTCGCCCGAGCAGCTGTACTTCAGCATATGGCCTAATACATTGCCGTCTTTATGTTCCAGGCCATGATACAAAGTGATTTTGCTTTTGTTTTTACTTGCAAAAGTACGAAATTGTACTACTCAATACATTCAAAGAGCGCTTTTGCCTTGCAAAAGCATACGAAATCATACTACTATAATACATTCAAAGAATTTAATGTCACGGCCTGGAACATAAGGATGGCAATGCCTAATGTCATCTGGCATCGACACTGAAATGTGGGCCAGTTTCTTTCTTTCAGCTTTAATTCGATGGCAGTATTCACGCCACCGAAACACTCGATCGATTCTTGGCTTTACAAAAATTCAGATCTGGGGTCATAATCGCTGCAAGTTTAGCAACCGAGGATAATATTAAAAGTTGCTTTGATTTTTGCATGTCCGTCCATCCGTCTGTCCGCCCGTCTATCGGTCTGTCCGTCCATCCGTCTGTCCGTCCATCCGTCTGTCCGTCCATCCGTCTGTCCGTCCATCCGTCTGTCCGTCCGCTTGTCCGTTTGTCTGTCCGTCCGCTTGTCCGTCCGTCCGTCTGCTCGTCCGTCTGTTCGTCCGTCTGTCCGTCCGTCTGTTCGTCCGTCCGTCCGTCCGTCTGTCCGTCCGTCTGCTCGTCCGTCCGTCCGTCCGTCCGTCTGCTCGTCCGTCCGTCCGTCCGTCTGTCCGTCCGTCTGTTCGTCCGTCCGTCCGTCTGTTCGTCCGTCCGTCCGTCCGTCTGTCCTTCCGTCCGTCCGTCTGCCCTTCCCTCCGTCCGTCCGTCCGTCCGTCCGTCCGTCCGTCCGTCACTCCGTCCGTCTGTTCGAAAATGGGAAGAATCAGGCAACTCCTTTCTAGGGCTGCCAACTTGTAAACTTCTACACGGTGTTTTCATATTAATAGTACACGTAAAGCTTGAAAAATGGACTAAATCCTTGCCATATAAAGATTTTGGTTTTTTACCTATACCTTAAAAACGATCAGTCTTACCCGTTTGTAGTGTACTGAAAAGTTCTTCAGAACATGAAATCATATGAAATTGGTTATAATAATTTTTATTGTCCGACGAACCGTTCTAGAAATTTGTGTGAAAAACCACTTCAACGATCAAACTGGCACAGACGGGTGACCATACGAAACTATGTACATTCTGCTTTTTATACCCTAGATGAAATCGAAAGGGTATCCTAAGCTTGTCATTCCGTTTGTAACATCTAGAAATAATGATGGTAGAGCAAAATGGACTAGACACCCATGCATTAAATTCAAAGATATTTTGATTTTTGCATGCCCGTCCGTCTGTCCGTCTCTCTCTCCATCCGCCATCCGTCCTCACAATGACTCAAGAAAGAGTGTACTACTTAGAGCTTAGAATATGTGGTAAACAGGAATGGGTGAATCGTCTATAATTTGTGTATATGACCGTCATTTTTCAAGTGAGATTCCGAAGAAGTGTTCGATCAGTGCTTGCAAATATATAGAGAGCTGAAATTTTGCACATGGTCTTTTTAAAAAAAGTAAAATTATATTCGAAAATTGGACAAATCGGGTAACTCGTTCGTAGGGTTGCCATATAAAAATTTCGTCTTTCACTACATATTTAGATACCACCTGAGAAAGCGTCAACGTCGAGAACTGAAATTTTGTACATAGTACTCGTATTTTTATAAAAATAGTAATAAATGGACTAAATTAGCCATCGTCTTCTTGGTGTTGCCACATAAAAATAGTCGATAAGTAGTCCTATATGGTTTTAATCCGACAAGTTTTAAAGAGAGTTTGCTTTTTTTATTATTTTTTCTTCTTCTTTTTTTCCTTTTCTACACGGCTATATTTTAAATGTAAAACAATCGGAAAACTCTTCTGTTTCCTAACTTGTCATTAAGTTACCTTTGATCCATACCACTCGAATATTATGAGCCTTTGCTTCCAACGAGAAGCCGCCCCTGAGCCCTGGAATATATTAGTTTGAATAGATAGGTCAACAAATTGATTTTATGAAAACCCGAAAAAGAACAACCCAAGACTCAGAGACATAATCATATCTACGCAGGTTACAGAGATACCCAATAGCAGAGCTAAATGCCACTCTTAATCTCCTTTCAGAGACAGAATCAATTTTGCAGTACAGAACGTTGGTGCATGTTACATACGTTATGGATAATTAAGCATTTGATTAGTCACAATCGAGTAGTCTGTGGTGTGAAATTAGGGGATTGCCTCAAGCATCTCAGGTATCTTAGATACGTCCAACCATATATAATTTCAGGTTAGGGTCCTATTGAAGATGACACCGAGATTACTAGTTGAAGTTACAAATGGAATAGAAGCGAAAATTAGAGCGATTTGACTAACATCAAAAGTGGATTTATAAATAGGAATAGCTTTTGACTTAGAAGGATTAGTTTTCAAATCATTTGCGGCTGATCATTGAGACATAGCTGCAAGGTCCAGATTAATCAAAGCAATATTCTCGTCCAACCTGTTGGGATCAATAGCAGCGTAAAGATACCACTTGAGTAATGTTATTAATGAATAGATTGAAAAAGAGAGATTCCAGCACAGAGCCTCCATAATTGTTAATTAAGACACGTTGTTTGCACCCGGAGAGAGAACCAAAGATGAGTTTCGTTGCTCTATGGATAAAACTGTACTCAATTCGGAGCTTTCCACAGAGTAAGATATGGTTTACCATATCGAAGGCCTTTGAAAAGTCTAATAATGTGAGAACAGTGAGCATATCAGAGTCGATATTTTCTCTTATATCATCGGTAATCCTCAGAAGAGCCGTCATACAACTATGTTTTGCAAGAAAACCGGACTGTAATTCACACAGATGAGACACCCACTTCAGAGACACCTGTTCAAAATCCGCAGGCCCTGATGGTTTCTCGCCCCCTTGTTAATTAATAGCTGTGCCTCATCCTTGTCTAAACCTCTGCGCCAGCTATGTTACTTGTCTTAATCGAGAGGAAATTTTCCAACTGCTTGGAAACTAGTCCACGTTCAGCTAATTCCAAAAAAAGGAGAGGCTAGCGATCCCTCCAATTATCGACTAATTGCTATCACTTCAATTCTGTCCAACGTTTTTGATCTGTCATTAACTCAAAATTAATGACGTATCTAGAAACCAATAAACACATCAACGATCGCTGGTCGCTCATCTGGAGACCCTGACTTTTCTTACGGAACGTTGGAACCGTAGTCTCCACAATTTTGGTGAGTCCAAAATCGTTGCTCTAGATATTTCAAGGGCATTTGATAGAGTCTGGCATCTTGCCCTTTTAGCTAAACTTAAAGCACTTGATCTCTCTCCTCCTCTTTTATTATGGATTGAAAGTTTTCTATCTGGTCACCTAATTCGTGTTGTATTAAACGGTATTATATCTGAATCTCACTCTATAAATGCCGGTGTGCCCCAGGGCTCTGCTATCTCTCCGTCTCTCTATCTAATTTTCATTAATGATATACATACTTCCCTTACTTTCAATCCCATTCATAGTTTTGTCGCTGAAAGTACCCTTGATTTCGCTTACTGCTTTGACACTCTTACGGACTCCAGAGGGAATGCCACGTCATTCAACCAACATTGCATGATTCGATCGCTGAATAATGAATGACCTTGCCAATATCTTCAATTCGGGCAAAGCGAATCGCGTCGAATTCAATTCATCTAAGTCTCAAAGCTGTGTCATCTGTGTCGTAGAATGGAATACAATTCCCATAACTAGGTCTGGGCTGGTCGCACATCCTTAGCTTCATTGGATATTGTCCAAAAGAGAGCCTTCGAGCTCATTGGCGATTTGAAAATTTCTTGTCGTATCGAATCGCTCCTCGTGTGGCAGCTATTCAAGAGTTAACATCCATTAATCAGTGGAGGCACGTCCCATCAAAAGCAAACCCTGTCGATCTTGTCTCTCGGGGAATTTCACATGAGAGGTTATCAAATAGCAATTTATGGTTCTACGGACCAATAATTTTACATGGCTTCAAAGGCGTATGGCCCACAAAAAACACAATACCTGACATTGAATTGGAGAAAAAACAATCAACACATTTCGTCCACACAATCGACCATCATAACTTATTCAAACGATTAAAAAGAGTCGTTGTCTATGTGCTGAGATTTACGGCAAGTATTCGTCAGCATATAAGTATAAAAGGTGTTACATACCTAAAACATCACTTTTCAGTAGCGAATAGTTACAAATGCAAGACAATTCGATTACTTCATTAAAATCTTTAAATTTAGATTTTTATTACATTTTTACAATATCCATGCAGAGAATGGTAATGCGGTACTGTAGGAAGATGATTACAAGCAAATGCAACCTAATGCAAAATGGTGTTACATACCCAAAACATACCTGAAAAAAAGTAGAAAATAATTATTCAAAATCATTAAATTATCATTATCAATTTAATCAGTGAAGAAAATTGCATCACCATTTCGTTTTTACAAAAATCTTCCCATGACAAATTTTGCCTTCAGCAAAATTTAATGAAAAAAGAATAAAACCAAAGGCAAACCGTACCTTCAGTACGATTTGTCGTGAAACTTACAATATGTATGTACGAACGTACATACATATAAAAAAAGCTTTCTCGATCAGAAATACGCGCCGCGAAAATACATTGTATGTATACGCGCACCGCAATTTCAATCGACGGGACGGTGGCTGATGTTTATAAAAGCATCAAATTTCAAGTCACCGTCCAACGAAAAATATTCTGGACTTGTTTAATCAAGTCCAGAATAAATGAAAATATTTCTCAGGGTAGAAATGCAACTATGCATTTGCTACCCTGACCGACGGCTCTTGATCGCGATAAAAATGATCAAGAGCGCAGTCGATTTTTAACACGAAAGTAGTCGAATTTGGAAACGGAACGAGTTGTGATTTAAATTTTTTACGCGGCGATTGCGCGAAAAATGAGTCGAATTTTACAAAATATTTTGGATTTCGTACTCGGCGACTGAAAAAAAAAAGAAATAGAGTTCGTTTTTAAGAACAAAAAAAAGCAAAACTTGACAAAGGTCGGTTCGCGGGCTAGGTATATAGATAATAAAGAAATAACGAAAAAAAACGAATGGTTGAATAAATGAAAAAGGTGTTATCGTAAAGCAAATAAAAAGTGCATAGAAAGTAAGCTTTAATACAAAGAAAAGTTTTTAGAGGTAAAAGAAATCAAAAAGAGAAAGAAAGAAATCAGAAGGAGAAAGAAAAATTGTAACCGAAATATTTATAAGTGAGAGTGTACCAAAAGGAAATTAAGAGGAAAATTAAAGAGAAATAATAATAAGAAAAAGGTGTTTTTGATAACTCCCCTGCCAGAGTCCCAAAAGGTACGTAACAAATTGGCGCAGCTGGTAGGATAGAGGAAGCCTACTTTAAACAAACAAAGTATAAGCGCTCGAAAACCCTCTATCCTACGAATCAAAAAGGAGTTTAGGACGAGATCGAATACTGAAGTTGAGTCTGGCTTTAGGAGGATTTCGATCTTGTCGGCTCCCAACGCTCGGAGTCGGACAGCTTTAACTGCCTCTGTTTGTAAAACACGCAGCCACCCCCTCATCAAAGCATTTCAGTGCCTACGTGGGACAATAGCGGGCTTCACCCCAGCCCAGGATAAAAGAACTCCACAACCAAAAGTGCTAAATCTACACGTGAAGGAAGGAAGAATCCTCAACCGACAATCTGCGATCCGGAGCTGAAAGGGACTTCGAAGTAGGCAACGCGCCCCCATTTTAGCTTTTATCCAGTGAAATTTAAGAAGGCCACGCCCCCCGCCCCCCGGCAGCAAAAGAACTTCAACCGAAAAAACCAGCTATCATGAATTGAGAGGGACCTCGAAGAAAGCAATAAGCCCCCCTCGCAATTTGAACCAAGGGCGGCAGAAGCCCCCTAGCTGCAAATTTGACACACGGTGGACCATGAGCGAGGAAAGCTCCCACCAAGAGACGCCGCAGGAAATATTACCATTTCAACCAACTCCACAGCAATCTTGTAGCGTATACCCCCTTACGCTACTTTTGTTTGGCTTCTCTACGTCGGTAGACAAAACCCCATGATTTCCCAGAGCATATAATTTCATAAAATTTAGCTATTTCCGAGAAGTAGCCCTATGCTACTTCTCCATATGAGGAAATTCCTGAAAATTTAAAATCTATATATATTGGCAAGAAGTAGCCCTATGCTACTTCTTCATATTAAGAAAGTCCTGAAAAATGTAAAATTTATATTTGCAAGAAGTAGCCCTATACTACTTCTTCATATTTTAAAAATCCCTCAAAAGATGAAATTTTATATTTTCAAGAAGTAGCCCTATGCTACTTCTTCATATTAACAAATTTCTGAAAAGATAGAGACATATTCATACATACCCGCATTTATCCGAAAAACAAAAAAAAACTTAAAATCATAAAATTTGGCATCTTCGCCTTATCCATCACACAAATATTTCGTGCCATATACCGTTTGTCAACAAAACTTCCAATAAACAAACGGCAACTCGCCCAGCAGTAAAACATCACGCGATACCATCACGCTATGGATTACAGTAGGCCCGCCCGAAATTCCAAAGTAATTTGAGCCCGAATGTACGCCAGCTGCGGCAAGCATTGGGGATTTTCGAAACGAAAAGCGCTCGTCTGTCGGTCGGGTTGGATATAGTACGGCTGAAATGTAGGCAGACTGCGCCGAGTTAGTTGATTCGAAGTTCTGAACGGGTACAGTCAAGAGTGGAGTGCGCAGCTCATTCCGGGAATTACAAGAAAGAAAGAGGAGAAGAAGAAAAGCAATATAAAGGTTAACTGCTTTGAGGTTTTTTTATTTATGTCGAGCGCGAAAGAAGAATCACGGGTTAAGTTCTACGCCGCGTGAGTGTGGAAATCGCGATTACCTGTACACCCGTGTGTTCTCGTATCATCACGCAGTCGCCGATTTAGAATTGATTTAGATTGATCGTGTGGTGAACAGTTTTCCTGTAAAGAAAAGGAAACATTAATCAAGTGCAATTTAGCCGTTCTTTTACTTCTTTGAAAGTAGTGGGCATATTTGAGGCAAAACGCTGGTAAGCTTCGCCTCGAAGTCTGGTGGGAAAGATTTGTAAAAATGCTGATAGTTCTTCACCGAAATGCACTGTATCACTTGCCTGCAGCATCTTAGGAATGTTTGGAGCTCAAGGCTAAATTTTGGGTGCTGCTCTCCCGAGAATAGGGGAACGAGCTGGGCAATTAGCTTGGCGATTTTAGCGTAATCTGCCATGTTTAAATTGGGGATTTTTGACTTTGATCTTGGTACTATTGGGGAACTATTTTCTTCTATGCTGGTTTCCAGAATGGAGTCTCCCAGCCAATTTAAAAGGATTTCACTCGCGGTGGAATCACTGACACTCCCTTCAATGGCACCTTCTCTTAATTCTACACTATTATTTTTAATTTCTGTTTCGAGAGAGTGCGAGAGTTCCCCAAACTGCTTTAAGCTTTCTTTAAATTTTTCCGTACTGTATAACAGAAAGTTCGGAGGAGTCTCGCACTTTCCCCTCTAGATACTTTAAATAATTTTCTAAATTTAAATTAGAAGATCTTACTAGTTGGGGACCTGTATGGATTGTCCCACTCCTGAGTGTTAGCCCTTTTACTGTTGAGACTGTTGGGGGTGTTTGCACTCCACCCTCTGGTGCGGATGTTGCTCCCTTGTTGCCTCCTTCGTTCCGGGAGGGAACTTCCTGTGCGTCGCCCGGTGAGGAAGATTGTAGCGCAGAGCGCGCCCATTGTCAGCTCTACCTACAACCATCTAGCAATGAATGCAGATAGGCGCTGCAACTGACACCTCTTGCTGCAAAACTCATCTCGGGATTAGTGTGGGTGGGTGAATGAATGAGGCTTGCTCGTCTTGTGGGGACTTCAGATAGACAGACGGACAGGAAAAAGAAAGAAAAGAGTAGATGAACAGGTATATAATATAATTGCTCGTTCACGTCGTACTGCCAATTCGTCTCCATGGTGCAACCTAAAAGAAAAACGCTGAAAGTGATTCAATCTAAATATTACCAGCGATGCGCTGAGCCGTAACAAAACAAAATGTAATAGCAACGCCGTACAAATGTGCAACCACCCGGAGAGTCCAACGCCGAGAGGAAGGGAGAGGGAGACAACGTGGACTCCTGATGTATGCGGAGTCCTGACTGGACTCTGATTGGGCCCATCGCCCCCATGCACCCTGGCTAAGACGTCGCAGTCAGTGTAGGATTCTTAGCCCCAAGTGTGCGTGGGTGTATTCAGGAGTTTCGTCGCATGACCTCACCACCAACCATCAGCCCTTCACTCGATCATCTCAACACGTGACTCGAACAAACAATAGCAAATAGTAGCGCGTGAGTACATAGAGCCTCTAGTTGAAAGAAAAGACCATTAATGCGATGGCGTTTTAATACATTTAATACGATAAGAAAAGGAAAATGAATGTAGGGAGAATTACAAATTTGCAAAACAAAATCTAGGACTAGCCTGTGCCCTACTAGCTGGTTTACCTTAATTAACTTAATTCAAATGCATGCATAAAACCAATATATATATTATATATAGAATCTGTCAATATATATACTATTATGTATTTCTAAAAGAACAATAGAGACCACAGAAGGTGGACAATAAACTTAACTAGATACGACACCTGGAGACTACCCGCTGGTAGTGAAGGAATGGATCCCACGCTGAGACAGAACCATGCTGGAAGGGTGCACCCTTTTCACCTCGTTTTCTTGAATTACTGACACGATTTGAGATTTGGGCACATTGGCCTCTTTTCTTTTATTTCCTTTTCACCTCTTTTGGGTGCTTTCGGATCTTTACAAACTTTGGGCCCTACAATTAACACTTCCGCTGCGCAACAGCGCGGGCACAATGAGGTGAGTGGCAGTGTGTTGGCATCATAATCTTTAGAACACTACGACTAAAAAGGTACGTCGACAGATCACAACCACACCGCTTCGGCGTGATGTTATATGAACCTCCTTTGAGGTACTAAAATTTCTCACGAATTAAATAGCGAGCACCGTTATTAATGTTCCCTTTTCATTACAGGAAAACTGTTCACCATGCCATCACACGATGTGAAAATGTCAAAAAAAAATTCGGTGCTTTAATAATAGGCAATAGAAGAAAAAAATCCAAACTCTATATAACACACGCACTAATGAAATTTCTTTTCTTTTTTCAGGATGATTATCGCACTACTATATAGAAATTCCACTCCATTTCAAATCCTATATGTGATATAGAAAATCCAAATTCTTGATCACGAACGAACTAATAAAATTTCTTTTCTTTTTGCAGGAAAATCATCGCACAGTTATATGGAAATTCTCTTCATTTGAAATTTTGCAGGTAATGTAGAAAATCCAAGTTCTTATTCACAAACGCACTAATAGAATTTCTTTTCTTTTTCAGGAAATTTATCGCACAACTATATGGAAATTCTCTTCATTTTAAATCTATTAGGTAATATAGAAAATCCAAGTTCTTAATCACAAACGAACTAATAAAATTTCTTTTCATTTCTTCAGGAAAATCATCGCACAGTTATATGGAAATTCTCTTCATTTGAAATTTAATAGGTAATATAGAAAATCCAAGTTCTTGTTCACAATCGCACTAATAGAATTTCTTTTCTTTTTCAGGAAATTTATCGCACAACTATATGGAAATTCTCTTCATTTTAAAATTTAACAGGTAATATAGAAAATCCAAGTTCTTAATCACAAAAGCACTAATAGAATTTCGTTTCCTTTTTCAGGAAAATTATCGCACAACTATATGGAAATTCTCTTCATTTTAAAATTTAAAATTGATTTTCCTGAAGAAAAGAAAGGAAATTTTATTAGTTCGTTTGTAATTAAGAACTTGGATTTTCTATATTACCTATTAGATTTAAAATGAAGAGAATTTCCATATAGTTGTGCGATAAATTTCCTGAAAAAGAAAAGAAATTCTATTAGTGCGATTGTGAACAAGAACTTGGATTTTCTATATTACCTATTAAATTTCAAATGAAGAGAATTTCCATATAACTGTGCGATGATTTTCCTGAAGAAAAGAAAAGAAATTTTATTAGTTCGTTTGTGATTAAGAACTTGGATTTTCTATATTACCTATTAGATTTAAAATGAAGAGAATTTCCATATAGTTGTGCGATAAATTTCCTGAAAAAGAAAAGAAATTCTATTAGTTCGTTTGTGATTAAGAACTTGGATTTTCTATATTACCTATTAGATTTAAAATGAAGAGAATTTCCTAATAGTTGTGCGATAAATTTCCTGAAAAAGAAAAGAAATTCTATTAGTGCATTTGTGAACAAGAACTTGGATTTTCTACATTACCTGCTAAATTTCAAATGAAGAGAATTTCCATATAACTGTGCGATGATTTTCCTGAAGAAAAGAAAAGAAATTTTATTAGTTCGTTTGTGATTAAGAACTTGGATTTTCTATATTACCTGTTAAATTTTAAAATGAAGAGAATTTCCATATAGTTGTGCGATAAATTTCCTGAAAAAGAAAAGAAATTCTATTAGTTCGTTTGTGATTAAGAACTTGGATTTTCTATATTACCTATTAGATTTAAAATGAAGAGAATTTCCATATAGTTGTGCGATAAATTTCCTGAAAAAGAAAAGAAATTCTATTAGTGCGTTTGTGAATAAGAACTTGGATTTTCTATATTACCTATTAAATATCAAATGAAGATAATTTCCATATAACTGTGCGATGATTTTCCTGAAGAAAAGAAAAGAAATTTTATTAGTTCGTTTGTGAACAAGAACTTGGATTTTCTATATTACCTATTAGATTTAAAATGAAGAGAATTTCCATATAGTTGTGCGATAAATTTCCTGAAAAAGAAAAGAAATTCTATTAGTGCTTTTGTGATTAAGAACTTGGATTTTCTATATTACCTGTTAAATTTCAAATGAAGAGAATTTCCATATAACTTTGCGATGATTTTCCTGAAGAAAAGAAAAGAAATTTTATTAGTTCGTTTGTGATTAAGAACTTGGATTTTCTATATTACCTATTAGATTTAAAATGAAGAGAATTTCCATATAGTTGTGCGCTAAATTTCCTGAAAAAGAAAAGAAATTCTATTAGTGCTTTTGTGATTAAGAACTTGGATTTTCTATATTACCTATTAGATTTAAAATGAAGAGAATTTCCATATAGTTGTGCGATAAATTTCCTGAAAAAGAAAAGAAATTCTATTAGTGCGTTCGTGAATAAGAACTTGGATTTTCTACATTACCTGCAAAATTTCAAATGAAGAGAATTTCCATATAACTGTGCGATGATTTTCCTGCAAAAAGAAAAGAAATTTTATTAGTTCGTTCGTGATCAAGAATTTGGATTTTCTATATCACATATAGGATTTGAAATGGAGTGGAATTTCTATATAGTAGTGCGATAATCATCCTGAAAAAAGAAAAGAAATTTCATTAGTGCGTGTGTTATATAGAGTTTGGATTTTTTTCTTCTATTGCCTATTATTAAAGCACCGAATTTTTTTTTGACATTTTCACATCGTGTGATTGCGTGGTGAACAGTTTTCCTGTAATGAAAAGGGAACATTAATAACGATGCTCGCTATTTAATTCGTGAGAAATTTTAGTACCTGAAAGGAGGTTCATATAACATCACGCCGAAGCAGTGTGGTTGTGATCTGTCGACGTAACTTTTTAGTCGTAGTGTTCTAAAGATTATGATGCCAACACACTGCCACTCACCTCATTGTGCCCGCGCTGTTGCGCAGCGGAAGTGTTAATTGTAGGGCCCAAAGTTTGTAAAGATCCGAAAGCACCCAAAAGAGGTGAAAAGGAAATAAAAGAAAAGAGGCCAATGTGCCCAAATCTCAAATCGTGTCAGTAATTCAAGGAAACGAGGTGAAAAGGGCGCACCCTTCCAGCATGGTTCTGGCTCAGCGTGGGATCCATTCCTTCACTACCAGCGGGTAGTCTCCAGGTGTCGTATCTAGTTAAGTTTATTGTCCACCTTCTGTGGTCTCTATTGTTCTTTTAGAAATACATAATAGTATATATATTGACAGATCCTATATATAATATATATATTGGTTTTATGCATGCATTTGAATTAAGTTAATTAAGGTAAACCAGCTAGTAGGGCACAGGCTAGTCCTAGATTTTGTTTTGCAAATTTGTAATTCTCCCTACATTCATTTTCCTTTTCTTATCGTATTAAGTGTATTAAAACGCCATCGCATTAATGGTCTTTTCTTTCAACTAGAGGCTCTATGTACTCACGCGCTACTATTTGCTATTGTTTGTTCGAGTCACGTGTTGAGATGATCGAGTGAAGGGCTGATGGTTGGTGGTGAGGTCATGCGGCGAAACTCCTGAATACACCCACGCACACTTGGGGCTAAGAATCCTACACTGACTGCGACGTCTTAGCCAGGGTGCATGGGGGCGATGGGCCCAATCAGAGTCCAGTCAGGACTCCGCATACATCAGGAGTCCACGTTGTCTCTCTCTCCCTTCCTCTCGGCGTTGGACTCTCCGGGTGGTTGCACATTTGTACGGCGTTGCTATTACATTTTGTTTTGTTACGGCTCAGCGCATCGCTGGTAATATTTAGATTGAATCACTTTCAGCGTTTTTCTTTTAGGTTGCACCATGGAGACGAATCGGCAGTACGACGTGAACGAGCAATTATATTATATACCTGTTCATCTACTCTTTTCTTTCTTTTTCCTGTCCGTCTGTCTGTCTGAAGTCCCCACAAGACGAGCAAGCCTCATTCATTCAATTTCTTGTATTCTTTTATTATATTTTCTTTTGGTTCTCGCACAGCTTTCAAGCATCAAGGGATGTGGGTGGCAAGAACCACCCCAAGCCGGCTGACCGCTAGCGGCAATATGCTGTGCGGCCACCCACACTAATCCCGAGATGAGTTTTGCAGCAAGAGGTGTAAGTTGCAGCGCCTATCTGCATTCATTGCTAGATGGTTGTAGGTAGAGCTGACAATGGGCGCGCTCTTCGCTACAATCTTCCTCACCGGGCGACGCACAGGAAGTTCCATCCCGGAACGAAGGAGGCAACAAGGGAGCAACATCCGCACCAGAGGGTGGAGTGCAAACACCCCCAACAGTCTCAACAGTAAAAGGGCTAACACTCAGGAGTGGGACAATCCATACAGGTCCCCAACTAGTAAGATCTTCTAATTTAAATTTAGAAAATTATTTAAAGTATCTAGAGGGGAAAGTGCGAGACTCCTCCGAACTTTCTGTTATACAGTACGGAAAAATTTAAAGAAAGCTTAAAGCAGTTTGGGGAACTCTCGCACTCTCTCGAAACAGAAATTAAAAATAACAGTGTAGAATTAAGAGAAGGTGCCATTGAAGGGAGTGTCAGTGATTCCACCGCGAGTGAAATCCTTTTAAATTGGCTGGGAGACTCCATTCTGGAAACCAGCATAGAAGAAAATAGTTCCCCAATAGTACCAAAATCAAAGTCAAAAATCCCCAATTTAAACATGGTGGATTACGCTAAAATCGCCAAGCTAACTGCCCAGCTCGTTCCCCTATTCTCGGGAGAGCAGCACCCAAAATTTAGCCTTGAGCTCCAAACATTCCTAAGATGCTGCAGGCAAGTGATACAGTGCATTTCGGTGAAGAACTATCAGCATTTTTACAAATCTTTCCCACCAGACTTCGAGGCGAAGCTTACCAGAGTTTTGCCTCAAATATGCCCACTACTTTCAAAGAAGTAAAAGAACGGCTAAATTGCACATACCTGCCTAGAGAAACTTACCAGGAACTGGTAAATAAATTAATCACCACTAGGCAGTATCATTTGGAAAACCTCACAGCCTTCACGGCACGAGTAAAACAAATGCTGGCACTCTGCAATAAAGCAGCAGAATCCAAATACGGAGCCACAGCAGCACCAGCTGTTAAAACGCAGCTGGAAGATTTCGCAAAAAACGCCCTAAAGACTGGAGTCAATAACCCTTACATGTGTCAGTACCTGTTGACAATGCCCGACGGCACTGTAGATGAATTAATACAAAGAGCACTTGACATGGAACGTCTCCAGCAAAGTGCTCTATTCCTGCAACCTTCAGGGCAATTTAAGCAAAATGTGATACAAAATCCGATATCCCATTCAATAAGTGCAACAACACCAAATAACGCACAATTTAGCCAACTTAATTCATCAGCTAATCATAGCGTATTTATTCCCGGCATAATGCCATTCGCTCAAGTTCCTCAGACCCTGCCAAACACAAATAGTGACATTCAGCAGCCGCAGTTCACACAGGTAAACACATCACCATACATCAAACAGGAGCGAAGATCTCCTAATAAAAATTATAATGTACAAAATAAAAATAATTATTTAAATAAAATCAGTTGTAGTTTTTGTAATTTAAGAGGCCATACATACGTCGATTGTCTGAAACGTAAAAATATGCCGTACTGTGTGAACTGCAAAATGTATAATCATGACGTGCGTGACTGCAGAAGGAACAACAATAGTTTTCAAAGACCCCAAAACAGAGAAGCACCAAATCAACGTCCTAGAGAACCGCAAAACCCCAATAACAACTCCAGAGTCTATAATGTGCGAAAAAAGTGTGAGTTATGTGGCCGTTCTGGACATGTATTAAGCGCATGTCAACAAAAACGTAAATGGGAGGCCCCGAGTCAGGGAAACGAAGTACAGTCGACCCAAAAGTTTCGACTGCAAGTTTCAAGTCGTAAAGAACTTGCCTGGCCTTTCCGATGATGGACTTCTAGGAACTGATTTCCTAGCAAAAAACTGTAACGTTGAGGGTCTTAATAAGGCACTAAGGTTTCCTCGCACGGAGACTAATCCCGATGAATTTGCTATGCCATTGATGTTTGAAACGGACAAGCTACATTCTGAAAAAACAGTCGAATTAAGAACACTTGCAGAAGAGGTAGAGTCTAAACAGGCTGAACTATCCACTTGCAGTGTCTTCAAGGCTTCTCAAACGAGAAAAGCTGGCTGCCAAGCTCCAAAAGAGGTCAAGGAATGTGAAATGAGCTGTCTGGGCGAACAAGAGACGGACGAAATCAGGCAGCAATTGGTTACCTTTAAGAAACCACTCTGCATACCTGCGCGCTCTCAAATTGTTGCCCCAGTCCCGTTACAAACTCAAGAAGAAATGCTCTGTTTATCACAAGAGATAAGCGATGGAGTTTTCTTGGCAAACAGTCATCTGGAGAAGAATTAGTGCTGGTTAGTATTCTCAACGCTAACAGTCATCAAGTAGTCATACATAGCTTAAAGTTACAGCTATATCCAATAAACGACTACACCATAGTCCCATTAACAAACACAAAAGACCACAACCATACGCACATTCCCGTACCAAATTTAGAGGCAATATCAAACACCACAAGAGACGGAACCGAGTGTCCAAAGCCTGCAAAAAGGTGCATATAGCTCTTTCGTCCAAAATCCCGAGGCATAAGTCACTATTATACAAACAACGGCCATATAAGAACGGTAGCGAGTCGCTAAAGCCTATATTAAAGGTGCATATTACTCCACCATCACACAACACAACAAATTCTACATGGTCAAAAAGCAATAGCATTGACGCGCATGAGTATATCACACAACCTAAGGCAAAGACCACACAAGTGTACCAAACTCAGCCGTCAACAAAGCAGGAAGCAAATACCCTGCAACATGCTAAAATAACGAAATAAAGCCTCAAAAGGAATCAAATAAGCCTCATCTACCTACAGGTAACAAGTTAAACAGGAAGAAAAAGTCAACCCAAGGTTCAGCTGAAAAATCAGCAATTTTACAACATGTACGATCTCTATACCCGGATTAAGAGATTCCGGACGACATAAAGCAATGCCCGCGTATTTCCAGGCTAGAGCAAGAACTCAGCCTAGACCCTAATTTAACCGCGGAAGAAAAAATTTCGATATCAGAACTCTGCGAAGAGTATAACGATATCTTCTTCCTCAAAGGTGACAAACTCACCTATACAAATGCGATAACGCATTATATCCCATTGGTGCAAGATCAAGCACCAATCAATCAAAAAATGTACCGTTTACCTGAAATACAGCGGAAAGTAATTAACGAGCAGCTAAAAGAAATGCTAGACAGCGGGATAGTCCAGTCTAGTAAAAGCCCTTGGAATTCACCTCTACTAGTTGTCCCCAAGAAAGCGGGACCTGACGGTGAAAAAAGGTGGCGCGTCGTTGTCGATTTTCGTAAATCAAACGAAAAGACAATTGGAGACGCATTCCCGCTACCCCGAATCGCGGATATTCTTGACAAATTAGGTCATGCGAGGTATTTCACCACACTCGATTTGGCCAACGGCAACGACATCGTCATCTATGGTAAAAATTTAAATGACCACAACGTAAAATTGAGGAAAGTCTTCAATAAGTTGAGAGAGAACAACTTAAAACTGCAGCGAAAGAAGTGCCAGTTTCTACGAAGAGAAGTTGTTTACCTAGGACATAAATGTTCTAGCGAAGTAGCCCTACCAGACCCAAGTAAGACGGCCTGCGTTCAAACATTTCCTGTTCCAAGAACAGTAAGGCAAGTTCAGTCATTTTTAGGACTTGCCAATTACTCCAGGAAATTCATTCCAGACTTCTCCAAAATTGTACGTCCAATCACGAATATACTCCGAAAGGATGTAAAATTCACTTGGACAGAGAAATGCCAGGAAGCATTTCAAAGCATAAAAAATGCTTTAATTTCTCCACCAGTTTTGATTTACCCCGATCTTACAAAATCTTTTAATCTTACTACGGACGCAAGTAACGAGGCTCTAGGACCTCTCAAAGGTGTCTTCAATGTGAAAGACCCTACTTCCCGTTTGGTGAGATTTCACCACAAATTATCTGAATTCGATTACAACATGGAATATAAACCAGGGAAGTACAACACTAATGCCGATGCACTAAGTCGCATCCCTCAAGCATTAAAGGAAGAAAAGGAAGAAGTTTAGGCAATACCTTAACGGTAAAAGCCCTAGTCCACCACACGATGGACTCAGATGTGGAGGAAGACGATTCCACAAATAATAAAAAGAAAAGAAATCCGCTCATTGTTTCGTCGTAACTCGAGCTCAGAAGCAAAAGGCTCAAGAGACAATAACTAGCTCCAGTGTGGAGACAGAAGAGCACACGAAAACGGACCAAAACGAAGTTCAACTCACGGAGGCGGAAACACTTGATCAAAAAGTAAGTACTGGCAAGACACCCGAAGTTATTACGAGCCCCACGGAGATCCAAACAATCTTAAAAGATTATCACGATTCTCCATTCGGTGGCCATCAAGGTGTCATAAAAACTTACAAACGTATAAGACGCAAGTATTGGTGGAGACACATGCTTGGCGATATCAAGAAACACATTAAAAAATGCCCAAAGTGCCAGACGATGAAAGCATCTCCACAATATAAAATGCCAATGGTTATCACGGACATCGCAGAACAACCGTTCGATAAAGTTTACCTCGATATTGTAGGTCCATTAGAAGAGACCACATCAGGTAACAAATATATCTTGACCTTCCAAGATAATTTAACAAAATTTGTCGACTGGCATGCAATACCTAATGCAGATGCAGTCACAGCTATCGCATACCCATAAGAATACTCACCAATCAGGGAACTAATTTCCTGAGTGAATTATTCAAAAGAGTATGTAAGCTTCTAAAGGTAAAGAAGTTACAGACTTCAGAATACCACCCACAGTCTAACGGAGCACTAGAGCGCGCACATAGACCCCTGATAGAATACCTTCGAACAATCGTAGATGAAAATCCCAAAACATGGGACCTTTACCTACGAACCGCTTCATTCGTGTATAACAACAGTATACATGAGGGTACTAAGGTTACCCCAATGGACTGCCTATACGGCTTCACAGCGGATGTCCCATCAAATTCAAAACGGGATCCCGAGCCCGTTTACAATCATGAGAGCAACTATCATATATTGAAGTAGGTATAAGCTCCAAAATCATATGTATCAAGTAAACAGCGCTCAAAGGGGTACTACGATAACACAGTACGGCCCCTAACTTTCCATGTAGGAGACAAGGTCCTCATCAAGAATGAACGCAGAAAACATAAGCTTTCTCAAATCTGTGTAGGACCTTATCAGGTAATCGCAATACCAAGTGATGTGAATACCACCATCAAAATTGGTAAACGTATCGTAACGGTACATAATAATCGTTTAAAACCATATTTCGAATAAAAATATATTATACACAAATGAACCAGGTTAACTTGAAATCCCTACTACAGTGTCCATTAAACCTCATTTCAATACACCCCCATAAACCTTTGCGGTGGAGTCACTCAAAGCAGCAACATCCAACGAATGTACCATTAAATTACTATACAACCCTTTAAATGAAGTGCCCAAATGTAGGCCCAGAGTACAAGCTCCCCAAAAGGACATGTTGATTAAATTAAACAAGCCAAATACGTGGCTATTTTCATTTATTACCTCCACGGTGTTACATATCACATGTCCAGATCACTTTGTTATCTCGAAACTGGAAGGACACGGGATACTTGAGATAACGCAACCGTGTCAAGTGCAAATAAGTGACAAAGTGCTCAAATATGAAGGTCACAGTAAACGCCCGCTGAAAATAATTCAACCCAAACAATTTCCACAATTTAATCATTCCTTATTGAATTTGAGTCTGGCCGACATTTTACCAGAATCTCAAAACCAAAACCAAACCTAAGTTTCAATGGAAATTTTAACGGGAGACGATATTCACAAATCAGTCTACCAGGACACGCATTCACTAGAGGAAATTAGAGGCAAAATTATTAAATACCCGGAAAAGGTATCGAGCAGAAACACCCATATCCTGTCCACAACATCTATATCATTTACGAGCCTTCTTGTTCTGGCCATAATGATTGTGGTGGCAGTAAAATATCTTAACCCTGTTGTCATCAAGATGAGACAACAGAGAAATCAACCACAAGGTAACCCCGAAATTTCATCAGAGGGAATCCCTTTAGAAGAACGAACTCCTGCCCCCAACCCAGTTTAAGGCGAACTAGAAGCCTCGCTAAAACAAAATCAGTCCAAATCGTTTAAAAAATGGAACACGGACACTGTCAACATGGATCACCAAATCAATGTAAAATTGAAAAAAAGGGTAGCCCTGGTATTAAAAATAATTAGATTAGTAATACTAAAGAAAAAAAATTTTTGTTAGAATTAATGCTACATAAAAATAAAATAACATACATTACCTACTCGAACAGTAGAGGTAATCAGAAAAAAAAATATAATTTAAAATCAGGTACATAAAAAAGGCACTAGATTTAATTATTAAATAGTCGGTCAACTAATAACTTTAAAGGGAGTTAGTTAAACATCAATAAACAAATAAATAAATATCAAAATAAATAAAAATAAAAAAATAACACAAAATTATATTAAAACTAACTAAATTGTAGTAGAAATAAAGAAAAAAAAAGATGAAGCAAACCAAACTAAAAATTATTAAATAAACAAAAAAAAAACAATGTATAAAGAGCATGCAGGACAGGCAGTAAGGCCGAAATAGGTTATGTAGTACATAAATATACATACGTATATAAAAATAAAGTAACATTAGAATTAAAGATTTATAAAAATAGAGTAAGGTACTAAAACTAGATAAAACATTTCTTAAAAGTAGAAATAAAGAATAAATAAATAATTAGATTATAACGTACCAGGCTACCATTAGAAAAATAAATAAGCCTTAAATAGGTTAGGAAAAGAAAATTTTAAAAATTAGCATTAACATTTCTTAAAAGTAGAAATAAAAAATAAATAAATAATTACATTATAATTAATTAAATAAATAATTACATTATTAGAAGAACATGCTATAACAAAGATAAAGGCAAGAACCTTTCAAAATAAAAACGAAACAAAAACAATATGTAAAGCCTAGCCGAACCGACCAAGTTCAATATTAACACCCCAATAAAAGTAAATAAGGAAGGGAATATACTTAAATTACTCTAAACTAATAGTTAAAGAAACAAAAAACCAAAGCTGAAAATCTATTAAGTAAAAAAAAAAAAAAAATTTTTTTTTTGGAAACAAAAATACTCCTTCGAAAATTGTAGATTTCCGAAACGCTAGCACATTGGATGATACAAATTGAACTAAAGCCTCAGAGAAAAGGTACATAAAATAGTTTGCAACAACAATTCATTATAAGCAGGAATTGACCAAATTAAAATCATAATTTACCTTCAACGTCGTATGCTTAAAATATAAACAATCCTAAATCTCAGAGTTTAAAAAAAAAAAAAATCAAATGTCAGCGAATAAAGCCACTCCAGAATCTTCAGAAAGAACAGATTCGGCTCGTTCTTTGTTTATTATCGCCAACCCGAATAACCAACTAAAAGCAAGCACCCCGACCTCATCACTAACAAAAACGACAAGAGACAAAACACAAGAGAGGGAAATGGGAAGAAATAATAACACTTGAAGTAGGGGTTTAACTATTTCTTTATTAATTTTTTTTTACACAAAAAAAGAGTAGAAAAAATGCAATAGAAAGGTGGCGGGCCTACTCATCCTCGGCTGGTCCAGCTGATCCAGGAGGGGGGGGGGGCGTGGCCATGACCTGGCGTATAATGGCCGTCAGCGGGTCATTGAAGACCGGGTGACAACACGCGCAAAGTCCGTGCCGCCCAGTAATATGGAATGTGGCACCTAAGAACAAAACACAAAGTTAAAATAAATAGGCTATTGAAAACGCGTACACAAAACTTACCAACGCCAACCCAGGCTTGACCCTGGTGAGGGTACAATGGCAGGTCCACCCAATACATCTTTCCAGCAACGGCCTCCACTCCCAACATAGTGAAGGGCTGCCGGCCGGTTCTATGCAGGACCAGTCGAACGGGACGGCGCCAGTTGGGCATCACGTGAACCACATATATAAGACTAGCCACGCTAGTGAGAACCGGGGGACACTTGTATGGTGTATTGCCAACAGTAGCAGTGAACAACATTTTTGAAAGTAACTGTAAAATCCCTGGTAAAAAGGATCGAGGCCGATACTTCTGAATATCAGACGCCAATGATCCATTTGAAGAAAAATCACGACAATCTTTAAAGAATCCAACTGCAACAAAATATCCATTCAGCACATTTTCAATACAAAATCAAAATAAGAAATATACAGTAATCGGATACCTCAGATAAGAACGCCAAAATAACACCCACAACCACTTCCCCTGAGAATTATTCCTCTTCAAAGAATAATTTTCTTTTTCTCGGGGGAAGGATTGTTACATACCTAAAACAAACCTGGTTTTCAGTAGCGAATAGTTACAAACGCAAGACAATTCGATTACTTTATTAAAATCTTTAAATTTAGATTTTTATTACATTTTTACAATATCCATGCAGAGAATGGTAATGCGGTACTGTAGGAAGATGATTACAAGCAAATGCAACCTAATGCAAAATGGTGTTACACACCTAAAACATACCTGAAAAAAGGTAGAGAATAATTATTCAAAATCATTAAATTTTCATATAAGCTAATAATGCTTGAAGCCATGAATAGCTTATCAATTTAATCAGTGAAGAAAATTGCATCAGCAATTTTCTTCACATACCATTTCGTTTTTACCTTCAGCAAAATTTGTCAGTACAAATGTTTAATGATAAAAGTTTAAAACCAAAGGCAAACCGTACGTTCAGTACGATTTGTCGTGAAACTTACAATATGTATGTACGAACGTACATACATATAAAAAAAAAGCTTTCGCGATCAGAAATGCGCGCCGCGAAAATACATTGTATGTATACGCGCACCGCAATTTCAATCGACGGGACGGTGGCTGATGTTTATAAAAGCATCAAATTTCAAGTCACCGTCTAACGAAAAATATTCTGGACTTGTTTAATCAAGTCCAGAATAAATGAAAATTTTTCTTAGGGTAGAAATGCAACTCTGCATTTTCTACCCTGACCGACGGCTCTTGATCGCGATAAAAATGATCAAGAGCGCAGTCGATTTTTAACACGAAAGTAGTCGAATTTGGAAACGGAACGAGTTGGGATTTAAATTTTTTACGCGGTAGTTGCGCGAAAAATGAGTCGAATTTTACAAAATATTTTAGATTTGGTACTCGGCGACTGACAAAAAAAAAGAAATAGAGTTCGTTTTTAAGAACAAAAAAAAACAAAACTTGACAAAGGTCGGTTCGCGGGCTAGGTATATAGATAATAAAGAAAAAACGAAAAAAAAACGAATGGTTGAATAAATGAAAGAGGTGTTATCGTAAAGCAAATAAAAAGTGCATAGAAAGTAAGCTTTAATACAAAGAAAAGTTTTTAGAGGTAAAAGAAATCAAAAAGAGAAAGAAAGAAATCAAAAGGAGAAAGAAAAATTGTAACCGAAATATTTATAAGTGAGAGTGTACCAAAAGGAAATTAAGAGGAAAATTAAAGAGAAATAATAATAAGAAAAGGGTGTTTTTGATAACTCCCCTGCCAGAGTCCCGAAAGGTACGTAACAAAGGGAAGATCGAGCTAACTTACTAAAAAGCTAAAGACGTTCTGACAGTCATTATCAAGGAAACACAGGTCTCAGGGATTCAGTGAAGACTTGACTAAACTACGACGGATCAATCGTGTTAATAATAATAGCGCTCTGAGCAACTTCCATCTATCGATGAAAAAGGAAACATTCGTGCCTGAGAAAGGCTGGAGGCATCGAACTTACCATATGATGCCAAACATCCAATGATGCCTAGGTACTCTCATAACATTACAAGATTACTAATGATTCATCTCCACATTACGAATATTCAACTCAAACGCTGCTGTAAATAACTCGTCAACCATTCTGGCCCATAAAGGGAAAGACAACGGCACGATCCATTGTGCAAAACTGACTTCGTTGTGCTAGATCGAAACCGAAGATGCTGTCCCAATTTATGGGAAGTTTGCCACTACACACAGAGTGCAGCAAGTGCGACCATTCGTCAACTCAGGAGTTGAACTTTGCGGACCGTTCTCGACACAGTTCTAACTTTGGGGAAAACGGTTTCACAAATCGTATTCTGCAGCCTTCTGTTGTTTTCTACAATGGTAACATATTTCGAAGTGGTAAGCGACCTAATAACAGAACGCCTTCATTGTACCCTCAAACGGTTCCTAAATAGATGAGGCAATTGCAGGATTTTTTACTGTGACAACGTCATGAATTTTGTGGGGGCAAGAAATCAATTGAAAGGACTGAAAGACGTAATTTGCTCAGAAATTTCACACCAGAAATTCTCTGAATTTTGCTGTACAAAAGGTGTTGATTTTCATTTTATACCCTCAAGAGCACAGCCCTTCGGTGAACTATGGGAGGCGGCTGTGAAATCTGCTAAACAGTTGCTCAGCGAAGCTTAGCATTAGTGTCTCTCACCTACGAGCAAATAGAGACAGTAATAATTGAAATTGAAGCAATATTAAATTCCAGGCAACTCACTCCATTATCAGCCGACCCGAAAGTGCCCAGGAGTGAGAGCAGTAAGCTCACTCCTGGGCACTTTTAAACGGAGAACTATTGACTAACACTGTCGATTTACAGGATCAGTCATATCAGAGCAGCTTACTTCAACGTTGGAAATTGGTCTCTCACTTAAAAAACCAATTTTCAGAACGTTCGTCCAAGGAATATTTAAACGAATTACAGCATCGCTATAAATAGAAGCAACTATGTGACAATGTTCAGGCCAGAATGATGGTCTTAACCAAGGAAGGTAACTTGCCCGTGCTAAAATGGCCTTTGGGTCGCATTATTCGAACCATTATATGAAGGGATGGGTTAATTCGTGTAGCCGACGTCAAGGTTACAGCTGGAATACTGAGGAGACCAATGCATAAACTTGCTGCATTCCCAATAGGTCAAGATCAAAAATCAGGGAGTGTTTCAGCCGAAGATGAAAAGAATTCGCAATAGGAACTACCGAACTACCAGGAAGGAACGAGATACCAAACACAAGGCAAATCACAATCATACCAGTGACACAATTAACGATGAAAAATCAACTTCCAGAGTGCAAGATCAGGGTCCGTCTACTTCTAAAAAACGCCACTATACAAGCTCCCTTTCAAATGTACTATTTCTAAGCTGCTTAATAATGCCAGTCTTGAGCAATCCATTCGAAGAAGTACATAAGTCCTTTCCAATCGCAACTAGAAATATATTTTGAAGAAATGGGGCCTACACATCTAGTTTCCAATGAGTGGAACTTGGTTATTTTCTACAACATGACGACATATACTGGAAAGAATTTGAGTCGTGCACCAATGGTGCAATAATCGTAGAATGAGTATGCAACGCAATGAAGGACAATAATACTTTCACTCTGACGGTCCCGCATTTTTTCGATCTATTGGCGACAATGAAAATTAAAAACGAATTATTACAACATCAAAACAACCCAAGAGCTAAGAGAGCTCCTCTCGATGTATTTGGAAATCTGACAAATTCATTGCTTGGAGTACTGGATTCGAAGTACGCCGAAGAAATGGCTGAAACCATAGACAAGTTGAAGGGTAATGACGACCATCTGTTGGAATTAATTAAAAATCATACATAAATCATAGACTCTACAGCAAATGTCATGCGTGATTCGTTCAAAGTAATTAAAGCTGAACTTCGGTGCTCTGACACGTACATCAACTTGACCATCGCTTAACCAATTGCATCAAGAATTGCGCGAACTAAAATCAATGGAAGCCTTTAATGCAGCATCTGTACGCTTTATTCTAGTTATTACTAACTATCAACGAATTCAATTTATATTAGTAGATGTACGGGTAGATACTCATCACGGCAAAATAAATCCGCAATTGCTAGCTCCCAAGCAATTACAAGCTGAACTCACCCGCATCAAGGGACACTTAGACTTCCTGTGAAACAAGACAATTCATTAGAAGTATACAGTCGAATGAAAATAGAGGAAAGAGTTTTGCCAGCCCACCTAATTTTCCGGCTAAAACTACCGAAATGCTGCGAGTAGTTGCTGTGCCAATTTTAGTTAATGAAACATTCATCACAATAAAGCCGTCATCTTACTATCTCATAATCAACTTGCATCGGGACCAATATTACCCCCTGTCAGAGCAAGAAATGTCATCATGTACCATTATTGGCGATTCGACTCACATGTGCAAACAACATCATCCCGTCCATCGTACAGGCTCTAATGTAAGTTCTTATGAACCAGTTACCTTAGCCACTCATCTTCATCAGCATCTTGCCAATTCATGAAGCGGACGGAAAAACACGATGGATTCAACTATTAAGTTCAAATCATTGGATCTATGTTATGAAGAAACCTACTATAGTTAATACCGTGTGTGAAACTAAGGTTGCGCGATAAACACTAGAAGGTTCAGGAATCTTGTAATTAGCCAACGACTGCGCTATCAAGGAAGTATTTTTTACTATACCAGCTCATAACATCTACACTAGTACCATGATGACATCTTTTGTATCATCAAGAAATGTTACCGAACTACTGAATTCGTCCAAAATTGCTAAATACTATATCAAGCACCATTCCATCAAGACATAGCTACGGAATTCAAGAGATTCAAAAACGAATACAACAATTGAAGAAGGAAGAACATCTGCAGTTACACACCCATGATGCTCATCAATTCATCATCGCATACATTAGATTGTTACAAGCAAAGAAACCAGCACACCATCAGGTTAGATAGATGTAGTATCATACTATTTTTATTCTTTTTTACACCGTTCCATATACATTTTTTATAATATTTACAATATTTATAATATTAACAACAATTGTAATTCATTGATTTTAATTTAATTTAATTTAAACACTTCAAATATTGATTAAGACATATTGTAAACTTTCAACGTTTGACAACGTCTTACTAGCATTTCTTCGCCGATTCGTAAACTTTCTCGGACGTCGTCGATCCAGCTAAATTTTCTTGTACTTCGTAGATTCATCTTGATTAACTAACGTCTTACTGCATTTCTGCATTGTTTCTTAAATTTTCTCGTACTTCTATTCTTTTTGACAAATTAAGTTTTGTTTTTTGCACTTCGTTGCTTGATAATATTTCGCTGTTCACCACCTGCGTTGGGAAATGAACGAACCGGCGGAAGACTTAAGCGTCAGGATGAACTCTGCTAACAATAGCGGTCTGAACAAGTCTGGTGCTTCACTGCCAGCAAACACAACGCGACCAGCGGTATTGGGCGCAGTGTTTGTAAAGATAACTCCTTTCTGGGAGGACGATCCTGAGCTGTGGTTTCTCCAGCTAGAGGCTTAGCCTAGCTAGTATTAACCAGGAGAAGACGAAATTCTACAATGTCATTGGGGCGCTCGACGAGAACGTCACTCACTTCGTGATTGGCCTTCTTCGTACGCCACCAGCAAGGGACAAATACAATTCAATCAAAGAGACATTAATTTCCTGACTCTCTGGAATTACAAATCAGAAGCGAAAGTAACTTCTAACTGAGCTTACGCTAGGTGACGCACAGCCCTCACAACTACTTCGTGAGATGACCCTCAATAACGGGCAGCTCAATGAGGCGATCGTGAAGTTGCTTTGGCTTCGGTGATTGTCAGCAAAAAAGCTGAGGTGAGTCCCAAAACAGAGGTATTCTCCATTCACGATGGGTGGAGCAGGCATTAAAAAAGTTGTTTGTATATTTTCGATAGGTCTTCCAAAAGGAGTTTGCTGATCGACACAGTGGCGAACATTTCCATCATTCCAAAAGCACCTTTCCAATGTTGTCCAAATTCTAATTTGCAGTTTGTGGCGGCAAATTCCTCTCCTATCATCACATTTGGCAGAAAATGCTAACGTATCAAATGCAAAAATTCTAGTCTTTCAGTACTCATTGCTCCTACAATCGATCAAACAGTCCAGGATCTTCTTAAAGAATTATGTGTCATCACCGTCCAAGCTGGATTCATTAAACAGGTAGCGCGCACAGTCACTCATTGTATAATCACCAAAGGCGCTCCCATCTCTTCCAAGGTTCGTCGTCTTTCAGCGGAAAAATTGTCAGTCAAAAAGGAATTCGAGTTCCAGTTCAAACAAAGAATCTGGCGACTCTTAAACAGTCCTTGGTCTTCACCACTACATCTGGTACTACAAAAGAATAATGGCGAATGGAGACCATGCTGGGACTACAGAAGGCTAAATTCCACAAAAATGATTAGCGCATTGACTAGTGACAGGCAGTTAAATCCTTCGAATTTGCTAAACCCAAACACCTCTTCTCTCCTTTCCCACCGCAACGGCTGAACTATCGCTATTGGTAGGCATGTCAGATACTGCCATTGATATCGCAATGCAGCAGGAAGTTGGCGATAGCTGGCAACCTCTAGGATTTTACTCGCTCAGCACAAATACAGAACTTACAATAGAGAATTGCTGTCGTCATACAAAGGTATCAAGTATTTTAAGTATTTACTGGAGGATCGTATCTTCACTTTACACAGACTATAAGCCTTTGCAATATGCATTTCTGCAAAGTCCTGAGAAAGCTTCTCCACGGAAATGTAGTCACCTAGACTACGTAGGGAAATTCACTACCGATATCAGGCATGTGTCAGGTAAAGAAAATATCGTGGCATGGTTTAAGCGCAATCACAAAATACAGAATTTCAACAGCTTCTTCCAAATTTTCGATATAAATTCGAAAAATTCCCGACTTTACCCAGTTATACTGTGAGGTTTCGGAAACAAACGTCCGGCTATTTATTCCCGCGACTTTCAGAATCCAAGCGTTCAGCACCGTGCACAATTTGTCTCACGCGAGCATTCGCACAACCAACAAAATGGTCACGTCTAGTAATAGACGAAAAATGTACTTCCGTCTATAGTAAAACAGCATTTGTAGCTAATTAGGCAATTGGCAACAGAGCGGTCCGTTAAAGACAACCCTTGAGCCAGACGTTTTTCTTGAAACGGTTTAATAACCCTGTCATAAAACTGGCGACAGAGAAACAGTACTTGCTGCCTGAGGATCGCAGCTATTCTCCGCATCCCTTAGAGAGGAATCAGTTCTTAATGTATATCAGAAGTTTGAGACGAAAATCATTGAGTAGTGCGTGATAAATCAGTGGGGTGAATTTAAGTTATTGGCCCCATATTGACAGAGTTTTAAAAGGTGGGATGTAGTTCGTAGTATTAATAGAATATATAATGTAGTTATAGTAGAATTATCTGTTTTATAAATATGTCAATGTGTGATGTATGTATGACTAAATGAGGAAATAGCTGGGGTCAGTGTCCGTCCGAGCCAAGCCACGGCAATTGGCAGCGGTTGGTAAGCCCATCAGCAATATGGGGATATCCAAGCACATCTTGGAGAGATTGGCGACAGTCTGAACCCCAATCCAACTTTTTCATACGGTTGCTATACAAAATTGTTTAAAAAATTGACAAATTCTATCTTCTAACAAATATATGACAACAAAAATAGAGAACGTCCATTGATAAGTTTTATTTCCTGAGGAAAATAAAAAACTCTGATTTTGAGTTTTATTTCTTGAGGAAAAAAATAAAACTCATTTTTAACTGATATAAGACGAGGAAAATATAAAACTCGAGTTATGAGTTTTATTTTTTGAGGAAAAAAATAAAATTCTTTTTAACTCTTATAATAGACGAAATATGTAAAACTCTGGTAAAGAGTTTTATATCGCTGTAAAATAATATAAGTATTTTTTTTAACAGTTAAAATAGAAATATAAAAAATGTGTCTTACAATAATAGTTAGGATTGGATTTATATATTAAAATCGAAACTTTCTTGATTTTAACGTAGGCAGCTAGTCTAAGTGTTACACATAGACCCCTTTTGTACTACGCTACTTCCTAGAAAATTTTATGAAAGAGTTTTTTCGCTCACAAAAAAAATAATAACAGTTATTTTCGGTCCCTGCTTTAATGTCCCTAGGACTATTATAACAGATCAAGGCGCTCAATTTGAATCCTAATTATTTTCGGAACTTTCCAAATTATTCGGTTTTCATCGTAACCACACCACTGTCTACCACCCGCAGGCTAATGGATTCTTAGAGAGATGGTATCGGTGGTATCGGACGTTTAAAGCTTGCCTAATGGAATACCAAGAGAAGTCCTGGAAAAAACCTTACTCTTCGTATTATTAGGCTTGCGAACTGCTTTTAGGGAGGAACTTCTCGCTACCCCTGCAGAACTTGTATACCGCGAAGCGAAGGATTACGCATTCTTGGCGATAGATAACGCAAATATCATAGTTAAAAAACATATGTATCCATGTAAAAATATATATTTCGGACAATTGAACAAAACAGCAAAGGGCTTTTCAATTCTTTATATTCCATATGCCTTTAATTATTTTCAGAAGTGTCTCAATATAGAACTGTAACAAAACGCCTGCCTTAAATTTGACCTACGAGTAGGAGGTACGCAACGGACGTGGTCCTAATTGGCTGTCGACTAATTGGAATCTGAATTGGAATCTGTTTCTGGCGCAAGCTAGTTTTCAGGTTTCCGGCCGTACTTGCTTTCTCTAGAAAAAGATGGTGCAATCACCTTGCATTAAGTGTTTAGATCTAGTAAAGATAAGAGGTTGGAATCAAGTTGTGTAAAAAAAAAACAAGGAGCAATAATAATATTTGATGCTGAAAAATGTTTTTTTGTGTGAGATGAAGAGGAAAAAGAGAATGGAAAAATTGAGCGAAACATTGTAAAATAGTATGCTAAAGGACGGCATCTGAAAAATAAAGTGAAAAATGAATGTTTACTCTGCAAAATATAATTATTAAAAATTTGTATCTGAAAAAAGGCATTGCATACAAATTAAAGAAAGAAAGAAAAATGCCACAAAGTGATTTGTTGGTTTTCATTAAATAAACAGAAAAAGAAATGCAAAAATCGAGCAAAATTTGTAAATTGTATGCTAAAAGACTGCATCTGTAAAAGAAGACGCCATTATCATCACTAAGTGAAAAGTGAACTTTCAAGACCCCATTGAAAATATCAAGTGAAAATGAACTGTTACTGTAAATAATTGGAAATTATAAAAAATAAAAATGGTCAAACACGCCATTATTAAAGTAAGGAAAAGAGTGAGCAATAAAATTAGTTTTTCTTAAATAAAAAAAAAATATTATTTGGTCAAGGATGCCATTATCACAGCAAGGAAACGAGTGAATTATAAAATTAGTTTAAAATAAAGAATATTATATGGTCAAAGATGACATTATGCAAAGTTAAGATAACGTAGGAAGAATTATCACATGAATTAAATATAAAAAAATAAAAACATTCCACCGATTATAAATTGTATGGGCAAAGACGCCATTATTAACGTAAAACCGAATATTTATCTTGGTAATCAATACAATACAAAGAATATATTTTAATTAAGAAAGCAAAAGAAAATGAGAAATTGAGAAAGAAGCCAACAATAAAACAAACCAAATGTATAATAATAATAATTTTTTTTTATTTGTATAAGCTCTTTATTTAGTGGCTCATTGGCTCTTTTAAAATTCTCTAAAAATATGTGGCAAAAGGCTCTACAAAGTGTAAACAAAAGGTCGCTAGCTAATCTAAAAGTTATAAAAGGTCAATAGGGACAATTAAACAATTAAAACAATTAGAAAAACTAATGAACAAGAAAAAAGACACAAACAAAAGGAAAACAAACAAGACAAAATTCTCAAAAGAGACTAAAAAACGGCTACAAGAATTTTGAAAAGGATCTAAAAGATAGACAACAAATTTAAAAGTCCCAATTTTGACAATTGGGTAAGTGGCAGCTCCAAGAAGTTCCAAATTTCCAAAATAAACTAATAAAAATAATTGGCTAAACGAACGAATTTTCAACATAAAATTTTGAAATTTAGCACCGACACCGAAACCGAATTAAAAATAAATGACCGAACGAACGAAAAATTTCCGCGATACCGTTATAGAGTCCCGCGAGGGCAGCCTGTAGTATCATAGACCTCTACAAACTGCCCTCATCATCCCTCCAGCTTAGCATCTCTAACAGAGTGCTTGTCCTTCCCACAGCACGTGCAACGATTCCTAAGCGGGGAGAAGCCCCGTGGACTAGTGTTGCAAATGCTGTGGCCTGATATCACCAGTGAAAGACAAGAGCTCTGCCCTGCACCGACGATAGTGGCAGCCATGTGCAGTTGAATGTGTCATCGTTCGTTGCCAGATATTCAAGACGTAAACGTCTCTTCAATCTGTCAACGAAGTGGCGATTAAGTGCGTGTGCGTGGTGTTGTGGGTCAGTGTTGTGATCACCATCTTCGACTCTCATGTAGTACAAGTGAATTGTAGATTTGGCCAGTGTCAACACAAAGCCAATCAGACAATTCACCCGACTACAAACCTTTGTCCCCCATAGAAACGATGTTCTAGTAATGCTGAAATTCGGTTGGATCAACTGACACATATCGCGCACGAGATCCATTAGATCTTGCAAAGCCGGGCAAGTAAAGAACCTGTGAAACAGGGTGCCTTTACCACCACAAACTGTGCAAATCCTTTGAACTCGGCGGTCAATATGTGACAACTGATTAGGATGCATAAGACTGTGATGCAGCAATTTGAATGCTACATCAGCATCTTTGTAACTAGAAGGATAACTGTAGACTACTCTGCAAGTTATCCCTCCCATCACGCCCATATTCACCCCGAGGTGTGTTCGCCATCTGTTGTATCCTGTATACTCCGGAGGTCTTATGGACATAAGCACGTCACGGAGCACACGTGTTGTAAGTGTGCTGAAAGGCGTGTGTGGTGGTCTGTTCAGAACGAAAGCATCTTCCAACTTAGTGCCAGGGTCACTGGTCCCAAGTTGGCGAAATTTCTCCCGCGCAGAAGCAGCCAGGTCGTGTAGTTGTGAAGTGTTAGTGTTTATTCGACAGTTTCCAGAGATATCAATAATATCTCCGAGAACTGTCAGTGTATGCGTGTCAGCTTCAAAACCCCGAGCATTACTGAACACTGAATCTATTAATTCAGGATTAAACCTGATTGGAATCGACGCGAATTGCGTGTACCTTAGAGCATTCCACTGAAGGTGAAATGCTGGCCTGATTCTGCCCCAGGTCTGACTCGTTGAGATTAGATCCTGTGGCCAGTCACGAGGATAAGGTGGTCGAACAGAGAGTAGGTAGTAATACTCCCCTATGCCGATCCCTCCCAGTACATTCACCCACAGTTGAGAAATCAAGCTGTCTCTCTGGCAAAACACTCTTTGGAATGCACGCACTTGGAGACACCTTGATTTCACAACCAAGTTAGTGAGACCTAATCCACCTATCTTGACTGGCAGACAGAGCGTGCTTTCAGCAACCCATCGTCTTCTGCACCAAAAGGCGTCTATCGCTTTTGCTTGAAGAAGACCTACGAAGCCTTCATCAAACGTCTCAGACTTTAGCAGATGAACGATGGACGAGGTAATCAAATAGTTTATCACGACGGACCTACCCATTAAGGATAATGGAAACAGTCGACTACGCCATGAGTTTATAGCTCTAGAGATTTCTCAAGAGCGATGCGGCTATTATTTGATTTACTCTCGCGTCCGATATACACACCTAAATACTTCAGGCAAGTATTAGTCCATTGGATGTTCAGTGGAGTATCTGTACGATCTCTCCACCTTCCACACCACAAGCATTGACTCTTACTAAGGTTGATTGTAGCGCCCGCTATACGTTCGAACTGTTCGAAAACAGCACGAGCGACCGGAAAAGCTTCATCCCCTGTCACGAAAATAGACAGATCATCCGCATACGCCAACATAAGAGGCCTCACATTGGTATATGGCAGATGAACCGCATACTGTCCGAGCATTCGACTAAGATTCACCAGTAGCGGCTCCAACGAAAGATCATAAAGCATACCTGACAATGGACAGCCCTGTCTGATACCTCGATGAAACGAGATAGGAGCCAGAACTTGTCCTTGATGCTTAATCAAAATCGCTGAATCTATATACAGTTTCCCGACGATATCGAGCCACCTGGGCGGAAACCCAAATGCCTCGAGAGCAGTCAAGAGATACTCGTGCGAGACACTATCAAAAGCCTTTTGCTGGTCAAGTGAAATCATGGCCATTTGTGTACCTGTCTGCTCATGGTAGGCAAACAAATGCTTGGCTACCGCGATGTTGTCGTAGATACTACGACCAGGTACACAATAGGACTGTGCCGGGTGTATTACCGAAGCAATCACTGAGCGGAGTATCGCCCCTAATGCTTTGCAGACGATTTTGTAGTCTACATTGCATAGGGTTACTGGCCTCCAGTTCCCCATCCTCTGCAAATCTACCTTCTTTGGAATCAAGCGCATAACAGACCTCCTCCAATAGAAGGAAAGTCTGAATGTGTCTCAACCGCCGAATTGAAGACTTCCAAAAGGTCTGGAATTAATAAATCCCTAAACGTATGAAGAATTCTGGAGTCAAGCCGTCATAACCAGGTGAAGTGTGTCGCCTTAGATCCTTTGTCGCAGCAATCATATCCTCCAATGTGATTACTGTATCCAGGAGCTCCTTACTGTCTTCAGAGAAAGTGGGAATATTCTCAAGAAATTCATGAGTGGACGAGGATGTTGTCGACGTCGATTCAGAGTAGAGACTACTGTAGTAGTCTCGAATATATTCTGATAGCTGTTGTCCGTTGAGGACTTGTCCAGATTCATCAATTATCGATTCGACCTCACAAGAAGCAGTACGACGTCTAGTCGCCTGAAAGAAGTACGCAGTTGGAGAATCTCCTTCTCTCAGCCAGCGCGATTGGCCGCGCAGCACAAACTCCAAGCTGTGCTTGTAAGTCTGTGTCGCCAAGCGTTCCTTTATTCCATTGAAATAAAGAATCAACCCCGGCTGAGTTGGGAGAAGAGCTGCCACCCGAGAGACCTCGGCCGACAAGCTAGAAGCTTGATAGCCACTTCGATTGAAACTCGTCTCGATAAAAGACCGAATCTGGCGCTTTCCAACATCCCACCATTGACTAAGAAAAGGAAAGTCAACTTTCCTCTCTTGCCAGTCGTGCCAGAAATCAATGAACTCATTGATGAACTGCTCGGAATTCAACAAATAGTTGTTGAATATCCAGTATGCAGTTCGTCTTTCAACTAGAGTGCTGGTCGCCACTACAAGAAGATGATCACTAATCGAACACACTTCATGAGTGACACCAACGAAATGTTCTAGTATTCCAGGTGAGACGTAAAGTCTATCAATTCTGGAGCCTGCGAGGCTTCCATGGATATTTCGCGAGACCCTCGTGTATGATCTAGTCGTAGGATGCATCCAACGATAGATATCCACGAGTCTGAAAACACCGACAAAATTCCTCAATCGAGTAGCATTGACAGAGTTGAACTCAACTCCAGAGTGCCGATCCATTGAGGGATTCAGAGTGCAGTTCAAATCACCTCCGAGGACAGTTTCGCCGCTAAAATTCACCAGACACGACTGAACACTATCAAGAACTTGTCTTGTAATGTCCTGGTCATGAGGAAGGTACACGTTTACTACCTTGATATGTTTGTCTTGAACGACAAAATCCAAGGAAGAAGCGAAGCCTGGGAAGATATCTGTATAGACAGGAGACGATAGTGTAAATTTGTTGGATACAATGATTGCCACCCCTGAGCCTAGGCAGGTGTGGCAAACATTGCATAGCCAGTGTGTAAATAAGCATAGCGCTCAAGTTGTGTATATGTGTCTTGTGTGAAATTCGTCTCCTGTAGAAGTGTAATGTCTATATCGAACATTTTGACATGTTCGATAGTGCTGTGTAATCTTGTATGAGCACTTAAACCCCCGGTGTTAAGAGAGCCTATCTTGCACATTCAAAGAGATGAAAAGCTCAAACGATGAATGTGCGACGTCTATTGACGAGGAGAATCGGCCAAGCGATGCTCCTGAAGCAACTCCTCCACCTTCCTATGGAGACGATCTAACCGAGCTACATGGTTGTACTTCCTCCTCTTCTTGGACTCCTGTTGTAGGATTCGAATCTGAGGAAGTAACAACTCTGGCCTCTCCAGCTCCTTTACAAGAATGCTCCAGATTTTATCTGAGTTCTTCTTGTACTGGAGCTGGGTAAGAATTTCAGAGATCTTCTCCCTAGGAATGTTTTCCATCCCCTTCGAGACCTCAAATTGGCTACGAGTCGAAATGGTGCTACCACACGACTCATAGCCACTGAAGCTCGAGAGACCAGTCTCATCCAAACAGGTCATTTCGCAGTCCGAAAGCTGTTCGAGAGATGCTTCCGCCTCCCTCACAACAACCTTCGAACCGCGGGCACCACTATCGTCCTCCTCCGAGTGGGGCCGTTTTGGAGCGACTGGCTTTGCTGGCTCTGGAGGAGGCAGCATCACCCGGTCAACTTTCTTCCTCCTCGTCCTCTTTTTTTTTACTACTTGGCTATTCGACTCCTCGTCGGAAGTAGCCGTGTTTTCACGTGCCGACGTGGCGCCGTTTACAGCCATAACTATTTTTTCCTCTAGGACAACTTCAGGCACCTTAACCATTGGCTGCTCCAAAATAGCAGGTTGAGTGCCGGCCGAAGGCTCCTTCTCCAGATCCACTACTGTAGTAGTGGCTTCCTTCGAGGGAACCCTCGGTTCAGCCTTCTACCCGGTTCTCCTGGGGCAGTCAGCAATAAAATGCCCTACCAAATGGCAAGCATGGCATTTCGCTTCGGTGCCAACGTCTATCCAGTATCTCGAGCCGGATATGCTCAGGTAAAAGCCTGACGGAAGCGTACACCCTTTATTCAAGGTGATGGACGCTTCCCGGCTAGTACCGAAGATACCCCGCCCGAGACCCTCGTCCCCAATTTTAATGGGAATAGCGCGAACCTTTCCATGAACCTTCCCGAATCTCCCAAGGAAATTCGAGAGGTCTTCATGTTGGGCTCGCATAGGGACCCGCGAAAACACGACCTTCGTGGGCTTCTCTTTTAACGGGAATGGAACGAGGTGCCTACCGTCCACCTCGATGCCCTCAAGCATAAGCTTAGTGGTGCTTTCGAGGGTTGTGGTATACACCTCGACCATTCCTCCAGCTATAATTCCCATTGAGAAAAGCTGCTCACGGGAGATGACGCGGAAGATTGCCTTCAGGTATGCAGTCTGAGGACATCCTCTGATGTGCTCAAGCTGCATCCCGTAGCTCTCGTCCTGCCACCTCCCGTCGAAGAAGCCCTGGAGACCCGCACTGGTCTTGGGCCGAGGCTTACCCGCGTCCAATGGGGGTGGACGAGGAGTGATGGCTTTACCTATAATTTCGATGCTGGAACTATTCTTGGTACTACCACTTATCTGTGCATAAGATATCCCTGGAACTAACGCCGGGGATTGTGGTGCTGCTGTTAAGGATCCTGGTGCTGGCGCTGGTGGTACAGTTGTTTTTGACTGCTTCTTCTGGCCAGTTGCTTTTCGTGAAGAAAGCGCTGGTCTTAAGAATATCGTGTTGGGCTTAGGCGCTGAAGCCGAAGCCGTTTTGACAACATCTGATAATTTCGGATGTTCTCCATTCATTTGAGATGTCTCCAGTTCTGTAGCATGTACAGATGCGATTGCTGTTGCTGTGTTAACTTCTGGAGCTGATGGTCCAGGAGCTTCCGCGACAGCAATTGTGGCTATAGTTGCAGTCTTCTCCGGTGCAACTGGATGCACATTTTTGGCCTCTTCAGTAGGGCCCTTATTGACCTTTTCTGTGGGCCCTTGGGTGTTTTGTCCGGAAGAAGAAGAAGACTTATTTCGCTTCTTCCTCCTTCCCTTTAATTTGGCAGGATCATCTGACCCCCCAGAATCACTACTGCTCGCATTCATTTCGAATGCGGCAGAGCAATCTTACAGGATTTTACCAAAGTTTGGTATTTTGTGTTTTTTATTTATATTATATATTTCACTCCAGTTTTTTTTTTGAAATTTTTGCAACAGTTTCTATTTTAAAATTTAGAATTTAGGCGCTCATGTTGCCATGGCAACGGAGAAAAATTGATTTTTATTAATTAAATTTTGCAAATGTCAAATGTTTAGATATTCTGGTTTAGTTTTTAACACAATTTTGATATTTTTTTGTGTTTTTCTTACGTAAGAACGACACTTCACACTTACTATTCACTTATCACCACTTTTGAAACTTTTTCAGGCTAATTTACTATATTTCTTCGACGCTTTATTTGTTTTTTATGTATATACGACTCTTTTATTATTGGCTCTTTGGCTCTTTTAAAAATTTCTTAAAAATACGTGGCAAAAGGCTCTACAAAGTGTAAAAAAAAGGCGCTAGCTAAACTAAATGTTATAAAAAGTCAATAGGGACAAAAAATAACATTTAAAACAATTATAACAACTAATAAACATCAAAAAAGACACAAAAATGTAAAACAAATGACACAAAATTCGCAAAAGAGACTAAAAAACGGGCAAAAGAATTTTGAAAAGGATCTAAAATATGTACAAAAAATTTAATAGTCCCAATTTTGACAATTGGGTAAGTGGCAGTTCCAAGAAGTTCCAAATTTCCAAAATAAACTAATAAAAATAATTGCCTAAACGAACGAATTTTCAACATAAAATTTTGAAATTTAGCACCGAAACCGAAACCGAATTAAAAATAAATGACCGAACCAACGAAAAATTTACGCGATACCGTTGTAGAGTCCCGCGAGGGTAGCCTGTAGTATCGTAGACCTCTACAAATTGCCTTCATCATCCCTCCAGCTTACCATCTCTAACAGAGTGCTTGTCCTTCCCACAGCTCTTGCAACGATTCCTAAGCGGGGAGAGGCCCCGTGGACTAGTGTTGCAAAGGCTGTGGCCTGTTCTCACCAGCGAAAGACAAGAGCTCCATCCTGCACCGACGATAGTGGTTGCCATGTGCAGTTGAATGTGTCAGCGTTCGTTGCCAGATATTCGAGACGTAAACGTCTCTTCAACCTGTCAACGAAGTGGCGCTTAAGTGCGTGTTCGTGGTGTTGTGGGTCAGTGTTCTGATTCCCATCTTCGACTCTCATGTAGTACAGGTGAATTGTAGATTTGGCCAGTGTCAACACAAAGCTAATCAAACAATTCACTCGACTACAGACCTTTGGTCCCCATAGAAACGATGTCCTAGTAATGCCGAAATTCGGGTGGATCAACTGACACATACCGCGCACGAGATTCATTAGACCCTGCAAAGCCGGACAAGTGAAAAACCTGTGAAACAGGGTGCCTTCACCAGCACAAACTGTGCTAATCCTCTGAACTCGGCGGTCAATATGTGACAACTGATTAGGATGCATAAGACTGTGATGCAGCAATTTGAATGCTACATCAGCATCTTTGTAATTAGATGGATAACTGTAGACTACTCTGCAAGTTATCCCTCCCATCACGCCCATATTCACCCCGAGGTGTGTTCGCCATCTGTTGTATCCTGTATACTCCGGAGGTCTTATTGACATAAGCACGTCACGGAGCACACGTGTAGTAAGTGTGCTGAAAGGTGTGTGTGGTGGTCTGTTCAGAACAAAAGCATCTTCCAACTTAGTGCCAGGGTCACTGGTCCCAAGTTGGCGAAATCTCTCCCGCACAGAAGCAGCCAGGTCGTGTAGTTGTGAAGTGTTAGTGTTTATTCGACAGTTTCCAGCGATATCAATAATATCTCCGAGAACCGTCAGTGTATGCGTGTCAGCTTCAAAACCCCGAGCATTACTGAACACTGAATCTATTAATTCAGGATTAAACCTGATTGGAATCGACGCGAATTGCGTGTACCTTAGAGCATTCCACTGAAGGTGAAATGCTGGCCTGATTCTGCCCCAGGTCTGAATCGTTGAGATTAGATCCTGTGGCCAGTCACGAGGATAAGGTGGTCGAACAGAGAGTAGGTAGTAATACTCCCCTATGCCGATCCCTCCCAGTACATTCACCCACAGTTGAGAAATCAAGCTGTCTCTCTGGCAAAACACTCTTTGGAATGCACGCACTTGGAGACACCTTGATTTCACAACCAAGTTAGTGAGACCTAATCCACCTATCTTGACTGGCAGACAGAGCGTGCTTTCAGCAACCCATCGTCTTCTGCACCAAAAGGCGTCTATCGCTTTTGCTTGAAGAAGACCTACGAAGCCTTCATCAAACGTCTCAGACTTTAGCAGATGAACGATGGACGAGGTAATCAAATAGTTTATCACGACGGACCTACCCATTAAGGATAATGGAAACAGTCGACTACGCCATGAGTTTACAGCTCTAGAGAGTTTCTCAAAAGCGATGCGGTTATTATTTGATTTACTCTCGCGCCCGATATACACACCTAAATACTTCAGGCAAGTATTAGTCCATTGGATGTTCAGTGAGTATCTGTACGATCTCTCCACCTTCCACACCACAAGCATTGACTCTTACTAAGATTGATTTTAGCGCCCGCTATACGTTCGAACTGTTCGAAAACAGCACGAGCGACCGGAAAAGCTTCATCTCCTGTCTCGAAAATAGACAGATCATCCGCATACGCCAACATAAGAGGCCTCACATTGGTATATGGTAGACGAACCGCATACTGTCCGAGCATTCGACTAAGATTCACCAGTAGCGGCTCCAACGAAAGATCATAAAGCATACCTGACAATGGACAGCCCTGTCTGATACCTCGATGAAACGAGATAGGAGCCAGAACTTGTCCTTGATGCTTAATCAAAATCGCTGAATCTCTATACAGTTTCCCGACGATATCGAGCCACCTGGGCGGAAACCCAAATGCCTCGAGAGCAGTCAAGAGATACTCGTGCGAGACACTATCAACAGCCTTTTGCTGGTCAAGTGAAATCATGGCCATTTGTGTACCTGTCTGCTCATGGTAGGCAAACAAATGCTTGGCTACCGCGATGTTGTTGTAGATACTACGACCAGGTACACAATAGGACTGTGCCGGGTGTATTACCGAAGCAATCACTGAGCGGTGTATCGCCCCTAATGCTTTGCAGACGATTTTGTAGTCTACATTGCATAGGGTTACTGGCCTCCAGTTCCCCATCCTCTGCAAATCTACCTTCTTTGGAATCAAGCGCATAACAGACCTCCTCCAATAGAAGGAAAGTCTGAATGTGTCTCAACCGCCGAATTGAAGACTTCCAAAAGGTCTGGAATTAATAAATCCCTAAACGTATGAAGAATTCTGGAGTCAAGCCGTCATAACCAGGTGAAGTGTGTCGCCTTAGATCCTTTGTCGCAGCAATCATATCCTCCAATGTGATTACTGTATCCAGGAGCTCCTTACTGTCTTCAGAGAAAGTGGGAATATTCTCAAAAAATTCATGAGTGGACGAGGATGTTGTCGACGTCGATTCAGAGTAGAGACTACTGTAGTAGTCTCGAATATATTCTGATAGCTGTTGTCCGTGGAGGACTTGTCCAGATTCACCAATTATCGATTCGACCTCACGAGAAGCAGTACGACGTCTAGTCGCCTGAAAGAAGTACTCAGTTGGAGAATCGCCTTCTCTCAGTCAGCGCGATTGGCCGCGCAGCACAAACTCCAAGCTGTGCTTGTAAGTCTGTGTCGCCAAGCGTTCCTTTATTCCATTGAAATAAAGAATCAACCCCGGCTGAGTTGGGAGAAGAGCTGCCACCCGAGAGACCTCGGCCGACAAGCTAGAAGCTTGATAGCCACTTCGATTGAAACTCGTCTCGATAAAAGACCGAATCTGGAGCTTTCCAACATCCCACCATTGACTAAGAAAAGGAAAGTCAACTTTCCTCTCTTGCCAATAGTGCCAGAATTCAGTGAACTCATTGATGAACTGCTCGGAATTCAACAAATAGTTGTTGAATATCCAGTATGCAGTTCGTCTTTCAACTAAAGTGCTGGTCGCCACCACAAGAAGATGATCACTAATCGAACACACTTCATGAGTGACACCAACGAAATGTTCTAGTATTCCAGGTGAGACGTAAAGTCTATCAATTCTGGAGCCTGCGAGACTTCCATGGATATTTCGCGAGACCCTCGTGTATGATCTAGTCGTAGGATGCATCCAACGATAGATATCCACGAGTCTGAAAACACCGACAAAATTCCTCAATCGAGTAGCATTGACAGAGTTGAACTCAACTCCAGAGTGCCGATCCATTGAACGACAAAATCCAAGGAAGAAGCGAAGCCTGGGAAGATATCTGTATAGATAGGAGACGGTAGTGTAAATTTGTTGGATACAATGATTGCCACCCCTGAGCCTCGGCGAGGCGCAGGTGTGGCAAACATTGCATAGCCAGTGTGTAGATAAGCATAGCGCTCAAGTTGTGTATATGTGTCTTGAGTGAAATTCGTCTCCTGCAGAAGTGTAATGTCTATATCAAACATTTTGACATGTTCGATAGTACTGTGTAGTCTTGTATGAGCACTTAAACCCCCGGTGTTAATAGAGCCTATCTTACACATTCAAAGAGATAAGAAGCTCAAACTATGATGGTACGACGTCTACGGACTAGAACAATCGACCAAGCCATGCTCCTGAATCAGCTCCTCCACCCTCCTATGGAGACGATCCAAGCGAACTACATCGTTGTACTTCCCCTTTTTCTTCGACTCCTGTTGTAGGAGTAGAAGTTGAGGAAGTAACAACTCTGGCCTCTCCAGCTCCTTTACAAGAATGCTCCAGATTTTACCTGAATTCTTCTTGTACAAGAGCTGGCCAAGAATGCTGCGAATTTTCTCCCTAGCAAGGGTTTCCATCCCCCTCGAGATCTCAAATTGGCTACCAGTCGAAATGGCGCTACTACACGACTCATAGCCGCTGAAGCTCGAGAGACCAGTCTCATCCAAACCGGTCATGTCGCAGTCCGAAAGCTGCTCGTGAGACACTTCCGCGTCCCTCACAACAACCTTCGAACCGCGGGCACCACTATCGTCCTTCTCCGAGTGGGGCCGCTTTGATGCGACCGGCTTTGCTGGCTCTGGAGGAGGCAGCATCACCCGGTCCACCTTCGTCTTCCTCCTTCTCGTCCTCCCTTTTTTGCCTAGATGGCTACTCGACTCCTCGTCAGAAGTAGCCGTGTTTTCACGTGCCGACGTGGCGCCGTTTATAGCCATAATTTCTTTTGCCTCTAGGACAACTTCAGGCACCTTAACCACTGGCTGCTCCAAAATAGCAGGTTGAGTGCCGGCCGAAGGCTCCTTCTCCAGATCCACTACTGTAGCAGTGGCTTCCTTCGAGGGAACCCTCGGTTCAGCCTTCTTCCCGGTTCTCCTGGGGAAGTCAGCAATAAAATGCCCTACCAAATGGCAAGCATGGCATTTCGCTTCGGTGCCCACGTCTATCAAGTGCCTCGAGCCGGATAAGCTCAGGTAAAAGCCCTTTGGAAGCGTACACCCCTTATTTAAGGTGATGGACGCCTCCCGGCTAGTACCGAAGATACCCCGCCCGAGACCCTCGTCCCAAATTTTTAAGGGAATGGCACGAACGTTGCCATGAACCTTCCCAAATCTTCCCAAGGAAATTCGAGAGGTCTTCATGGCAAGCTCGCATAGGGGCCCGGAAAACATGACCCTTGTGGGCTTTTCCCTGAGTGAGAACGGCACAAGGTGTCTACCATCCACCTCGATGCCCTCAAGCATAAGCTTGGTAGCACTCTCGAGGGTCGTGGTGTACAACTCAACCATTCCCCCAGCTATTATCCCCATGGAAAATAGCTGCTCACGAGAGATGACCTGGAAGATCGCTTTCAGGTATGCGCTCTGAGGACATCTATTGATGTGCTCGAGCTGCATACCGTAGCTCTCATCCTGCCACCTCCCGTCGAAAAAAGCCTGCAGACCCGCACCGGTCTTAGGCCGAGGCTTACCGGCGTCCAATGGGGCTGGACGAGGAGTGATGCCCTTTCCTACAATTTCGATGGTGGAACGGTTCTGGGAACTGCCACTTACCTGAGCATATGAGATCCCTGACACTAACGCCGGGGATCGTGGTGCTGCTGCTGGTCCTGCTGGTGCTGCTGGCTTCTTGTTCAGCCCAGTTGGCTTCGCTGAAGACAGTGATGGCCTCATTATGACTCCACTGGGCTCTGGCGCAGAGGCCGAAGCCTTTGCGACTACTTCCGATAATTTCGGATGTTGTCCTATTATTGCAGGTGCTACTAGGATAGCAGCCATTGTAGTAGCTGACGTTTCAGGTACTTCTGGGACAGCAACAGCTGCCTTGGCTGCAGTCCTCTCCACGGAGGTTGGTTGAACCTCCTGTTTTGTGGCCTTTTGATTAGGGCCCTTGGTTTTTTTTAAAGAAGAAGAAGACTTGTTACTCTTCTTCTTTTTTCCATTTTGCTTGAGGGGATCATCAGTCCCCCCAGAATCGCTGCTGCTCTCACTCATTTTGAGTGAGGCAGAGCAGGTTTATTACTTTTAATTTTGTTTCAATATAATATAATAATTTAATTTTTATTAATTTTAATTTTTAACGTTTAGATTTATTATTTTACAAACGTCTGACTTTTTCACACAATTTCCGAACTAAAAATTTTTTTACCCTTGAAATGTTGCTATAGCAACCACCGAAATTAAATTAAAATGCACAAATGTCATCCAAATTTTCGTCTTTACACAATTTCTTTTAATCTTTTTACACTTTTTTGGATAAAAAAAATCACAAAAAACGATACTTCTTCAGAAGTGGTATCGCCGATAACACTTCACTTAACTTTTTGGGGCTTTATTTTCACTTATTCACGTTACTTTTGTTAAATTCTGCGGAGCTCGATTTGACACATCTACTCTTAGTGAAAATAATAATAATAATTATAATAAAAGTTTTATTCAGAAACAATCTTTTACATTAATATTTTCTAGGCCCATTAACGCAATACAATTTCTATCTATTTATTATGAAGACAATTTAATTCATAAGTTCAAGTAATGTATTCAAAATAATAGTAAAGCAAATAAACATTAATATGTAAAAAAAGAAAAAACAAGCAAACAAAAATATTAAAGGACAACGAGCAGATAAAAAGGTTTTCCAACAAAAAACTAATTCGACACTGACTAATATAGTCGTCTGTCTAGATTGACATGATCAGACCTTTTTCAAATAATACTTTTAAAACAATATTTTCTCTTAATTTCAGAGAAGTGAAGGAGGTATAGAACAAGAATACTCATAAGTAAGGTAGCTTCATCTTACACCGCCTCATGCCTTTTAAGGGAAAAAGAAAAAAGAAAGATTACATTCAATTACTCTTTGTATTCATCAATTAATAATGTTCGATATTTAAATGCACCACTAAAGAAACCATACAAGGCTGTCCAATCCTTGCCATTCAACAGATCAATCACCTCGTTACGGGAAAGTGTATTACTATTGAAGAACTGTGCTCTGTACTGTTTAAAAATAGGACAAATCCCAATTAAGTGTACTATGTCTTCCTCTAGTCCCAAGTTAGCAATGATCATTGGCGCAATGGTCATTCGTTTCGTCATTGCACCAATTACGCCCCCACAAACTCATTCGTTTGCAATTATGCATTGCTTGTCATTTATTTTAGCGATAAGCGCAGCTGATTTTCCAACCATCACTGTGAGATGTCATTTGTGAAATCGGCTGATACATTTTTCAAGGTAATTTCCCAAATTATTCAATTCTTTAAAAAAATTTCATACATTATAATTGGAAAAAGAGACGAATGAAAAAGAAACGAAGAAAAAGCAAAATTGTGGAAAACTACTGAAAATTATAAGTTGTTCGAGCTGTGGCGCATTTCTATAAAAGATCTGGGAAAGGCACGAAGAAATACCCACATGTACGCGGATATGTCTGTGAAATTTAAGGATATGGGAGTAATCGCCAGTATGCACAATTGACGCATTTAATGGGTTAAATCTAGTCTGTCAAATCTAATTACGTGAAGACCGTCATTGCCGTGTGCCAACCCAAAACAGGAATGATCATTGATCCAATTACGTAATTGAACCAATGATCATTGATATGTCCCATGTGTCTATGGTATAAGGGTGAAACCTCCCTTCTAAACGGATTCGCACTTAGCCAAAGCAGACCACCTGTGCACATAAAAATAGATCTTATTAAGGCTATACTATTGCTATCGTTGAAGTAGGTAATACCTGCATTAAGCGAAGGGTTTAGATCATGATACAGGTCATGTCCAAAACTCAACCTAGCTTGCTGCAAGTAGTTATTTTGGCTAAATTGCGATTCTTTTATCAGAATATCATCCAGATTGGAGCGCAAAGCTGTAAAATTTATGGGCACGGAATGTTTTGCCGAAAGTTCATAGAGTGCATCATACCAACCTATTTTGTTCCATATGGCTAAGTTAGCAGCGTGTTGGGTAATCTGATGCTTGGCATTTCACAGATTACTTTAACAATATAGCTAGAGCCTGGCTGAAGGGAGCCGCGTTTCCAAGTGAACCATATAGTTTGGTGAGTTAGGGGGAAGTTCAAGTAATATCTTTACAAAAAAAAAAAACGTAGATGCTTATCAGCTTCGTCAAAGGCTATAAGTCCCCATATTTGCACCGCATATGACATGATCGCATTACATATGGCATTGTACACTTTGAATATGTCAGACGTTCTTATGCCGCGTTTTTTAATAAAACACTTCCATGTGAAAGTTATACTATTCTTTGCAGTAATTACTCTTTCCTGGACATGTCCTTTAAAGGATAGTCTTTGGGTGAAAATCACGCCTAGATATTTATATTCTTAACTATTTCGATTTCATTATTTTCGAAGATCCATTTTTAATTTCTAGGCCTGATCCCACCTCCTTCAGAAAAAATTAATACCTTAGTCTTTATGAAATTAATAGATAAACTCCACAGATTACAGTACCCTCTAGCTTTCTAATCATATTTTGCAGAATAGTTTGATTGTCAGATATGAGTACAACATCATCAGCATAAATCAGGAGGCGTACATGGACACTTTCTACTGTAAATATAAATATAGTAAATATAATAATAAGAGTAAGAGACTTAGTACACAGCCCTGGAGCACATCGGACGTTGTTTCAAACCAATTAATTAATTTTTTTATATTAGACTCTAACACTGAGACTTACTGAAACTGAATGATGGCTCCTAATCAAGTCAAGTGTTCTTCATACGCGATTAACGAAATAAAACGAATTATGACGAAATTATAACCGAACCGATATCCCGGGATATTTGAAAATGTTTACGTACAGGCTTTAATTTTGGCCTAGATTTCACTTTTGTCTTTGATTCACTTTATACTTTAATTGTTCGAATAATTATTAACTTAAGGTTACACGATGTCAAAATTATTACAGCCTGTTGCGTGACGGCAAGCTGTGTTCTTGTCTGTTGTTTTGATAATTTTGGGATTTAGAGGAATAGGGAAGTTGGATGGGAGTGGGAAGTTGTGGAATGTTAGAGATTTCTCTAACTTGTTGTGAGTTGAAGACTGGCTTGTCTTTCAACATGCTGAGAATTATCCCGATAGTCCAGAGTGGTCTAGCGTTGATAAGTCCCACGATGATAGAGATGCCAGTATGATGTCCTATCCACGATGGTGGTTTCCTGCACTAGTGAAGAAAGTAAATCTTTCGCCCAGGTAATAAATATTTTCGTTTCCGAGTTAATTAGGTGCAGAGGTGATAAATAGTGAAAGTTTTCAACTTGAAGTTGCGTTGAAAGCTGGCTAATGAGGGGGTTAGGATGCTGAGAAATCTTCTCAAGTTGTTTGACCGCGAGAGAGAGGAAATAGTCCTCGATTGGAGTGATGTTTGCACTGTCATACAAAAAGCTGTTGGGAAAGTAGTGTCCGTCAGGTTTCCAGTACACTCCCGTACAGGCCCTTAGGATCTTTCTTTCGAGGGCGCTGATTTGCTTCATATAGGATGCCGAAATGGTGTGCCAGATGGGGAAGCAATAACAGATGATTGGGCGGATGAGCTGTTTATATATAAGCAGCTTTGTATCTTTCGGGAGACTGTTTCTCCTTCTGATAATAGGGTTGAGTAGGGAGTAAGCGTAGTTGGCTTTTCTCATGGTCAGCTTGGCGTGATTGTTGAATTTCAACAGATTATTGAAAGAGACACCAAGAAATTTGGTGTTCTTTGAAGGCTGAAGCTTTTCGTTATTGACTTCGGTTTCGATGTTGTTGGCACGAGTGGCGAGGTTGGGTCTTCCCCTTGTGGAGGGATTTCGGATGCAAATCATTTCAGATTTCTTAAAGTTTATTTTGATGCCCCACTTTCTGTAGAACTCGTCGAGTTTGAGGACGTGCCGCTCCACTTTGGTAGCAGCGAAATTGGATGACATGGAGTGGGCGTACGTAAGGAAGTCATCAGCATAAAGTAGTGTGGTGGAATTTGAGTCGTTGGCAGGCTGATCATAGGTGAAAAGATTGAAGAGAGTTGGTCCGAGGACCGAACCTTGGGGGACACCAGCACTGACTGATGTTGCCTGAGATTTAACATTTTCAATTTCTATATAGAAATTCCGGGATGACAGAAAGCTATATATAACCGGTGTGAGATAAGGCGGGAACTCGAGGTTTATGATTTTGAATATTAGCCCCTTTGTCCAGACTGAGTCAAACGCTTTCTCTACATCAAGGAAGCAACCCACTCTCTGCTCCCTTTTGTTGAGGGCGTTTGTAGAATCAGAAAGGAATTTAATCAAAGCATGAAAAGTGGAGTGCTGGGGCTTGAAGCCGAATTGGGTGTCCTGCCTGACATTTAGGTCGAGGCAGGTATTTTCTACGTGTTGGCGGATTATTTTTTCGAAAAGTTTGCCCAGGTTGGACAGAAGAGAAATTGGCCTGAATTCGTTAAGGTTTTTCAAGTTTCCTTTTTTGGGTATTGGAACTATGCGCGCGGTTTTCCAGGCATCCGGAAAGTATGAATTATTCAGGCAATTATTGAAGATAATTGTCAGAAATTCTATGGCGACAGGTGGGAAATTTTTGATAACTTTGTTGGAAATGTTATCTGGGCCGGCGGATTTTTTGCCTCTGATAGTCCTGATTAGGGCGAAAACGTGGGCAGGATTTGAAAAGATGCTTAAATCACCCGGATTTAAGGACGTGTTTGTGGAATTAAAGGTTGTGGTGAAGGATTCCACTGAATGGGCAGTGAAATCATCAACAGTCGAGTCTACGCTGTTCCTAAAGCTAGCATCGCTTAGAGATGAGTTGTCTTTGAAAGTGGATTGAAAATATTCCGCGAAAGCTTTGCATTTTTCTTGGCGAAGGTTGTAAGCGTTCGAGCCACTTAAGATGGTTTTGGGGAGTTTTGCTTTCCTGTTGCAAATCCTATTTATGTCCTGAAAGCAGTGTGGACCGGGTTGAATGGAGGCTAGTTTCTTCCTAAACTCTTGATCGAGAAACATTTTCGTTTGTTAATAATTGTTGACAAGCAATTTATTTGCAATAACACTGTTCTGTAGGCTGGGTTGTGGCTATTAAGGGTTCGGTGAAAAATACGGTTAAGTATTTCGAAGTTTCTGCCTAAATTTATATAATTTTTGCAGTTGAGGCGGGAGATTTTTGTATTTGTAGTGTTTACTCGGCACTACACTGGAAAAGAAGGCGACATTTCCTTCAATGGCGTTGTTGAGGAAGTCAATGTGGAAGTCAATTTCCAAGTTCGTGAGATTCCGTTGCGAGTCCGGGAGATTTCCTGCGAGGAATTGAGACAGCCTGTCTTGAAATTGTTGCCAGTCAACATCTTTGAGTGAAGTTGAGGCTTGAGGGTCGGAAGTCAAAATATTTAAGGGTGCACTGGGGGTGATTGAGAGTTCAACTGCCAAGTGATCAGATTCAGCCATGTGCGATGTGCAGACGTAGTTTTAAAATTGGGGTAGTAGATTAATTAGATTAGAGGTTACGATATAGAAATCAAGAATTGACCCAGATCGCGGGAAAGTCGGAGTATCCTGCGAGACGACGACGAAATCATGGGTGGTGTTGAAGAGTAGCCAGTCATGTACTGCCTTGCCTGACGGACTTACGACAGAGCCATTCCACAACGGGTGCCTGACATTGAAATCACCACCAAGCACCGTGTAAGTGAAATTGTCCGAGATTCAAGCAATGCTGTTCATGTTATTCTGGATATCCGCTCCCGAGGCGTGGCATCTATTATATAGGGCGATTAAGAGAAGAGACTCGTTGTCACGAAGTTCCAACTTGACAGCAGTGCATTCCATATTGGAAAGGTTACTTATTTTCACCTCTTCGAATTTAAGGTTTTCCTTAATGAGAAGGGCAGTGCCTAGGGTGGTCTCAGATTTGTCCTGGCAGACGAAGTTGTAGTGCTCAAAACCTAACTTATGTCTCTCAGTGAGGAGAGTTTCAGAGAGGAACATAAACGTGGGTTTATGCTCAATGAGGAAGAGGTTTAGTGCTGCTCTTTTGCTGTGTCTTACCAGCGAATTGCAGTTAAGTGACATGATTTTTAGCTTACTTAATGGCCTAGACATAGTCCAAATGCAAATTGAAGGTAAGCTGCTTGTTTTTCCGATATGGAAGAGAGCTTCCTGTATTTAGGAAGGAAATTATTGATTTTGCCCATAAGGACGAAAAGGTCGCAGCCAAATAGAGACTTGGCTTCTTTGGTGCAGAAATCGTCGATTTCAGACACTCTTGGTTTTCGAGGAGCTGCCATGGGGGCAGACCTAGGTGCTGCTTGCGGCTTGGGAGCTGTGGGTTTAAAAAAATTGTTATTATTAAACGTGTTTTTAGAGGTTACCTGGGCGAAAGATTTACCTGGCTGAACCTAGTTCCTTGTGCCTTGCTTCACGAAGTCTTCACGTTGGCGACGCTCCTCATTCTTTTTGGCACGTAGTTGTACGACCTCCTTGTATTTGGGGCAACCTCTGTAACTGGCTGGATGTCCTTCCGCTTTGCAGTTGATGCAGTATGGGATACCTTCCTTCTCGTTTTTCCTCTCACACTGTCCAGGTAACTGTTCATTTTTGCACTTCACACACCGATAATCGGCAGCGCAATTTCTTGCGACGTGACCGAAAGCTTGGCAACGCTTGCATTGGGAGATTCCTGAAGCGCGATATTTCTGCCAGTAAACAATTTGATTAAGAAAACGATTTGTGGCCATGATGAATTTCACGTCGTCCTGGGCGTTTTGAAATGCACAACAGTGTTTATTGTGAAACCACGCAGTTTTTCCATGAGAGCTGCCTTCACGTCCTCGGCGTGGTAAGTATGCTGGATTCCTCTCAGCAGGAGTGTCGTCGTCCTGTCACTCTTCGATGTGAACTTATAGCTCTGCACGCCTATGTCTTTGATTATTCGGAAGAGAGTCCTATGGTCGTCCTGGGTCATTGGTTTATGATGCACTTGGTGCCCTTTGACGTCTTGATGAAGAATTTTGGCCTCATTGCGAGCTTATCGAGCTCGCAGTTGAATGCTTTAACATTCAGATTATGGCAGACAATCGGAGGGGGCCTCACTGCCTTTTCTACTTGAACAGTAGATGTCTTAGGCTGGATTTCAAAATCCTTCCGGCTTCCAAGTATTTGGTAGAATCCACTAGTGTTTTCCTCACTGCTTGGTTGCTGCTTCGACCCCGCTGGCTTCCTTTTTGCTGGCGTTCCGGCTGATAGCGGCGATGTCACTGGGCTAAATCTCGCTCTCCGCTTGTTATTTGCAACTGTGGTGAAGTTGTTATCATCGTTATGATCGTTATCACCCTCGGAGGATGATGAGTCGGATGATGATGTCCCACTTGCGTCAGTAGACATGTGTTCAACTCCGCTGGCTTCATTGGCTGGGCGCTCGGGTGACGGTGAAATTTCGTCGGTAAAGAGGTCCCTGGCTGCTTCTTCAGTGTCGATTTCGGGTGGTCCCATTTGATATTTTTTGTACAGTCGTCTTAGGCTGCTCTCGACAGCGGCCCTGAGAGTCGCTTTTTCGGCTTCAAAGCCCGACTTAAGATTAGGTGAGTTATTATTACTCATGATTAACACAAAATAAGGTGTCCTTTATCACCGCACTTGTTTTATAGTAAATTTATTTTAATGTGCCTATATCACATTCAAAACACTTGTCAAAAAAGAAAAGGAAAAGTGAAAATTTTTGTTATATGTATGTATCCGTATATTAATTATGTGTTTCTCTACCACTGCACTAAACTTTAGTTATATGTGTCTATGTATGTATGTATAACTACATCACACGCACGCTTCACACTACAAACAAAACACTCACGCATGTAATATGCGGGAAAGCCGTCGGCTTTTGTCTGCTTAATGCTTAATCCACTTAGTCCGCTTAGTCCGCTCGATGTTTGCTGATCGCTCGTTCAATTACCAATGGAATGAATGATGAATGATGGCTCCTAGCGGTTTGCTTGCGCTTTTATAGGAACACTTCGCTGTTTACTTTATACGAATTTGCTTACAGGAAGTGAAGTGGTATCAAATTACGTGAGGATGGCTCATTCGATTAAATTTGTTTACACAGGTGTGCATAACTTATGCAGCGAATTTGTGTACAGCGATGATATCAAATTACATGAGGATGACTCATTCGATTGAAGTTGTTTACACAGGTGAGCATAACTCATTCAGCGAATTTGTTTACAGGAAGTGAAGTGATATCCAATTACGTGAGGATGGCTGATTCGATTAAATTTCTTTACACAGGTGTGCATGACTCATTCAGCTTATATGCGAATTTGTAAAAAGGAAGTGGGGTGATATCAAATTACATGAGGATGACTCAATGTTTACTTTATTCAGCTGCGCGGATTCGTTACAACAGGATTAAACTTGTTTTGGAAGATTGCCTATAAATTAAAGAGCTGAATCAGATTCACTATCAGTTTCATTCCGGAGTTAAATAGGAAGCAAGGAGAAAATAATAATAATGCCAAACGCAATGGATGAACTAAAGAAGTTGGAGTACCAACCGTACCTGAAGACTTGCCAAATGGATTCTTGGAGCGAGAAGGTGTACAACTACATTTGGAGCTCGTGTGGTTCTGGATTTGGAGAATTATTAACTATTTCTTCCTTCACGATACAACACAATTTCGGGCTATTACTTTGAGTAAAATAAATGCCCAAGGAGATTTCTCGGTGATTAACAGAAGACCAATCGGGCGATCATATAAAATTGAATTTATTCAGAATGATATTAATCTGTAGGTATCCAATGATTTATTATAACCATTGAATAATAAAGAGGGAATAATGTGAAAATAGTTTTTTTAATTAGTCGTGATAATGAAGGTCAAGTTTAGTACTGCTGCTCCACAAGTTTATATGATTGATTATGAAGCACAGAGAAAAAGTTTATAATTTAAGATTTAAAGATAGTAAAATTGATGCGAATAAATGTTAATAAAAAACAATTTTTCATAAAACTTATGACTTTTCAATACACACTCCGAGATGCAAAAACCATTGTTTACTTTATTTGGCGGTATCAAATTACCAGCCACCTGGCCACCGAGGCTTTAATTTCCACTACACTGCTCTTACAAACAGCCGTGATCTATTTTTAGATATCATGATCACTCTTGGCTTTTTAATCAGCAGTTGTTTTTTTTCATCAAAAGAAATTTTCAATTATAACTACTCATCTAAGACAACATATCAGTTGTTGTTTTTTTTTCAGCTATTGAGAATCTTTCATAAATTTGTTTACTTTACTCGGCTCTGTGAGAATTTTGTTTACATTATTCGACTGCGATTTTGTTTACATTATTTGGTTGTACGAATTGCTTATGCAATGAATAAAATTAGAAGCATTACACCTGAAGATCAAAAATTAGGCTATTTCATACCTAAGTCATCATATCTACCTACGTTAGTTGTTGTTAATTTAATAACATGGCGCAATACTGAATACCGCCTGGTAGAAAATATTTTCGTATGACGTACAGTGTGTGTGTGTTTGTGTGTGTGTGTGCGTGTGTGTGTGAGAGAGAGTGTGTGAGTATGTGTGTGTAAATATCGCTCAATTTGTTTACTTTACTCGGCTCGATGCGAATTTTGTTTACATTATTCGACTGCGATTTTGTTTACATTACTCGGCTCTGTGCGAATTTTGTTTACACTATTCGGAACTTATCCAAGTCAACATACCTACCTACATTGGTTGTTGTTGTTTCCTCCTAAAAGAAAACTTCTAGATGATGTCAAAATTTTAGTACAAAAGCGACCTCAGCCCCCTCCCCCTCCCCCTACCAAGAACCCACAGTGATCCAGAACTCCCAAAAAAGTTTGGGAAAAAAGTTGCCACTTTTTGTATGGGAAAAGTGGTCCAGAACCGGCATAGCGTAACTACTAACATCAAGTAAAAAGATGGGAGAGAAATCAAAATTTTCTAAAAATTCAGAGAGGCCAGTGTAATTGCCTCCTTGAAAATTTCTTTTTTTAGTAACCTCATTACGGGCATTTCTTGAAAGTGCCAAATCTAATATAATATCGAGCGGAGGATGATGGGAGATAGTGGACATAAGGATGAAGTAATACTAACTTTGGAATGAGAAATGTGTATCCAAACTAAATCGAGAAGTCTATTGTTTATATTAAATTTATTATTAAATTGCTTTAGATTACATAATTCCATATTATTAAGAAGGGAATGTGAGGAAAGACTATAGGCTGCTGAGGGACGCATGCAATTGTCAGGCGTCTCATAAGCCCAATTGAGATGTGGTAAGTTGAAATCACCTAAGAAGACTACTACTGTGTTAGCAGGAAGCTGTAATATTTTATCAGTAACACTGGAAAAAAGGGAATTAGATGATTCGTAAGATTCTTGAAGAGGGATATAAACACAGCATAAATAGAGAGTAAGGTTATTTTCTTGTATTGCCACCCATAGCACCTCATGGTCCGTTTCAAAAGACTCGACTCGAAATGAATTGTAAGTACCCTTAACTGCGATTAGACTTCCACCGCCATCCTCACGCCCAGATATTCTCAAATTTCTATCTCTTCGATAAACCATAAACCTATCATCCAAGACTTCTTAACTATGAACACCCGCTTGCAGAAATGTTTCTGTAAAACAGATTACATCATAATGGTTAGATATTATATTTAAGGTGTTCCGTTTTGGGACGTAATCCTCTGACATTTTGATAATACATATATAGTGACATTAATTCAGATATTATTTGGAACTAGCTTGAATACTGATCCTAACGAGATCGAGACTTTTTTCGTTTGAGATAACAAAGGGAGAAGAGTTGTCATCCTTTTTTAAATAAATTTTCGAGTTTTTTACCCAAACGAATTTAAACTCATTTTCTTTCTTAAACTGCTTCGCTTTATGTAAAAGAATTTTCTTATCTTGCGATAGGAATTCATTAAAATAAATAATATTCTTTTCCCTATATCCAAGCATATCGGCTGTCACACCTCCGGTAACCTTACTAGCTATTAACACACGATCCCTGACCAACTGAATAGAGTACTTAACAATTAATAAACTAAAAGAATTTTTATTACTCGCTCTACTCTTACTACGATAAACCTTCAATACATCAGTGTCTTGTAAAGATAACTTTAGGAGATCATGAAGTTTTTTGGCAGTATCATGTGGTAGTTCGTTCGGGTGAAGAGGAATATTTTTAATCTCAATAAAATTAGTTACGGATCTTTCCTCTAATATTTTTATACGCTCTCCCATGGCCTCCATGCCTTTACTCATACGCGAGTTTTCCGCTTCCAGAGTGTTAATTCTCTTCTTGTTATCCTCAACTGTGGTCACAAGTTTTTTAATCTCGTCAAATCCATGCAACAAAACATTAATTGAGTTATTGAATTCTGCTTGTCTTGCTGCTAAAATATTAGATGTTTCACTGTCATCGCTATCAGAAACGCAATCATCAGTAGAAGTTCTTTTTAATACAGCCGGCACAACGAAAGGCAACAGTGCCGCTCATGATAGTCGATGTAATTTCATTGGATAGCTTACAACAAGTGGCGTGGAAGTCGTTCCGACAGCCAACGCATTTGAATCCAGTTTTCTGTTTATTTAGGTAGGCAGAACAGAGCATACACTTAGGCGCCATAATATATAGCTTTGATTGTTTAATCGAAGTAGGTAGTTCAATCAAGCGCTTTTAGCAGAAGGTAGTTGTTGATTTGCCCTAAATTCGGAATAGAATGTAAAGCTGGATTGGAATTGGTTGAAGTCCGTAGATTATTTGCCTTATAGGTTATGTTAATTTTAGCAATTAATTATTAAGTTAATTTTAGCAGTTAATTATAGCAGGAGGTTCATAAGACCAGAAATGCAGTAAAAATTCAAATATTCTCTTGGAAAGCCAGAAATTTGCAAATATAGTATAAAAGAGATTAATACCCTCTACGAGTTGACTTCGATATACACTGCCAAAAAGGAAAAAAACAAATCCACGGCTCCTGGGAGATAGATGGATGAGTGAATGAATAATAATCCAACTTCCATATATGAATCCTAGTTATCAATTTCAGCAGGATGCACTCTGCGTGAGGTAGAGTAGAATATCTTGTTGATGTTTTAATGAATGGATGTATGAGATCCAGTTCAAGAATGTTGGTCGATGGTAAAACTACTGCAAGACTAAATCACCAGTGGAATCTCCAATGTACAGCCGATAAAATTGCATAAAAATTTAAATTTCAAATTTCTTACTAAAAACAAGATAAATTAAGATTTATAAATAGTAACTTGATTTTGACAACTGAGAACTTCTTCTTCTTCTTCTTGATTGTTGCTGTTTATTAAATTATTTTGTTCATAGTTCCTGTTAATAAATAAATAGATCAATCATGACTAAGATAGACAAATTAATAAAACGATAAATTGCCCTTAAAGTAAAAATAGAAGGACAAAGGTCACTACATGAGAAACTAAACAAAACAACTTCTGGTTACTTTCAAACAGTAATCTGTATATTAAAAGATTACCGGATTGAACTCACAGAGAATGATCTCGTAATTTGTGAAGAATTAGAGACAAATGATGATTCATACTTCACAGAAAACACATTCGAGGTCACCCAAATCATATACATTGAGCTTCTTAGTGAACTCAATGATGGTCTTACTTCAACTCCAAAGGAAGAAAAACCTGAAACTAATTATCATCACAAGGCTCACATACAGTTGCCTAGAATAAATAATCCTATATTTGATGGTAGATACAAACCGAGGAGAACTTTCCATGATTTATTCAAATCGCTAATACATGAGGACCACTCTGTACCTAAGATTCAAAAATTGCGTTACCTCAAAACCAGTGTTACTGGTGAGGCAGAACGACTACTGCGACAATTTGACATCGCAGAGTCCAACTACGAGAAAGGATTTGCTTATCCAACGATACGACAACAAACGCGTATTAGCTTCCACTCAATTATCGATTTTCATAAATCAACCACCCTTTAAAGTGGAATCTCATATAAATCTTAAAAATATTCTGACTATAACAGAAGAAAGCCTACATGAACTAAAGGCACTCAAAATACCCATTGAACAATGGGATTTAATAGTAATAGACATTTTGGTAAAAAACTTCCCTCGGAAGCCCACTACTTATGGGAACAGGAAATAAGCAATACAAGTGAATTTCCGTCCTATAAACAATTTATGAAGTTTTTGGAAAGGCGTTTCAGAACACTTGAAGTGATTAACGAAAATACAAAAAGTATACAGAATACTTCTAAAGCGTATACTACTATGCAATACACCACAAAGTCCAAACCAACATACGGACTCTACACCAATCCACCTAGGATACCAAAACAAGGCATACAAGCCTGTATAATGTGTAAGGAAGCACACACATTATACCATTGTACAAAATTCCATAAATTAAGTATAGCCGACCGCCTAAGGTACACCAGAGAGAAAAGATTATGTGCAAATTGTTTGACACCAAATCACAAAAATTGACATGAACAAAACCACGTGTTTTAAATGCAGAAAACGTCATAATACTTTACTATATCTACCACCAAATCAAGGAAGCAATGTAACTCAAGCAAATGCCCCTGACAATTGTGAGGCGGAATCATCATCAGAACCGATATTTTTCTTCACATCGAACTTGAAGAAAGCATTGGTAGAAGTAGTAACGCCGAATGGGCAACAAATACGCTACTCGCTCTTATAGATTCCGGATCTCAGATATCATTTATGTCTAACTCAGCATATAAACGTTTAAAGCTAACGGGATCATCAATAAATCTTCAAGTATCGGGGTTGGGTAATACTCGAACTACTACAGCTTCCAATCAAGCAAACATAACTATAAGGTACCTGTACAATCAATACTCTATAAATACCAACGTTTTGATAATACCCAAAATATCAGACAATATACCTCAGAGTGTTGTCAACACAAATAAATGGCCTCACATCAAGTATTTCAACTTGGCTGACCCACAATTTCACCAGCTTGGACCTGGGGATATGTTACTAGGAACGGACATGTACACAGAGATTATAACAGATGGAGTCATTAAAGGCCCACCAAGTACACCGGCCCCTATAAATACGCATCTTGGATGGATATTGATTGGCTCAACAGTGAAATGTTCCGATTGTCGTATTTCAACATTAACCGCCTCTATTGCTGATTCAGCTACACTACAAAACCAACTCAGACAATTCTGGGAAATGGAAGAACTACCGAGCCACTCAAAGCTAAACCCAATTCATGAACAATGTGAATTATTCTACGAAAAGAATCACAAACGGCGGCTTGAAAATGGAAAATATGAGGTAAAACTTCCATTTATAAACTCAGAGGCACCTGATCTGGGACAATCTAGGAACTTAGCTATAAAGAAATTCATTCAACAAGAGAAAAGGTTCATTAATAGCCCAGAACATGCGGAACAATATAAACCATGTACCAATGAGTATAAAACTCTCGGTTACATGAAGGAGATTTCGGCAGAACAAGTCAAGGCTGAATAAACCATAGACGGCAAAATACATTATTATTATTTACCTCCCCATGCCGTAATAAAAGAAAGTACTACTACCAAGCTTCGAGTAGTATTTAACGCATCTGCCAAAACTTCCAATGGCAAGAGTCTCAACGGACAATTGTTAATAAAGCCTATGGACAACCATTCTTAAATGGCGCCAATACAAATACGCCTTCACAGCAGATATAGAAAAGATTTATCGCGTGATAAATGTGCTCAGACTCATCAAGATTATCAGCGAATAATATGGCGCAACAATCCTGAAGAGCCCATAAAAGATTACGCCTTAAAAACGGTAACATTTGGATCTGCACCCGCTCAATACCTCGCCGTAAAAACAATTCAGCAATTAGCAGCAGACGAAGGAAAAACTACCCTCTTGGTGCAAAATGCATGGCAACAGATTTTTATGTAGATGATCTGCTGACAGGGTGCCATACAATTTTAAATGGGGTACAACTACAAAGAGAAGTAAGCAATATGTTAAAATCTGGTGGGTTCTAACTACGAAAGTGGGCAAGTAACCATCCTAGCCTGTTGAGAAACATACCAGAACAAAATAGAGAAATCAAAGGCTTGTTAAATTTCTCAACAAACGAGACAATTAAAACGTTGGGAATCAATTGGCAACCAGCATCAGACAATTTCACGTTTCAGTAGGGCTTCCATCAGCAAAAAACTATTACACTAAAAGAATTATATTGTCAGAAAGATCTAGTCTCTTTGATCCACTAGAATGGTTATCACCATATATATCAAGGTGTTGTGACTCAGGTGCCCAATGCCCCGAATCACAACCATAATGTCCATGCACCAATATATTGCCCTATGCAATATAGCGATGCATTACAAAGTTGACCCTGAAAATTAATTTAAATTTCATTAAAAACTCTATCAAAATTTAAAATGCATTTAGAAATGCATTCCCATATTATAACAAAATGCAATTTAGCATAAATTGCATTTTGTTATCAGACACACAATCCACTCACACGGTATGCACACTTACCTACATACAGTGTCTTCTTACTTTTTTTTTGTATGTACTATGTACATACGTTCATTACCTACTTAATCCAATCTAATTGCATGTATTGTATGTACATACATACATACAATTATCAAAATCATTCGCACCCTCTTAAAATTATTATTTCAAGACGGGCGCACAAGTTCATATCGGATTACCGGTTGCATCTAAATTTTGTACATTTTCTCACGTACGATTTTTAACGTCGTGAGAAAACAATAAAATATAAAAAAGCTTTTTGCAAGATATCGTGGGTACCTGGGTGCAATTTTCTCAAACCTCGGGGAGTTCGTTTTTAACCCGTCTCGGAGTCGCCTCGCGAAGTGTATCAAAAATATTTAACAAAAATTGTTAAAAGTTCTGAATGAAATAGTTTTAAGTGCACATTATATAGAGAATAATTAAAATAGTTACAAAGAATTGTTCAAAGTTTACAATATATTAACAACAATCAAGCTATTGTCACAAGTGAAACTGCTAAAAGTGTTTATTACTGTAGCTACTACTCAAGTACATGTAAAGGAAAACAAAATATAAAAAGTAAAAACTTCAACTTTCGCTGTGTTTTTAAGTAGCCAAATTTCCTCTTAATAATATTACCTTCGATAACTACTTTCTGGACGTACCAGGCAGCACTTGGCACCACAACGTGTTGTGACTCAGGGATATAGAATAATCCTAATTTCGGAGTTTCGAAGCTAGTTTCAATGGTTGTGTGCTCTCTCCATTGAGCACGGAACACGAAACCTCAACAACTGGTGGCAGCGGATTTAAAACTAGTGCCAATAAATTTTTTTAATTTAATTAAAATTATAAAGATAATATTAAAAAAAAAAAACGTGACAACATTTTAATGGCAACGGTGTTCCTAACCGAATACGTCGATTCAGTGCAAATAACAAATCAATTAAAATAAATAACAGAGGTAGATAATAGGTGATGTTAATACAATTAAAGTTCATAATAAAAAAAAAACAAAAAATTAAGCCCGGGTACCAAAAAAGGTACTTAGAGGAAATTTAGAGTTTAAGCGCCATAGCGCTCAACGAGGGACCCTTGCGAGGCTTCATCCCTGCCTCACCAAGACGAGCCAAAGAAGGAAGGAAGACATTTAGACGTATCATCACCATTAGCATACCATCCTGCAATTTCATCAACATCTTTAGCAAGAAGACATAATCCGGGCCGCTCGACGAAGGAAATCCAAGATCGAACCCAGTCACAACGGCACTATTTTCATTCTCCAACTCTAAGTCCAACAGGAATATTAAACAAGGAATAAAAGTTAAGGTAGACAATATTTTGTCCATTGATTTTCTTTTTATATTTTCTAAATATAGTAGAATTTAGTTCTATTTCTGTGTTGTGAAATCACTCACGAAGCGATCTCTGCGGTAAGACTACGTGAGCTTGCTGGTCAGAGGACTTCGGAAAAAATCAATATCGATCCCCTGCGACAGACTTCGTGAGTCTATCGATCTGGAGAAAGATCTTGGTCGAAGGGAGTGGTCTCCATACATATATAGCATACATAGGTGGAATAACATTTTTAAATTAACGAAAAATACCAACTAAGAGGCGAAGGAATCATATGGTGAAAAGAAAAAGAATAAAAGGAAGCAAAGATCGTAGTCATAGATAATTCAAAATATTGTTAAAACATTAATGGAGAAAATACATATACGGCACATTTATAAAAACAATTTTTTTTTATTTAATTCATTAAAATTCATACTAGCTCTTATTACCTAACATCAATGAATATAATTATTTAAGAACAACAAACTCTGCAAAAAAAAATCAAAATTTTTCGCAAATTTTTTTTCCCTTCAAACAAATCTAACAAATAGTTCTCCTATCGCTGTGTTTTTAATACTTTTTATAAAATTTAATTTACAAATTTAATTAAACACAAATATCTACATACAAACAACGTATATCCTTGATCCCTTTGTTGAGAGTGCTAACCATTTTTTCTTGAGTTTTTTTTTAAATCGAAACAAATTTAATCCCAATTTTAACCAATTTCATTATTTAATCATTCTGATCCACAATACAGAAAAGGACATCGGAAAACAAAACAATCTTATGCATATAAATAATATTTTAACATTTTATTTTTTATTAGAACTATTTCTCTTTTTTTTTATTTTCTTTAAAAAAGATTGTGGACGCCAGTATTTAGTGCTATTTTTTTTGTTATATCAAAATTGTTTCTGCTTCTCCTTCTGAAGTTGGTTATTCTTATGGAAGTTGGGTTGTCCTTACCTGTTTTTCCTTTTTTTTTATATATAAATGATTACATAGAAAATTTTTAATTAAAACTCTCCCTACTAACAAATTCCACAATAGTTTCCCTACCTATCACTATACTTTTCTTATTCTTAATAAAATTTAATTTTTTTTTCTCTTCTCAATTTTCACAGAGATATTAATAACAAACAAATAATAATCTTTTTTTTATATATAGGTATATTGAGATTCCTAGTAATTTATTTAAATTATCAAATTATCCTCTTACTATTGTTCTTTCTATATTTCTCACACATTACTGTCTACATTTTTCTTTCACGTAACCATATGTAAATATAACATCTGGTGGGAATGACAAACTAATTCTCTGCCTATTGTTGTCGAGAAATTTAACAATCTGTTTTCTATTCGGCTGTTTTTTTTCTCTCTCTTGCATACAACTTTGTCACATTTCCCATAAGCCCACTCCCAAATTCAACCAAATCAAAGTTCGAAACGGACATTCCTAATATTAAAAAACTATACACCATACTTGTACTAATTTTTCCGTCTACTACCAAAAAAAAAAAAACTACAATGACTGAAGAAACCGTTTCTTTCGATGAGCTATGCTCATCTCAAGTAGAAAAAAACAGTGCAATTAGGCTAATACTAGGGGCTTATCACCAAGATTATTTCAAAGAAAAAACTGAGGATTGGTACATGTTGACGAAAGCAACACTTTCCGAACGATTGAAATCAATCTCAGAAAGTACTATGAACAAGCAAAACCCCTTTCATATACCACCACCAAGAGCTTCGTGGAGATTTCCAAGCAAATCACAATTTACAGAAGGTAATAAGGAAACAAATGGTCCATAAAATGAAAGTATTTTCAGAAGTCTAAATACCAAAATTAACTCAATTACAAGAGTTATACAATCATTAAACCCTGATACTTTACCTACAGTGAGTAAAACATACCTAGAACAAAAACTGGGTATCCTAAATAAACATTGGGCTGAATTCGAAGAACTCAACAATACAATCGAAATGCAATCTACGCCACAAGACCTAGAAAATAAATACTTTACTGAAGATGTTTTCGGTAAAACAGAAGCAGAATATGAAGAAACTGTAATTGCTATTCAAGAACAGCTAGATACGCGCTTCCCTAATCACCAACATGACACACCAACTAACTCATCACACTTTCACAATGAAAGCACAGAGATTAAAATTTCAGATATTTCCCTATCAGAAATTAAATCCTTAATACCAAATTTTAACGGCGACCCAAAAAACCTCCATAAATTCGTGTCATGTTGCGATGACATAGAACGGCTTTATCCCAATCCTGTTTGCAATAATTAAAAGTAAGCTATTTGGAGATGCCTACAATGTACTTAAGTACAATGATACAAGCAGGTGGTCAGATTTGAAGAAAACATTACTCGAAACATTCGAAGTAAAATTAGAAAAGTCAGTACTACAATCAAAACTCCAAAACACAAGACAAAGAGCAGGAGAGCCTGTCAAAGAATTCCTGCAACGAATTAATATGACACATGCTCAATTGAACGAAACCACGCATTCATATGGAACAGATAAACTACTGTTAAATTCTCTCGTAAAGGACAACGAAAAACAAGCTATTAGAGCAATAGAGGATGGACTAATTAGCGAACAACTCCAAACATTAGCCAAGCTCCACGAAAATAGAGCATTAAAGTCCATTACGTCATATATTGGTGAGCAAGCATTACGCCTATAATCAAAGGCAACAAAATTAGCAACAAACTCTTCTCGCACTGCTCAATCAGTAGAAGTGCAGAACCCCCTTTGTTACAAATGCAGGACGCAAGGCCATTTAGCTCCAAATTGTCCACAAAACATTCGTATAAAACCAATCCCAAATAACAGTTTTTCTAATGCCCTAAACAAAAGCAATCCTCCTAAGCTGGCTAGCATCTTAACAACTCCACCCCTACATGCAGGTATTGTCATAAATTAGGACATACCCTAGAAGTATGCAGGGCGAGAATAGCAACCATGGGAATTTCTATAGAGAAAATACAAATCCGGTTCCCCAAAACTTCAGGAATCGAACAGAAATTCCCAATACAATTGCACCACCTCGAAGGCAGATCAACGTCAACCGGGTTCCAAATTTTAATTATAGGAAAAATTCTCCTACTTCGACAATACAACCTCAAAATGAACCAAGATCAAATAAAGATCACGTACAAAATCCGAGAATATTTTTAACACACTCGGAAAGCAAATCAAGGCGAGAGGAATTAGTCGGCAGCCCCTCGTATATTCAAACAAAAGCCGACATACACACCAACCCAAATTAGATAATACACATTTATTAAATGATCACATAACGTTGAAAATACCAATTACTATCAGCGCCAATTCCATTACCATTTCCATATCTACCAATGTATGCTCAAATAAAGACACAAAGTTCCTTGTAGACACAGGAGCGGAAATCAGCCTAATAAAGTTCAATACACTGAAAGCAGGTAGCACTTACTATAAAGATGCAATCTGCAAAATAAATACTTTATTTACTGAATCTATAACTACAGAAGGATTAATATTGGCAAAAATGTCAAATATATCATACGAAGAATTTGTAATAGAGTATCCCTTCCAAATAGTAGGAGAAAACTCAGCCTTGGCATATGACGGCCTAATTGGCCACGACTTCTTGTCCAGATACAACGCTTGTATCAATTATAAAAACAATTACATTCCCTTAGGGGTGAAGCAATGTCATTCATCCTATCCCATAGAGCAATATCGCTCCGATTATCCAAATACATATCTTAGATATGATAACCATACAAGAAGTCCGAAACACACAATGTAAGTGTTAATAAAAGCAAGTTACCCAGTACTTCACCGGATTTAAACACCAAACGTGAAAAGTACCCCAAAACAAATATCCTACAAAAAACGGAATATATTTTACAATCCAATGAAAACCGAAATGAATCGGACAAACTACATAATAATATTATTACAATTCCCGCTCGCTCTGAATCCATAATTCAAATTCCAACTTTGTCAACTACGGAATCAGTATAATAATAATAAGTAAAGCCAGGTTTGTTCATAGGAAATACCATAGTCAACCCATCACAAGGAATGGCAAAAGTCCTAGTTCTCAACACGAATGAGCAGGACGTCGAACTGGCAATTCATGACATGAATCCAGAATTCTATGACCTTAATGACTGCGATTGCATCTCTACAGATTCCAACAGAGATCCAATTAGGGGCAGAATAAAAAAACTGCACACCCTGATTAAATTGGATCACTGTAATTTGGAAGAAGCCGAGAGTATTCGGAAAATGTGTAAGTATTTCAACTATCTCTTCTACTTAGAAGGGGATTTCCTAACATTTACAAATGCAACCGAGCACAAAATCGAAACAGTCCCAAATAAACCTCACATATACACTAAACCGTACAGACTTCCAGAAACAAGCCGGAAAGAAATTACCCGGCAAATAAATGAAATGTTGGATTCAGAGATAATAAGCCCTTCAAATAGTCCGTGGAATTCACCCCTGCTCCTAGTTCCCAAAAAACCGGACGAGCATGGGAAAAAAATGGCGAGTCGTTGTAGATTTCCGCCGAGTAAATGACATTAGTATTGGCGACGCTAACCCATTACCTAATATGACAGACATATTAGATCAATTGGGTAAGTCCAAATATTTCACGACGCTAGACCTCGCCAGCGGATTCCACCAAATTCGCATGGACGGGAAGGATAGAGCAAAAACTGCGTTTAGAACTCCTTATGGTCATTACGAGTTTAACCGTATGCCCTTTGGATTAAAATGTGCACCGGCAACCTTCCAACGTGCCATGAATAATGTCCTTTCCGGACTCCAAGGCATTTACTGTTTCGTATACATGGACGATATTGTAGTCCATGGATACAATCTTAAAGACCATAATATTAGGCTCGCAAATGTATTTAGCCGCCTTCGGGATTTCAATTTAAAACTACAACCCGACAAGTGCCATTTCTTAAGAAAAGAAATAATGTATCTAGGGCACATCATTACTGAAAATGGAGTCAAGCCAGCTCCGGCAAAAATTAAATCAGTTCAGTCCTATCCCAGACCCAAGAAGGAGCAAGATATTAAAGCCTTGCTTGGTCTCGTCGGCTACTATCGCAGCTTTATACCAAACTTTTCAAAAATAGCTAAACCACTTACAAATCTTTTAAAAAAAGATATCCTTTTCAAGTTCGACGCAATTTGTGATGAAGCATTTTGCGAATTACGCAATAAACTTATTTCAGCACCAATTTTATCATATCCCAATTTCGACAAAGAATTTTTTGTCACCTCCGATGCCAGTGACTACGCCATCGGAGCTGTTCTTTCACAAGTTGATGACCACGGAGATCATCCAATCGCCTATGTGAGCCGACTTCTCAATGGTGCAGAGACTCGTTACTCAACTATAGAGAAAGAGCTCTTAGCTATCGTCTTCGCAGTTGAGCAGTTCAGACCATACATTTATGGGAGACAGTTTACAATTATAACTGACCATAAACCATTAGTATGGCTCATGAATCTGAAAGACCACTCCTCAAGACTAATGAGATGGAGAATACGTCTTGAGGAATATGACTACAAGATAGTCCATAAATCAGGCAAGCTCAACACAAATGCAGACGCTCTCAGTAGAGCTATTCCAGATAGTAGCGAAAATTTCGCAGAACCTACCACCTGCGTAAATGTGGTAACAAGGAATCAAGCTAGAGCGCAGGCGAATTTGAATACTCTCAACACGAGTGTCATTAATCAAAATTCAATTCCATCACAAGCACAACAATTACTCAGTCATAATAACAGACTAATTTTCCTCTTTTACTGACTAAAAATGCGAATACTAAATTCTTCATCTTGCCAATGCAAGATACAGAACTTGAAAGAGTGTTGGATTCGAAAATAAAATTTTCAGATAAATCCCCACTTTCAGACACTGAACTGAACTTCTTCAAAAGAAAAGACTCCATAATAATTATTTCCAAAACTAATTTACCTTGTCGATCCCAAAGAGATATATCAGACCTCGAAAAGATTTTAACTGAGATCTGCTCATACACAGAAGCAAATCAGTTAAAACAAATAAATATCTCCTTCCCCATATTAGATCCACAGAATCTAATAATTATTAAAAACATTTTTACCAAGGTCTTCACTGCTAAACAAATAAACATTAAACTCCATCAAGATTCTGTTAAATATTTATATGACATTAATGTCATCGAACAAGTCTTAAAAGATTTTCACTCATTACCAACGGGAGGCCATCAAGGTATTTCCCGTACTATTAAAAGAATCAAAAAGCAATTCTACTGGCCTGGCATGTCAGACGACGTGGTCAAATATGTAAGGAAATGTAAACTTTGTCAGGTGAACAAAGTATCCAGAAACCCTAAAATTCCAATGAAAATCTCGAGCATTAGCTCCAAACCTTTCAAAAGAGTGTACCTAGATGTAGTAGGACCTCTCCCAATTTCTCATTCTGGAAACAAATACATCCTTACATTTCAAGACGACCTTTCAAAATTTTCTGAGGCTATTCCCATAGTCGACACCGAGTCTAAGAGATTAGCGGAAGCCTTCACGACAAAAATAGTGTGTCGACATGGTATTCCAGAAAGTATCCTCACAGATCAGAGTTTTAACCTCATAAGTGGCATGTTCGCCGAGGTATCTAAATTACTAAGAATAAAACGACTTAAAACTACTCCATATCACCCTCAAACGAATGGTGCATTGGAAAGAAGTCACAGAACCTTTGCAAAATATCTCCGATCTTATGTAGCAAAAGAGCCACAAGACTGGGATACATGGATTCCTTATGCCATGTTTGTATACAATACTACCCCTCATTCGAGTACTAATTATACTCCCCACGAACTCCTTTACGGATTCCCAGACGAAATTCCAAACAATTTGAAATCTTCTCCAACCATTTACTATAATTACGACAATTATGAAAACGAGTTAAAAGCGCGTCTACAGCATAGCTTCAAAATAGCTAAAGACATAGCCATGGCAAAGAAAGAAAGATCAAAATTGCAATACGATAAGAACTCCGTCCAAAAATCATTTAATACTGGTGATAAAGTCTTACTGAAAAGCAGAGTCAGAGATAATAAGTTCTCACCATTATGGTCAGGTCCGTATGAGATAATGGAGATTAATTCCCCCGAAAATTCCACCATCACAATCAATAATAAAAATAAAAGAGTCCATAATAATGACTTAAAACTTCTCAAAGAGTAATATTTATGTCAACAGCTTCATCCTCTTCATTCCAAGCGAATAATACAATATCATCTTTCAGGCTTCCAAAATGATGCATATAGCATTCATTCTAATTTGCAGGTAAACCAACTAAATGCCAGTGCAGGTATTTACTTCGAGGAAATTGGCAGAGGCAATTTCTACACCAACGAGTGGAAATTAGTGACATTCTACGACCTGGAAAATTTTAAAACAGAATTCAACAACATCCAGTTCATAGCCCAACAAATTACAGCGACCTGCCGGAAACTGGACAAACACTCAGCCTTGAGCCACACTTGTAACGGAACGTTGTTACAAATCTATCTTATATTAGCAAACATAGAATATAAGAATATGTTACTTGTGACCCAAAGTAGGAAACAAAGAGCACTATTTAATGCAATAGGCTCAATCTCCAAAGCCCTTTTCGGCACATGAGACGAAGATGATGCCAAGCTATATGATGAACAAATCCGAAATCTCACCCTTAACCAAAACTCCCTCCTATCACTTATGAAAAGCCAAACTGCGATAGTCGAAGCAACCGCAAATGTTCTCAACAAAACTAAAGCCGCAATTGAAAAGGATTTCATGGTTATGCATAAAAAGTTAATTTCAATACAGATAGCTACATCATTAATGGAAAACAGAACATTGGATAACAAATTGAAATTGAGTCACTTATTTCCCTGGTTTCGTTAATGGCATTCAGATACAAAAATACCCAGTCGGAATTAATAGATCTCTTAACAGATTCAAGGCATGGAAAATTTCATCCTACACTCATTTCCCCTAAACAAATTGAAGAACTCTTATTGAACATAAGACAGGAATTGCCAAATTCACTGATGCTTCCTATAAATGCCAGAGACACTATATTTTCATACATCTACAAATTAAGCACGATATCCGCAAATATTTTCAATAATAAAATAATTATCGAGCTCCAGATTCCACTTCCGTTCAAGGAACCATACCAAATATTCAAAGTAATGCCATTACCCACACTCCTTAACGGATCATTTGTAAATATCGAACCATCGAAGGAATACATATTAATAGACTACAATCGCGAACATTTTGTTGAACTAACAATACAGGATATCCATAATTGCGCAACGTTGGATCAAATGCATTTTTCCTGCAAAATCTCATCCTATCCTAAACACAAATACAAAAATAGACCAATGTGAATTAAACATGATAAAAAAGGAACCAATTACATCGAAATGTACAATCCTAACATTAGAGCAAGTTTATTATTTGTCGCAGTTATCACAGCAGAATGCCTGGCTTTTCTCCCTGAAAGGATTCCTCCACATAGACATCATTTGTGAAGATTCCATTAGTTCGCAAACTCTGCATGGAATTGGAACAATGCACATCGATCCCGGTTGTTATGTTCGCAGCAAGAAATTCATCCTGCACGGACATAACGTAAAAACATCCAAATTCAATTCCCATTTTATTCCAACGATAAACATTTCAAATATAATATGGAATATGACGTCTTCTCCCATGGAAACGCTTATAGAAACAAATCCCTTAAATATCACAACAAACACGGATCTAGAGAAACTTCTGGAATCCATTCGTTTCCAAAAAAATCAAGAATTAATTCCTTTAAATCCAATAAATGATCATCATATTCACCACTATGCGATATCATATGTGACTATTGTTTTAATCATCTCTGTTGCCTGCGTATATATGTATATTAAATACATACGTACATACATATTACGAAAAAAGCTTTCGCGATAAGAAACGCGCGCAGCATAAATGCATTATATGTATATACGCCCCGCGATTTCAAACGACGGGACTGTGGCTGATGTTTTTGAAAGTGTAAGATTACATTTTTGAAGCCACCATCCGAAGCAAATAATTCTGGACATGTTTGAACAAGTCCAGAATTAAAATCGTAAAAATTTTCTCAGGGTAAGAAAATGCAATTAAGAATTTTCTACCCTGAACAGCGGCTCTTGACCATGATGAAGGTGATCAAGAGTTGAGTTGGTTTTTAAGATTCGAGTAGAGTTGAGTTCGATTTTTTGGTTCTTGTCGGGTTAACCACGAGCGGCATGCTAGAAAAAAATATTAAAGAACAATAGTAGATTTTTGCTCTCGAGGGTGGATTTGTTTTAAGTTTGTAAAATGATAGAAAGGAAAAACAAAAATAAAAATTCAATCAAGGCACGCTTAAGCGCTTAGTAGGACGATTAAAAAATTCGGTAAACCTAGTGAAAAGTTAAAGTTTGATAAAAAGTTCAAAAAAGAAAATGGAAAAGTTATGCATTTAGTTTTGTTTTGTTTAGAGAAATTTACCTAAGTTCTATTTTAAGAAGTTTGTAAAAAAAGTGAGGTTTCAATAAAAGAAAATTATATGAGAACCTTTGTGTAGTTGAATATACCTCCCGGATTACGAAAAGCAACAGTCAACGTCAAGGTGAAAACAAATAACAGTGAGTACTTTTATAAATCGCCATAATAACTACGTTGGGTATATATACAACAGTGCCTACCCCGGCACCAAGAAGAGAAGGATTTAAAATAACCCCTGCTCCCACCAGAAAAAGGACAGAACATTTATAACATATTTTAACAAGTAAAAAAGCTAGAATTGGTCTAAGACCAATTCTTATATACCCTAGATGAATGCCCGTATTAAATTTCGTATGGTCACCGATTTATTCAAGTTTGATTTTTGAAGTTGTTTTTCGCATATATTTCTAGAACGGTTTGTCGCACAGAAAAAATGATTATAACCAATTTTATGGGATTTCGTATTTCATATTGTATTTTTCGCGACAAATCGTACTGAAGGTTCGATTTGCTTTTTTTTTTTTTTGAATTTAATTATTTCCGACAAATTTTGCTGAAGGCAAAATTTGTCGTGGAGCTTGTTCCTGTTAAAACGACTTGGTTGAAATCTGAAACTTTTGTTTTTCCCAAGTCGTTATATGGGAAAAATTTTATGAGTTGTTTGGAATGTGAAGAAAATTGCTGATGCAATGATGGAAATTGCTGATGCAATTTTCTTCACCCTTTTTGGATGGTAAACTAGTCATGTTTTGTGCATGATTAGTTTATTGAATTTTATAATTTATGATTTTCTTTTTTATTCCCAATTCTAGGCTTTTAGGTACGAGATTTTGTATATTGGGTTTTTTTTTGTTTGGGGAATGATATTGATTTTGCGATATTTCAGGGTTTCCAGGATTTTTAATAAAAATCAAATCAGGTTTATATATATATCCTAATCTAGGTTTTATATATATAACATTGCACCTCTTCTAGTTCGTGTGCAGAAAGTATTTCTTTCGGTTCACGCACTTTTGGTTTGTATTTAATATACATATATACGCAGGCAACAGAGATGATTAAAACAATAGTCACATATGATATCGCATAGTGGTGAATATGATGATCATTTATTGGATTTAAAGGAATTAATTCTTGATTTTTTTGGAAACGAATGGATTCCAGAAGTTTCTCTAGATCCGTGTTTGTTGTGATATTTAAGGGATTTGTTTCTATAAGCGTTTCCATGGGAGAAGACGTCATATTCCATATTATATTTGAAATGTTTATCGTTGGAATAAAATGGGAATTGAATTTGGATGTTTTTACGTTATGTCCGTGCAGGATGAATTTCTTGCTGCGAACATAACAACCGGGATCGATGTGCATTGTTCCAATTCCATGCAGAGTTTGCGAACTAATGGAATCTTCACAAATGATGTCTATGTGGAGGAATCCTTTCAGGGAGAAAAGCCAGGCATTCTGCTGTGATAACTGCGACAAATAATAAACTTGCTCTAATGTTAGGATTGTACATTTCGATGTAATTGGTTCCTTTTTTATCATGTTTAATTCACATTGGTCTATTTTTGTATTTGTGTTTAGGATAGGTGATGAGATTTTGCAGGAAAAATGCATTTGATCCAACGTTGCGCAATTATGGATATCCTGTATTGTTAGTTCAACAAAATGTTCGCGATTGTAGTCTATTAATATGTATTCCTTCGATGGTTCGATATTTACAAATGATCCGTTAAGGAGTGTGGGTAATGGCATTACTTTGAATATTTGGTATGGTTCCTTGAACGGAAGTGGAATCTGGAGCTCGATAATTATTTTATTATTGAAAATATTTGCGGATATCGTGCTTAATTTGTAGATGTATGAAAATATAGTGTCTCTGGCATTTATAGGAAGCATCAGTGAATTTGGCAATTCCTGTCTTATGTTCAATAAGAGTTCTTCAATTTGTTTAGGGGAAATGAGTGTAGGATGAAATTTTCCATGCCTTGAATCTGTTAAGAGATCTATTAATTCCGACTGGGTATTTTTGTATCTGAATGCCATTAACGAAACCAGGGAAATAAGTGACTCAATTTCAATTTGTTATCCAATGTTCTGTTTTCCATTAATGATGTAGCTATCTGTATTGAAATTAACTTTTTATGCATAACCATGAAATCCTTTTCAATTGCGGCTTTAGTTTTGTTGAGAACATTTGCGGTTGCTTCGACTATCGCAGTTTGGCTTTTCATAAGTGATAGGAGGGAGTTTTGGTTAAGGGTGAGATTTCGGATTTGTTCATCATATAGCTTGGCATCATCTTCGTCTCATGTGCCGAAAAGGGCTTTGGAGATTGAGCCTATTGCATTAAATAGTGCTCTTTGTTTCCTACTTTGGGTCACAAGTAACATATTCTTATATTCTATGTTTGCTAATATAAGATTGATTTGTAACAACGTACCGTTACAAGTGTGGCTCAAGGCTGAGTGTTTGTCCAGTTTCCGGCAGGTCGCTGTAATTTGTTGGGCTATGAACTGGATGTTGTTGAATTCTGTTTTAAAATTTTCCAGGTCGTAGAATGTCACTAATTTCCACTCGTTGGGGTAGAAATTGGCTCTGCCAATTTCCTCGAAGTAAATACCTGCACTGGCATTTAGTTGGTTTACCTGCAAATTAGAATGAATGCTATATGCATCATTTTGGAAGCCTGAAAGATGATATTGTATTATTCGCTTGGAATGAAGAGGATGAAGCTGTTGACATAAATATTACTCTTTGAGAAGTTTTAAGTCATTATTATGGACTCTTTTATTTTTATTATTGATTGTGATGGTGGAATTTTCGGGGGAATTAATCTCCATTATCTCATACGGACCTGACCATAATGGTGAGAACTTATTATCTCTGACTCTGCTTTTCAGTAAGACTTTATCACCAGTATTAAATGATTTTTGGACGGAGTTCTTATCGTATTGCAATTTTGATCTTTCTTTGTTTGCCATGGCTATGTCTTTAGCTATTTTGAAGCTATGCTGTAGACACGCTTTTAACTCGTTTGCATAATTGTCGTAATTATAGTAAATGGTTGGAGAAGATTTCAAATTGTTTGGAATTAGTACTCGAATGAGGGGTAGTATTGTATACAAACATGGCATAAGGAATCCATGTATCCCAGTCTTGTGGCTCTTTTGCTACATAAGATCGGAGATATTTTGCAAAGGTTCTGTGACTTCTTTCCAATGCACCATTCGTTTGAGGGTGATATGGAGTAGTTTTAAGTCGTTTTATTCTTAGTAATTTAGATACCTCGGCGAACATGCCACTTATGAGGTTAAAACTCTGATCTGTGAGGATACTTTCTGGAATACCATGTCGACACACTATTTTTGTCGTGAAGGCTTCCGCTAATCTCTTAGACTCGGTGTCGACTATGGGAATAGCCTCAGAAAATTTTGAAAGGTCGTCTTGAAATGTAAGGATGTATTTGTTTCCAGAATGAGAAATTGGGAGAGGTCCTACTACATCTAGGTACACTCTTTTGAAAGGTTTGGAGCTAATGCTCGAGATTTTCATTGGAATTTTAGGGTTTCTGGATACTTTGTTCACCTGACAAAGTTTACATTTCCTTACATATTTGACCACGTCGTCTGACATGCCAGGCCAGTAGAATTGCTTTTTGATTCTTTTAATAGTACGGGAAATACCTTGATGGCCTCCCGTTGGTAATGAGTGAAAATCTTTTAAGACTTGTTCGATGACATTAATGTCATATAAATATTTAACAGAATCTTGATGGAGTTTAATGTTTATTTGTTTAGCAGTGAAGACCTTGGTAAAAATGTTTTTAATAATTATTAGATTCTGTGGATCTAATATGGGGAAGGAGATATTTATTTGTTTTAACTGATTTGCTTCTGTGTATGAGCAGATCTCAGTTAAAATCTTTTCGAGGTCTGATATATCTCTTTGGGATCGACAAGGTAAATTAGTTTTGGAAATAATTATTATGGAGTCTTTTCTTTTGAAGAAGTTCAGTTCAGTGTCTGAAAGTGGGGATTTATCTGAAAATTTTATTTTCGAATCCAACACTCTTTCAAGTTCTGTATCTTGCATTGGCAAGATGAAGAATTTAGTATTCGCATTTTTAGTCAGTAAAAGAGGAAAATTAGTCTGTTATTATGACTGAGTAATTGTTGTGCTTGTGATGGAGTTGAATTTTGATTAATGACACTCGTGTTGACAGTATTCAAATTCGCCTGCGCTCTAGCTTGATTCCTTGTTACCACATTTACGCAGGTGGTAGGTTCTGCGAAATTTTCGCTACTATCTGGAATAGCTCTACTGAGAGCGTCTGCATTTGTGTTGAGCTTGCCTGATTTATGGACTATCTTGTAGTCATATTCCTCAAGACGTATTCTCCATCTCATTAGTCTTGAGGAGTGGTCTTTCAGATTCATGAGCCATACTAATGGTTTATGGTCAGTTATAATTGTAAACTGTCTCCCATAAATGTATGGTCTGAACTGCTCAACTGCGAAGACGATAGCTAAGAGCTCTTTCTCTATAGTTGAGTAACGAGTCTCTGCACCATTGAGAAGTCGGCTCACATAGGCGATTGGATGATCTCCGTGGTCATCAACTTGTGAAAGAACAGCTCCGATGGCGTAGTCACTGGCATCGGAGGTGACAAAAAATTCTTTGTCGAAATTGGGATATGATAAAATTGGTGCTGAAATAAGTTTATTGCGTAATTCGCAAAATGCTTCATCACAAATTGCGTCGAACTTGAAAAGGATATCTTTTTTTAAAAGATTTGTAAGTGGTTTAGCTATTTTTGAAAAGTTTGGTATAAAGCTGCGATAGTAGCCGACGAGACCAAGCAAGGCTTTAATATCTTGCTCCTTCTTGGGTCTGGGATAGGACTGAACTGATTTAATTTTTGCCGGATCTGGCTTGACTCCATTTTCAGTAATGATGTGCCCTAGATACATTATTTCTTTTCTTAAGAAATGGCACTTGTCGGGTTGTAGTTTTAAATTGAAATCCCGAAGGCGGCTAAATACATTTGCGAGCCTAATATTATGGTCTTTAAGATTGTATCCATGGACTACAATATCGTCCATGTATACGAAACAGTAAATGCCTTGGAGTCCGGAAAGGACATTATTCATGGCACGTTGGAAGGTTGCCGGTGCACATTTTAATCCAAAGGGCATACGGTTAAACTCGTAATGACCATAAGGAGTGCTAAACGCAGTTTTTGCTCTATCCTTCCCGTCCATGCGAATTTGGTGGAATCCGCTGGCGAGGTCTAGCGTCGTGAAATATTTGGACTTACCCAATTGATCTAATATGTCTGTCATATTAGGTAATGGGTTAGCGTCGCCAATACTAATGTCATTTACTCGGCGGAAATCTACAACGACTCGCCATTTTTTTTCCCATGCTCGTCCGGTTTTTTGGGAACTAGGAGCAGGGGTGAATTCCACGGACTATTTGAAGGGCTTATTATCTCTGAATCCAACATTTCATTTATTTGCCGGGTAATTTCTTTCCGGCTTGTTTCTGGAAGTCTGTACGGTTTAGTGTATATGTGAGGTTTATTTGGGACTGTTTCGATTTTGTGCTCGGTTGCATTTGTAAATGTTAGGAAATCCCCTTCTAAGTAGAAGAGATAGTTGAAATACTTACACATTTTCCGAATACTCTCGGCTTCTTCCAAATTACAGTGATCCAATTTAATCAGGGTGTGCAGTTTTTTTATTCTGCCCCTAATTGGATCTCTGTTGGAATCTGTAGAGATGCAATCGCAGTCATTAAGGTCATAGAATTCTGGATTCATGTCATGAATTGCCAGTTCGACGTCCTGCTCATTCGTGTTGAGAACTAGGACTTTTGCCATTCCTTGTGATGGGTTGACTATGGTATTTCCTATGAACAAACCTGGCTTTACTTCTTTTTTAAAATATACTGATTCCGTAGTTGACAAAGTTGGAATTTGAATTATGGATTCAGAGCGAGCGGGAATTGTAATAATATTATTATGTAGTTTGTCCGATTCATTTCGGTTTTCATTGGATTGTAAAATATATTCCGTTTTTTGTAGGATATTTGTTTTGGGGTACTTTTCACGTTTGGTGTTTAAATCCGGTGAAGTACTGGGTAACTTGCTTTTATTAACACTTACATTGTGTGTTTCGGACTTCTTGTCATGGTTATCATATCTAAGATATGTATTTGGATAATCGGAGCGATATTGCTCTATGGGATAGGATGAATGACATTGCTTCACCCCTAAGGGAATGTAATTGTTTTTATAATTGATACAAGCGTTGTATCTGGACAAGAAGTCGTGGCCAATTAGGCCGTCATATGCCAAGGCTGAGTTTTCTCCTACTATTTGGAAGGGATGCTCTATTACAAATTCTTCGTATGATATATTTGACATTTTTGCCAATATTAATCCTTCTGTAGTTATAGATTCAGTAAATAAAGTATTTATTTTGCAGATTGCATCTTTATAGTAAGTGCTACCTGCTTTCAGTGTATTGAACTTTATTAGGCTGATTTCCGCTCCTGTGTCTACAAGGAACTTTGTGTCTTTATTTGAGCATACATTGGTAGATATGGAAATGGTAATGGAATTGGCGCTGATAGTAATTGGTATTTTCAACGTTATGTGATCATTTAATAAATGTGTATTATCTAATTTGGGTTGGTGTGTATGTCGGCTTTTGTTTGAATATACGAGGGGCTGCCGACTAATTCCTCTCGCCTTGATTTGCTTTCCGAGTGTGTTAAAAATATTCTCGGATTTTGTACGTGATCTTTATTTGATCTTGGTTCATTTTGAGGTTGTATTGTCGAAGTAGGAGAATTTTTCCTATAATTAAAATTTGGAACCCGGTTGACGTTGATCTGCCTTCGAGGTGGTGCATTTGTACTGGGAATTTCTGTTCGATTCCTGAAGTTTTGGGGAACCGGATTTGTATTTTCTCTATAGAAATTCCCATGGTTGCTATTCTCGCCCTGCATACTTCTAGGGTATGTCCTAATTTATGACAATACCTGCATGTAGGGGTGGAGTTGTTAAGATGCTAGCCAGCTTAGGAGGATTGCTTTTGTTTAGGGCATTAGAAAAACTGTTATTTGGGATTGGTTTTATACGAATGTTTTGTGGACAATTTGGAGCTAAATGGCCTTGCGTCCTGCATTTGTAACAAAGGGGGTTCTGCACTTCTACTGATTGAGCAGTGCGAGAAGAGTTTGTTGCTAATTTTGTTGCCTTTGATTATAGGCGTAATGCTTGCTCACCAATATATGACGTAATGGACTTTAATGCTCTATTTTCGTGGAGCTTGGCTAATGTTTGGAGTTGTTCGCTAATTAGTCCATCCTCTATTGCTCTAATAGCTTGTTTTTCGTTGTCCTTTACGAGAGAATTTAACAGTAGTTTATCTGTTCTATATGAATGCGTGGCTTCGTTCAATTGAGCATGTGTCATATTAATTCGTTGCAGGAATTCTTTGACAGGCTCTCCTGCTCTTTGTCTTGTGTTTTGGAGTTTTGATTGTAGTACTGACTTTTCTAATTTTACTTCGAATGTTTCGAGTAATGTTTTCTTCAAATCTGACCACCTGCTTGTATCATTGTACTTAAGTACATTGTAGGCATCTCCAAATAGCTTACTTTTAATTATTGCAAACAGGGTTGATGGGTCAGTATTGGGGTAAAGCCGTTCTATGTCATCGCAACATGACACGAATTTATGGAGGTTTTTTGGGTCGCCGTTAAAATTTGGTATTAAGGATTTAATTTCTGATAGGGAAATATCTGAAATTTTAATCTCTGTGCTTTCATTGTGAAAGTGTGATGAGTTAGTTGGTGTGTCATGTTGGTGATTAGGGAAGCGCGTATCTAGCTGTTCTTGAATAGCAATTACAGTTTCTTCATATTCTGCTTCTGTTTTACCGAAAACATCTTCAGTAAAGTATTTATTTTCTAGGTCTTGTGGCGTAGATTGCATTTCGATTGTATTGTTGAGTTCTTCGAATTCAGCCCAATGTTTATTTAGGATACCCAGTTTTTGTTCTAGGTATGTTTTACTCACTGTAGGTAAAGTATCAGGGTTTAATGATTGTATAACTCTTGTAATTGAGTTAATTTTGGTATTTAGACTTCTGAAAATACTTTCATTTTATGGACCATTTGTTTCCTTATTACCTTCTGTAAATTGTGATTTGCTTGGAAATCTCCACGAAGCTCTTGGTGGTGGTATATGAAAGGGGTTTTGCTTGTTCATAGTACTTTCTGAGATTGATTTCAATCGTTCGGAAAGTGTTGCTTTCGTCAACATGTACCAATCCTCAGTTTTTTCTTTGAAATAATCGTGGTCGGTCGTGAAGTCTTTATGCTGAATTATTTGTTCTTCTGTTTTCTCGAAGGCGCTCCATATTTCTTCGAGTTGTTGTAGTTTACCTTTCACAAAGGTATTAGTACGCTTCACTTTACCGGCTTGGTGATAAGCCCCTAGTATTAGCCTAATAGCACTGTTTTTTTCTACTTGAGATGAGCATAGCTCATCGAAAGAAACGGTTTCTTCAGTCATTGTAGTTTTTTTTTTTTGGTAGTAGACGGAAAAATTAGTACAAGTATGGTGTATAGTTTTTTAATATTAGGAATGTCCGTTTCGAACTTTGATTTGGTTGAATTTGGGAGTGGGCTTATGGGAAATGTGACAAAGTTGTATGCAAGAAAGAGAAAAAAAACAGCCGAATAGAAAACAGATTGTTAAATTTCTCGACAACAATAGGCAGAGAATTAGTTTGTCATTCCCACCAGATGTTATATTTACATATGGTTACGTGAAAGAAAAAATGTAGACAGTAATGTGTGAGAAATATAGAAAGAACAATAGTAAGAGGATAATTTGATAATTTAAATAAATTACTAGGAATCTCAATATACCTATATATAAAAAAAAGATTATTATTTGTTTGTTATTAATATCTCTGTGAAAATTGAGAAGAGAAAAAAAAATTAAATTTTATTAAAAATAAGAAAAGTATAGTAATAGGTAGGGAAACTATTGTGGAATTTGTTAGTAGGGAGAGTTTTAATTAAAAATTTTCTATGTAATCATTTATATATAAAAAAAAAGGAAAAACAGGTAAGGACAACCCAACTTCCATAAGAATAACCAACTTCAGAAGGAGAAGCAGAAACAATTTTGATATAACAAAAAAAAATAGCACTAAATACTGGCGTCCACAATCTTTTTTAAAGAAAATAAAAAAAAAAGAGAAATAGTTCTAATAAAAAATAAAATGTTAAAATATTATTTATATGCATGAGATTGTTTTGTTTTCCGATGTCCTTTTCTGTATTGTGGATCAGAATGATTAAATAATGAAATTGGTTAAAATTGGGATTAAATTTGTTTCGATTTAAAAAAAACTCAAGAAAAAATGGTTAGCACTCTCAACAAAGGGATCAAGGATATACGTTGTTTGTATGTAGATATTTGTGTTTAATTAAATTTGTAAATTAAATTTTATAAAAAGTATTAAAAACACAGCGATAGGAGAACTATTTGTTAGATTTGTTTGAAGGGAAAAAAATTTTTCGAAAAATTTTGATTTTTTTTTGCAGAGTTTGTTGTTCTTAAATAATTATATTCATTGATGTTAGGTAATAAGAGCTAGTATGAATTTTAATGAATTAAATAAAAAAAAAATTGTTTTTATAAATGTGCCGTATATGTATTTTCTCCATTAATGTTTTAACAATATTTTGAATTATCTATGACTACGATCTTTGCTTCCTTTTATTCTTTTTCTTTTCACCATATGATATCCTTCGCCTCTTAGTTGGTATTTTTCGTTAATTTAAAAATGTTATTCCACCTATGTATGCTATATATGTATGGAGACCACTCCCTTCGACCAAGATATTTCTCCAGATCGATAGACTCACGAAGTCTGTCGCAGGGGATCGATATTGATTTTTTCCGAAGTCCTCTGACCAGCAAGCTCACGTAGTCTTACCGCAGAGGTCGCTTCGTGAGTGATTTCACAACACAAAAATAGAACTAAATTCTACTATATTTAAAAAATATAAAAAGAAAATCAATTGACAAAATATTGTCTACCTTAACTTTTATTCCTTGTTTAATATTCCTGTTGGACTTAGAGTTGGAGAATGAAAATAGTGCCGTTGTGACTGGGTTCGATCTTGGATTTCCTTTGTCGAGCGGCCCGGATTATGTCTTCTTGCTAAAGATGTTGATGAAATTGCAGGATGGTATGCTAAAGGTGATGATACGTCTAAATGTCTTCCTTCCTTCTTTGGCTCGTCTTGGTGAGGCAGGGATGAAGCCTCGCAAGGGTCCCTCGTTGAGCGCTATGGCGCTTAAACTCTAAATTTCCTCTAAGTACCTTTTTTGGTACCCGGGCTTAATTTTTTGTTTTTTTTTTTATTATGAACTTTAATTGTATTAACATCACCTATTATCTACCTCTGTTATTTATTTTAATTGATTTATTATTTGCACTGAATCGACGTATTCGGTTAGGTACACCGTTGCCATTAAAATGTTGTCACGTTTTTTTTTTTAATATTATCTTTTTAATTTTAATTAAATTAAAAAAAATTATTGGCACTAGTTTTAAATCCGCTGCCACCAGTTGTTGAGGTTTCGTGTTCCGTGCTCAATGGAGAGAGCACACAACCATTGAAACTAGCTTCGAAACTCCGAAATTAGGATTATTCTATATCCCTGAGTCACAACACGTTGTGGTGCCAAGTGCTTCCTGGTACGTCCAGAAAGTAGTTATCGAAGGTAATATTATTAAGAGGAAATTTGGCTACTTAAAAACACAGCGAAAGTTGAAGTTTTTACTTTTTATTTTTTGTTTGCCTTTACATGTACTTGAGAAGTAGCTACAGTAATAAACACTTTTAGCAGTTTCACTTGTGACAATAGCTTGATTGTTGTTAATAAATTGTAAACTTTGAACAATTCTTTGTAACTATTTTAATTATTCTCTATATAATGTGCACTTAAAACTATTTCATTCAGAACTTTTAACAATTTTTGTTAAATATTTTTGATACACTTCGAGGCGACTCCGAGACGGGTTAAAAACGAACTCCCCGAGGTTTGAGAAAATTGCACCCAGGTACCCACGATATCTTGCAAAAAGCTTTTTTATATTTTATTGTTTTCTCACGACGTTAAAAATCGTACGTGAGAAAATGTACAAAATTTAGATGCAAGCGGTAATCCGATATGAACTTGTGCGCCCGTCTTGAAATAATAATTTTAAGAGGGTGCGAATGATTTTGATAATTGTATGTATGTATGTACATACAATACATACAATTACATTGGATTAAGTAGGTAATGAACGTATGTACATAGTACATACAAAAAAAAAGTAAGAAGACACTGTATGTAGGTAAGTGTGCATACCGTGTGAGTGGATTGTGTGTCTGATAACAAAATGCAATTTATGCTAAATTGCATTTTGTTATAATATGGGAATGCATTTCTAAATGCATTTTAAATTTTGATAGAGTTTTTAATGAAATTTAAATTAATTTTCAGGGTCAACTTTGTAATGCATCGCTATATTGCATAGGGGCAATATATTGGTGCATGGACATTATGGTTGTGATTCGGGGCATTGGGCACCTGAGTCACAACACCTTGATATATATGGTGATAACCATTCTAGTGGATCAAAGAGACTAGATCTTTCTGACAATATAATTCTTTTAGTGTAATAGTTTTTTGCTGATGGAAGCCCTACTGAAACGTGAAATTGTCTGATGCTGGTTGCCAATTGATTCCCAACGTTTTAATTGTCTCGTTTGTTGAGAAATTTAACAAGACTTTGATTTCTCTATCTTGTTCTGGTATGTTCCTCAACAGGCTAGGATGGTTACTTGCCCACTTTCGTAGTTAGAACCCACCAGATTTTAACATATTGCTTACTTCTCTTTGTAGTTGTACCCCATTTAAAATTGTATGGCACCCTGTCAGCAGATCATCTACATAAAAATCTGTTGCCATGCATTTTGCACCAAGAGGATAGTTTTTCCTTCGTCTGCTGCTAATTGCTGAATTGTTTTTACGGCGAGGTATTGAGCGGGTGCAGATCCAAATGTTACCGTTTTTAAGGCGTAATCTTTTATGGGCTCTTCAGGATTGTTGCGCCATATTATTCGCTGATAATCTTGATGAGTCTGAGCACATTTATCACGCGATAAATCTTTTCTATATCTGCTGTGAAGGCGTATTTGTATTGGCGCCATTTAAGAATGGTTGTCCATAGGCTTTATTAACAATTGTCCGTTGAGACTCTTGCCATTGGAAGTTTTGGCAGATGCGTTAAATACTACTCGAAGCTTGGTAGTAGTACTTTCTTTTATTACGGCATGGGGAGGTAAATAATAATAATGTATTTTGCCGTCTATGGTTTATTCAGCCTTGACTTGTTCTGCCGAAATCTCCTTCATGTAACCGAGAGTTTTATACTCATTGGTACATGGTTTATATTGTTCCGCATGTTCTGGGCTATTAATGAACCTTTTCTCTTGTTGAATGAATTTCTTTATAGCTAAGTTCCTAGATTGTCCCAGATCAGGTGCCTCTGAGTTTATAAATGGAAGTTTTACCTCATATTTTCCATTTTCAAGCCGCCGTTTGTGATTCTTTTCGTAGAATAATTCACATTGTTCATGAATTGGGTTTAGCTTTGAGTGGCTCGGTAGTTCTTCCATTTCCCAGAATTGTCTGAGTTGGTTTTGTAGTGTAGCTGAATCAGCAATAGAGGCGGTTAATGTTGAAATACGACAATCGGAACATTTCACTGTTGAGCCAATCAATATCCATCCAAGATGCGTATTTATAGGGGCCGGTGTACTTGGTGGGCCTTTAATGACTCCATCTGTTATAATCTCTGTGTACATGTCCGTTCCTAGTAACATATCCCCAGGTCCAAGCTGGTGAAATTGTGGGTCAGCCAAGTTGAAATACTTGATGTGAGGCCATTTATTTGTGTTGACAACACTCTGAGGTATATTGTCTGATATTTTGGGTATTATCAAAACGTTGGTATTTATAGAGTATTGATTGTACAGGTACCTTATAGTTATGTTTGCTTGATTGGAAGCTGTAGTAGTTCGAGTATTACCCAACCCCGATACTTGAAGATTTATTGATGATCCCGTTAGCTTTAAACGTTTATATGCTGAGTTAGACATAAATGATATCTGAGATCCGGAATCTATAAGGGCGAGTAGCGTATTTGTTGCCCATTCGGCGTTACTACTTCTACCAATGCTTTCTTCAAGTTCGATGTGAAGAAAAATATCGGTTCTGATGATGATTCCGCCTCACAATTGTCAGGGGCATTTGCTTGAGTTACATTGCTTCCTTGATTTGGTGGTAGATATAGTAAAGTATTATGACGTTTTCTGCATTTAAAACACGTGGTTTTGTTCATGTCAATTTTTGTGATTTGGTGTCAAACAATTTGCACATAATCTTTTCTCTCTGGTGTACCTTAGGCGGTCGGCTATACTTAATTTATGGAATTTTGTACAATGGTATAATGTGTGTGCTTCCTTACACATTATACAGGCTTGTATGCCTTGTTTTGGTATCCTAGGTGGATTGGTGTAGAGTCCGTATGTTGGTTTGGACTTTGTGGTGTATTGCATAGTAGTATACGCTTTAGAAGTATTCTGTATACTTTTTGTATTTTCGTTAATCACTTCAAGTGTTCTGAAACGCCTTTCCAAAAACTTCATAAATTGTTTATAGGACGGAAATTCACTTGTATTGCTTATTTCCTGTTCCCATAAGTAGTGGGCTTCCGAGGGAAGTTTTTTACCAAAATGTCTATTACTATTAAATCCCATTGTTCAATGGGTATTTTGAGTGCCTTTAGTTCATGTAGGCTTTCTTCTGTTATAGTCAGAATATTTTTAAGATTTATATGAGATTCCACTTTAAAGGGTGGTTGATTTATGAAAATCGATAATTGAGTGGAAGCTAATACGCGTTTGTTGTCGTATCGTTGGATAAGCAAATCCTTTCTCGTAGTTGGACTCTGCGATGTCAAATTGTCGCAGTAGTCGTTCTGCCTCACCAGTAACACTGGTTTTGAGGTAACGCAATTTTTGAATCTTAGGTACAGAGTGGTCCTCATGTATTAGCGATTTGAATAAATCATGGAAAGTTCTCCACGGTTTGTATCTACCATCAAATATAGGATTATTTATTCTCCTTCTTGAGGACAACTCCTTCTAGCAGTCATAGGTACAGTCCTCTGTATTCGTTGAAAACCTCGTTCCTAACTGTTATACTGTCCATATATAGTGGGTCTGCTAAGGGCATTTCTAAATTCAATCTTTATACAGAGATTTTGTACCGTTGCACCCTTAACACAAGTACAGGTATTTGAACCTGGGTTACCTAATTAACTGCAAGGTATACGATTATAGTGCAGTATACAACAAGGCGGTATATTAATTCTTTTGTCAGCATGTTTATGTTTTTCTCTTCTTTATCAAAACTAATTTTATAGTCTCCTGGGTCATTAAGTAAGAATTGCTTCAATGGTCTGCAGGGTCTATAATTTTAAAACAGTGCGATTATGCATTTACCGAACTGTTTTGTATGTTTGTAAGTTTAATGGAATTACATTATAGTTATAAAAATTCTGAATGGCACCTGGTGTGCATGATGCTTGAATTACACGTTTTTTTTTAGAAAGCATCTTCAAAGATAGGTTAAGCTTAGGTTATAGGGATGTCATTAAGATGCATCGTAGAGTGCTTCATTTTAACCACTGTTGGTTCAATTGTGCCCTTAGGGAATCGCAGAACATTTCTAAGCTCTGCACTTTGCAGAAAAGAAGTAGGTCGCCACTTTAGATCGCTATCCACACTGGCTTTTTTCACGCGTTCGTGTATATTTCTTCTCCAGCTCAGCTTAGAGTTAGAGTCATACATACGAAGTGAAAAAAAAACTTTTGTTTGAATAGTAGTTATCTTCTTAATGATTGAGGGTATTGTACACGGTATTGAGAATACAAGGCCTGTGTTCAACTTTTGGCTACAGCCAGCTATAGCCAACTCAACTAAACGTCAAGCTACTTTGGCTTCACCTCCAGAGCACAAGCCGATTTGGCTACAGCCGGCTATAGCCAAAAGTTGGAAACCATGGTACACTGTTAGTGGACGAAATGTCGTATAATGTATAGGAAAGCACAGTACAGAGAAAACAAAAATCTCTCTCCTCTCTCTGTCTTTTCAATAGAAATATATACACGTTAGTGAACGAAATTTCGTCACAATTCATGTGTCAAAATTTAATGAGAATAGCTTGTATTCTCTGTACCGTGGCATTGTACCTAGTAATTTATCAGATTTCACATCGGTTGGTGCATCTGTCGATACAAATGAGTCTGTCTGGTCCAGTCGATCAAGGCAACATTTTTTATGAATTTATTATTCAGCAATAAACTCTCGATCAGTGATCGTGCCTCTTTTAACTCGTGCCGTCTTGTTTTTATTAAAGTCCTAACGTTAATTCCTACAAGTTTATACTACCAAGCTTCTTACCTTATTTGATCCTAGACTATGATATGTGTTGTCTATACCCTTTTAGGTCTAGTCCCTGAACCGTGTTCTTATATATCCATGATTCCTGGATTAGAGCCACATCTATAATCTCCTTCTTAGGCAGCAGAGCTAGATTGGCTGAGGCAGCTTTACTGTGATGAAGGTTTATTTATAACACCTTCACCATTAGTAAACTTAGCCTCTTCGCCTCCTGTTAGGTTTCTCCTGAACAACCTCAAAAATTTCTTCCCGACTGAGAAGTGGAGTTTACCCTGTCCCTTCATGGTGATAGGCACCAAGGCATAATCCACTAGGATCACGAATCCCAGGTCTCCATCTTTCGGTTCCTCCGCAGTTACGACCTTTCACTCCAGAAATGTCGAGATTTTGAGCTTGAAGTACTTGCCGAAGATTTCCTTTATCAATTTAAAAGTTTGGGCATGAGTTGCAGTTAGATAATTATGATTATAGTTATGGATGCTCAAACTTTTTAGATTTAATCTGAGTTCTAGAATTTCTTATTTTGCAATGAAACTTTTTAGTGCAACTCTTCAAGTCGACGCGTTCTCAGGCAGATTCCAAATATATAGTGAAAAATCAAAGTTTTGTATAGCAACACTAGGAAAGGGTTGCTCGATTTAGTCCATTTTTGAACTTGTATTTGCAGGAATTAATTATATAATTAAATAGAGTTATGGAGATAATAAAATAATTAAAGATTAAGTTAAAAATGTTGTTAAAACTTTTTAAATAACATTAATAGTTCATTTATTGACTACTTCAAATATGTAAACCAATTGGATTTTTTTGTTGCTATCAATTAAGGGGTAATAATGTCAAATCTTTTTTCTCAAAGTTTCATTATGATATCTTTAACACAACAAAAGTTAAAGATTTTTGATAACCAACAAGTCCTTTTGGCCACTGTGCGCCGTGTAAAAAATGTGAGTCTTCCACGTCGTCGCGTTTTTAGGTAGTGACAAAATATATAGTGCGCACCCAAAGTTTAGTATGGCAACACAAAGAAGGGATTGCCGATTCCAATTTTTCTTTCGCTAAAATCCTTATTCCATTACGAACATTAAAAAAAAAATTAGCCGCTCTCAATATGGATTATGCAACATTTAGACTTTGAAGTGGTTTTTCACATATATTTTTCGAACGGTTCGTCGGACAGAAAAAGCGATTATAATCATTTTTATAGGATTTCATATTCTGAAGAAGTTTTTAGTACTATCAGAATGTCTAACACTGATTGATGTAAAAATCTTAAATTTTTATATGGAAACACCAACAAAGTCCGGTGTCCGAATATGTCGTGGAAAACGGAATTTTTGTATGGCAATCCTACGAAGAAATTTTCCGATTTGTCCCATTTTCGAACTTAAATTTAATTTTTTTCTAAAAAGCTCGAGTGCAAAATTTCAGTTTCTTAGTACAGTTCTCGAGTTATCATACGGGCAGATGTACAGACGGACATGCAAAAATCAAAATAGCTTTTAATATTATGCGTGGGTGTCCAATCCATTTTGCTCTACCATCATTGTTTCTGTGCGTTACAAACGGAATGACAAACTTAGTATACCCTCTAGATTTCATCTAGGGTATAATAAGTTGTATTCCAAGAAATACAAAAGGAAAAAATTATTATCCCCTTGATGAAATCTAAAGGGTATCTAATTTTGTCATTCTGTTTGTAATGCCTAGAAATGATGATGGTAGAGCAAAATGGATTAGACACCCATGCAAAATATTAAAAGTTATTTGGATTTTTGCATATCCGTCCATCCGCACGATAACTCGAGAGCGCGTATACCTAAAGAGCTGAAATTTTGCACATGGCCCTTAAAAAAGAAGTAAAATTAAGTTCGAAAATGGGACAAATCGAGTACCTTCGTATGGTTGCCATATAAAAATTTCGTTTTTCACTTCATACTTGGCACTACCTGAGATCGCGTCAACGTCGAGAGCTGAGATTTTGTACATAGGTATAAAAACAGTAAATATTATTTCAAAATTGGACTAAATTGGGCAACTCTTGGTGTTACCATATAAAAATTGAGGCTTTTTACGTATACTGTGAAAACGATCAGTTCTAGACATTCTTATTGTACTAAAAACTTATTTAGAATATGAAATCCTATAAAAATGGTTATAAACATATATAAACCGCTTCAAAAATCAAACTTGCACAGATGGGTGATCATACGAAATAACATACGGGCAGTCATCTAGGGTATCATAAGAATTGGTCTTAGACCAATACTAGCTTTTTTATTTGTTTTTAATAAGAATTAAAGAAAATTAATATTATGTTTTATACAACAGCGCCACCTATCGTGTCCACAGCTTCCACTTTCAAGCTGGCACCAACTATACACATTCACAAAATTTCATTGAAATAGTAAATTCTTTTCTGCGACTCGGTGTAACCACCGCCACCGAATCTGTCATTGCTGGGCTCTTTTCTTCCCACCACAACAGTAGGGAAGAAAAGAGCTCGACAGAGGCAGATTCGGTGGCAGTATTAATACCCAGTTGCAGAAAAGAATTCATCATAAGTTTGTCATTCTGTTTGTAACACCTGTAAATAATGATGGTAGACAAAACCCTCGAGAACACTTCACAAGCCATGAAACAGACTCCCTCCCTACCTCATGCGAGGCCCAGCGTAGTCCTTACATTCTACAATATTTGCAGTGTTCTTATGTAAAATTGACAAAAGTTTGATTTGAATAGCTCTTCCGCCCTAAACTACTATTCATACAGAAAAATGGTGTTCTGATAATCTTAAGCTTGCTTTCTTATCTTCCGAACCGTAATAAAATTTTCATACCTTTCCTAACAAAATTATTTAAAAAAATTTATCTTAACCAAATGACTACGATTCCCCAAACAAAAATTCTCAGCTGAGTAATCATTATAATGTCGTTGTGCCGTCATGGCATGCCGTGGGTTGATGATATCGAATGTAGCTGCCTACAGATTCGGACTACGGCTGCACATACACACATGCAATTATCACTCGGCTGAGATGTATTGAGCGCAAAATGGTAAGGTTATTTTGTAATCAAAACTATTTAATTATTTTGTTAAGTAAGGTATATATTAAGTGTAGCCTTTGGTAAGGTAAGGAATCAAGCTTTAAATTACTAGATGACTTTTTTCCTGTATGGATAGTAGTTTAGGCTCTATGGCATATATAAAGTCAATATTTGGCACTTTTCCATAAGCATCAATATAGACCATTTTAGAGTACGGACTCCGAACGCACACATATAGATTTCTGTTTCATGGCTTGGGAAGTATTCTCGAGGGTTTTGTGGTAGACCAAAATCCATTGGACACCCATGTATAATATTAAAAGTTATTTTGATTTTTGCATGTCTGTCCGTCCTTCTGTCCTGTTATGGTCGGTGGCCACAAGAGGCAGTATTCTGTATCGTGTGGCTCTATCCTCTAGTGACAACTAGGTCGAACCCGGTTGTGCTGCGACTTGTTACGCGACTGCACGAGAAGGCTCTGGCGGGAGAAAGAAAAAGACGTGGTTCGAGGTTAGAAAAAAAGTCATCAGTTTATTGTGCGGGAAGGAGGTAGCCATTTTGTGAGGCGTGAAAAAGTTAAATCAAAGTCGTACAGCATAAAGTTTTAAATATAAAATTATTCAATTTTTTGAAGAAAAAGGAACGCGCAAATCCCAGAAAATAATTTCATTATCGCTGACACGATAGGCAGAGCGGTTCGCTCATACTCCTGGAACCTACGCAGTATTACAAGACTCCACCACAACACCCGCACGGGCTTGGTTTGACTTACTGAAGCATATTAAATTTGAGTATTTTCAATTTTTGTTAGTTTCATGTTTTTGTTTTGCCTTCCGGGGCATGTAGATAGGGTCCTTCAAAGCCGTAACAATAGAGAGTTTATTAACATCTGTAATTTTATTAATCTCAATTTGTAAGCAGGAGAGATAGCCCAAATCGATACTCAGTATAAAATTTTTACATCGTCAAGATACGCCGGGGGCTCAAGATCCAGGCACCATCATTAAGGTTCAATTGTTTAAAGTGAAAAGCAAGGGGGTCAAAAGGAATTAACGTAACTTGAGCTTTGGGCTTACTCACTGTAGGAAAGCATATAATTTTTTTTGCAAATTTCAAAACGTATGCAGTCGTAGGTACACACATTTATAAGTGCATTTAGATCCTGTAAATTGAAAAACGTATATATTTGTATATATTTCTTTGATTCAAGCACAGACTTGAGGGTAATTGTTACTTAGTGGTATTAATTAGTAGTAATTAGGAGGATAAACAGAAGTTGAATGGACAAATAGGAACTTACCCCAGTTGGGACAATTTTAGTGTATGGAATAGGGTCTACATGTAGAGGCTGTTGAATTATATTAAAGTGATGTAATCTAGATAGACAAGCTATAATTGCGCGATTAATAGAGTCTTTCGATGTTTGCATGAAACTCTGGGTTTTAAGTTATTTTAAATCCTCTAATCTGAGGTGATTTCGCACTTTATCATTGCGTCGACGAGAGAACCTGCCCAGAGTCCATTCATTAATTGATTTTAACATTTTGGAGAAGTTAACCATAAGTAAGGAGTTAATTCTGTTGACCATCGACACCATGTTGTTGTAAGTTTCTTCTTTCTCTTTCTCCCGGGGCCCTTTCCCAACTGCGATGGTCGATTAGGTCCGCTCCTCCACTAAATTTCAGGTCATGTCATCATAGGGACACTGTAAATATATTTCCCACATTGTCATTAGGTGGATGGGGCACGGCAACGAAGATGTGACATCTATATCTTCAAGGTGAGGTAAGGTAAGTGGTATGTGGTGTGTTTGTTTTATTTAGGTACGATTTTTTTTTAATGTCGTCGTGACAGCGGCAGGTGTTTCGTGGTACCCACACCACACTCTTCGCCAATAGTCGAGGCGAGCTTACGTGCCGCCCTGCAATGTCAACGTTGTCACAGAGTAAGCTATCAGCTTAGGCTGATAGTCGGGCGGACCTTTACGTTCAAAGCCGCTCACTCACCTATTACCATAACAGTCCATCTGTCCCTCTCTTCATCCATCCTCACGATAAGTCGAGAGCACGTTCACTTAGAGTGCTGAAATTTTACGCACGGGCTTTTTAAAAAAAGTAAATTTTGGAAATGTGACCAATCGGGCAACTGCTTCGTAGTGCTGACATACAAAAATTTCGTTCTACTATATATTTTGACACTGCGTGAGAACTCGTCAACCTAGAGAACTGAAATTTGGTATATGATGTTTTCATAGTAATAGTAAATAAGGTTTTTAAATTGGACTAAATCGGGCAACCCCTTCTTGATATTGCCATATAAAAATTTTGGTTTTTTAATGTTGTAATATTGAATTTTTCGAGAATAAGTTAAGACTAAAGAAGACAAAAAAAAATTATAAAAAAACTTTCTAAAAGACTGCTTCAAAATTGGAACTAAAAAATAAAACATAATTTTTACCTTCACTTAAGGAGTATTGTACGTCACAAAAGTTCTTTAGAGCTTGCATTAATTTTGAATTAAATGAAATTTTTAAATTATTGTTGTGATGTGAATGGAATTTTAATGTAAAAGACCAATTTAACACAAAAGCTACCGTTAGTATTATTAAATATATGGAAGAACCGCGAAGAGATTGCATAACCTCCAGAATACTCAATTGGAAACTGACTATGATCGTTGCAATGCGAAGTTACAGCTTTGGATAGGAGAAATGTGTATGGGTGGATGTGTAATTGGATATTTGGGACTTGCAATGGATTTCGGTCGTTTCAAGTGCATTTAAAGATGCAAGAGAAGTAAAAATTTTGCTATATGAATTCACACTTAAAGTAAATTGTGCAATATGAATTCGCACTGAAGGTAATGAAAATTAATTGAAATGAAAGTTAGCATAAGTCTCGTATTGAGTTCGTGTAAAATGTGACATTTCCATACAAATCTTAGAGCTGGTAAAATCGCAAACAAAAGTTTTACTGATGGTTTTACTAATGCGATATGGAGTTAATAGATGAAAACTGAAGGTTCCATCTTTATAAAATAGATGGCACTATAAATTCTCCAGACAAATTTTACTAGGCATTTTAGTAAGAGACCGGAAAAAACTGTTATTTTTGGAAATCAGCTAAAAAAGTCACATTAAATCCGATTGGTATAATTGAGAAATAAATAATACTTTCTAAAAAAGTATATATGAGTAATTATAGTATCACTAAGTTTTTTAATTTCAATGTAGATGGTATGGGATAGTAAAACACTTTTCTTTCTTTTCACCAACGTTTCCCGTTGTATTTCAACGCTTCTTCAGGGCTATCTGCTATCTGACAGCTGTAAAATTACTTAGATTTTTTGTGATGCTCCTTACAAGTTGTTTAATTTTTTAATGTGTAATTTTAATAATAATTATTATAATTCCTATTGATAATTCCTTGACGTAATTGATAGATAATTTTAATGTCTTACTGTTGTCAAATGAATTCTTTATTCTGTATTTTTGAAGAAGCATTGAAATACAACGGGAAACATTGGTGAAAGAAGAAAAATTATTTTACTATCCCATACCAACTACATTTAAATTTAAAAAAGTCTCATAATAAGAGTTTTTTTTTTATTTTATTGTTAGTTACCGAAGATTTTTATTTATTTAAATCTTATGATAAGTGTGCCAAAAGGCTTTTATTTTTTAAGTCTCATAATAACAGCCTTAGTAAACTTTTATATATTTAGTTCAGTACTTAGAGTTATCACAGGCTTTTATTATAGTTTTAATATTTTTAAGTACATATTTCAATAAGTATCTCAAAAAAATAAAAAAATCATTTCATTTTTGGAGTAAATTCTAAAATTTTTATCAGAAATTTTGCAAAGAAGCTATTAAAAAAAATATATCTCCTAAACTAAGAGCTAAACATCCACAAATTTTTGATATGATATGTTTTAATATTAGAGCATTTTAAAAGTAATAGTTTTTAGAGAAACACTCTTCCGGAGGGGGTCAACAATCCAAGAAAACATTAAAATTTGCAGGGATGTAAAGGACTCAAATTTTGACTCAACTCATCGCTCAACTCAAGCAGTGAATCCGCTCATTCATTGAGTCCGCTCAATCATTGAGTCCGCTAAATAGTTGAGCGGTGGTTAATCGCTCGAAATTTGAACGGACTCAATCGTGAGCGGACTCACTGCTTGAATGGACTTGAGCGGACTCAAGTCTTGAGCGGACTCATCATTTGAGTTGAGCGGAATCAAATCAACTTTTAAATAACATAGAGCGAATCTGATTTAATTAAAATTGAAACAGAAATTTCAATCAAATAAGAAAAGCTTATAAAAAAGTCATTCATTATTTTATTAATTTAGCTTTTGCTAATTTTCTTAGCCAACACTTCGCTTCCTCTCAATATAATGGACAAATTCAACAACTTGTAAAACCTGTAAGGAAAAAATACCATACTTGAAAAAGTTATAATTCAATTCAAGGAAATTGTGCTTTCATTTTTCATTAAAATCAGCTTTCTACTTTGTATTTGTTCCATTGATATGTAGCATCACTTGCATTTCAAAATTTTCGTAATTTAGACACATCTATTAGGAGTTAACGTTTGTTTTCCTATGCTAAACAATCTGTCTACCAAAGCACTACTAGGCAGTGCTGGTTTGTATTCGGTAAAAAGGTTTTTTATCACCAAAAAACGTTTGTTTTCAAATATGCCCGAGGTCTTGTCTGTGGAAAAATTATACTCCAAGAACAACCCACCACCGAATTTTGGTTATCTTCACAATATGAATCTCAAAATTGCGTAGCTTGATTGTTATTTTGTGATTGCGTATTCATGTCGAAACATTCCAGACTTTCGTTGATTCTAGAAATAATAAATTTGTCAACCAATTATGCGTGGGTGTTCAATCCATTTTGCTCTACAAGAATTTTTTTTTACGCGTCACAAACGAAAAGACAAGCTTAGTAGACAGACCCCATAGATTTTATCTAGGATACAAAAATCATACAATGACAATAATAATGGTCATAACAAAAGAACTTTTAAAGTCTGAAGTTAACACTTATTGTCGGCTGTAAAATTTAAATACAATTCACAAAACTGAGTTTCCTCATTTTCATATTACTTTCCCTTAATATTTCACAAGTACTTCTATGGATAATTGTAAATAGAATCTCCATAAATTGAATCATATCATTTTCAAGTAAGGGAAAATACCATACGGTCTTTACATATTATTGAATAAGTACAGTTTTACATTATATTGAGAGGAAGAAGAAATGTTGAAAAAGAACATTAGCAAAAGCTAAATTAATAAAATATAATATAATGAATGACTTTTTTATAAGCTTTTCTTATTTGATTGAAATTTCAGTTTCAATTTTAATTAAATCAGATTCTCTCTATGTTATTTAAAATGTGATTTTAGTCCGCTCAACTTAAATGATGAGTCCGCTCAAGACTTGAGTCCGCTCAAGACTTGAGTCCGCTCAATACTTGAGTCCGCTCAAGACTTGAGTCCGCTCAAGATTGAATCCGCTCAACCAGTGAGTCCGCTCAAATTTCGAGCGATGAGCCACCGCTCAAGTTTTGAGCGGACTCAATGATTGAGCGGACTCAAATCCTGAGTTGAGCGATGAGTTGATATGATAAATGAGTCCGCTCATTTACAACCCTGAAAATTTGAATCACGCTGTATCCAAGACCTGAACGTCGGCAGGCTAAGCAAAAAAAAATACGGGTCCACAAATTTTGACCGAAATCGGAGGGGGTCGGGGTCGATTGGTGGTCGTTTTCGTATAGAGCTACCATACTAGAGTGAAATTCACTGAAAATAATTTCACTGAATTTGAAAAATGCATTATCTATCCTTGAACTCTGTGGTAGGCGATCATATATAACCATACTGATGTGATGAGACATCTCTAATCGCTGGCTGGCAAAGTTTAATGTTTTCTGCATTTATTACGAAAACAACAATAAAGTAATTTACAATTAATTTTAGATTACCACTTACCGGTATCTCTATTCTGAGGAAGAATTCAATTTGATTAATTGAAACAAACTCCAAAAATTAGTTCCCCGAAGTATATAGTGTCAAATATCATTGGTAAGGACGAAAGATACATTTACTCTCTCATAGGCTTCATGCACATATATATACACAATATATAGTTTGTGGTTAGAGAAAGGTAGGCTGAGGTAACTCAGCGATCAGTTTATTCTTAGTGCAAGTGGAAGAAAGAATAGTTCGTGTGGAAGCGATGGTGAGTGCTTTGTATAAGTTTTGGGTAGTTTAGTGGCTAATTTCATATCTTAGCTTGTTTTGGTATGAAAGTGATGAAGTGCGTATGAAAGTGATAAAGTGCGTACGGGCAATATCAAATATTACCAGTGCCTGTGTTGTGAGTAGGTCACGGCTGGTAATGGATAGTTGGAGCCGCGATGCGTGACCAGGGTCAAGGTGGCGTCTGTAACACTATGGCTGTGTTGTCCCACATCCATGGCTGTAGCTGTAGTAGTGGACGCGACTGGCAGAACAGATCCTGTAAGAGATCTGGAGCTGTGCTTGTGGAGGGTCACAGTGAACCCTATGGCTGTATTGTCCCACATACATAGCTGTAACTGTAGCAAAGAGTAAAGAGGTTGAGTGGTGAATGCCTATGCAATAGATAGTAGCTATACTCACTGAGCTTGTGTGTGCTCATACCACGTTTTTCTTTATAATTACAGTGGCCATTTTACATGGAGAAGGAAGCATGGCGTCAGCCATCAACGACAGCCTCTAAAAATAAAGCGGTCTCCAAGTTCTTTTAGCGTGAAATTAATAAAGTTTTCAGTTAAGTAAAACATAATATTATTCTTTTATTAATAGATGTTGTTTTTTTATATTAAAATTCTAGAAAACTAATGCTCCTATCACGAAGCAGGTGCACAGGAAGCTAACTCCCGGAACCTAAAGCAGCAATCAAGAAGACATAAATGAAGCTCCGGAGTGATGAGAATCATGACGCCGATAAGAAGAATAGAGCTTGCGACTTCGGTTGGGAGCCTGGGTTGGGAGTTCACTGCGAAGAAAAAACGAAAAAACCCACTGAAATGCTGCCTCAACTAATATTGATTTATAAAAAAAGTAGGCGACCCACAGAAATTTTAGATTCCCTTTTGACTTTTTCGGAACTACATATTTGGTCGAACTCTATCAAAATTTTTTTTATTTTTTTATTTAACCGTTTTAATTCTAAATTAAATGGATGAAGATTATGAATGCCTGGGAGAAAACGATGGTAATCAATAGGAAGAAATTAACATTTGAATCTATCTTTATAATCTGCAGAGCAACCAATCAGGGACGTACATATCAAAAGAACACTTGACAAAGATGGAAAACTCTCAATTATACAGGAGCGTATTAATACTTTCGACCAAGATCAACCGTCTTCTGTAGAAAGATTAATTGTTTCTCCTGTAGTGACTCCGGACGTGGAATCTGATTTATATAGGTCAATTGCTGCAAGACAAACGCAATTTGAAAAAGACTCTTTTGACAGATATCTCAATGCTGTAAGAAGTTCAACAAAATATCTAAATAATAATAAACAATTTCGGGTTGGGTTTTTTTTAGGCTGGTACGAAAAAAGCTAGAAAACCACGCAATGATAGTCATTTGTTGGATGAAACCAAAAGAAAAGAACAGCAAAGACGGAGGGCAACAGCAATGAGAACTGCACTAAGAGGTAAGAAGTATAATTTGGGCATGTAATTTGAAATCATTAACTGGAAACAATGTAATTGTTATAAAACTAAGTCATATTACAACATGTCTGATTAGATTCTCAACAACCTTCGATTAAAGAACTAATGCGGCATTGTGGTGAAAAGATTCTCCTTTCCTTTCTGATTTTTTTTACATTAAAACTAGACATTCAAAATATTGCTAGCTCTTTAGAAGTAATTAGCTCCCATAAAAATTGCGATATGTTTCATGAAAATTTACGTTTCCAATTTTCTTTGTTTACATTTGATTTGAGCGATTTCGACTCTTGTTCTAGTCATAAGATTCTGTTCAAATTTTGGCTGGAGCCGTTATATTGGCTATAGACCGATGAGCTTGGATTAAATCTCCAACTTGGGCAAATAAATGACATTGCAATATTTTGTACATTATCTGGATATCAGCAGGGTCAACCTAGTGATAATATTTAGACCTAAAATTCTTAGAACAAATATGTTGCCCTACTTTGAAAATTAGATACATATTGATTACCGTTGGAACCGAATGCAACGCAGACTTAATGCAACTCCTGTAAAAAAACTAAGAAAATAAAGTGCTGTCCAGAACGAAGCGTAATTAATTTTATATTACAAATTTAATTCAAAACAAGCGTTTCCTTCAGCTGTTAAAAATCTTCTCTGCGGTACTTGTGTAAAAGTTGGAAGTTAACCAACTTTCTTGTGGCAACTGCGGATACTGCGTTTACTGTGTGCAAACTAATGTATTTCAAATGCATTCAGCTTATGCGTGACAATTCCCTACGTTCACTGCGGCATTGGTACGTTGAATTGTGTTCCAAACATTAAGCACATACTGCCGTTGTTGGAATCAATTCACCACCTATTACACGGGTACTTTTTAACCTAAGCGTTTACTATATTGGACGGACTGTCTTTTACTCGTGTTGGAAAAAAACTAAAAGCCACGAAAAATGACTACTAAGGCAATTACATATTTTTTGTTCTTACTATTTGTCGTAGAGGGCGCGACATCACTAATGACCGGTTTCACATTCAAGGCTTAAGCCACAGCGATGGCGAATAGTTTCTAGAAGCATTAGAATCTATGTATACTACTAAATATAAAAATTGTATACTAATATCGGATACTAATATAACCTTGCTTAATGATAACGAAGACACTAGGAAATACTTGGAACTACTATCAACTAATAAACAAAGTATGCTACCAGAATTTCGGAACATAGCTGCTATAGCTGCTCAATAATTGATGACGTGGTAACTACTTTTAATGTGGAAGGACACGACTTTGGATTGGAGCTTAAGGACTGGCTTCAACTGGACCACCGCATCATGATATTCACGCTTAGAAAGGCTTTAGTGAGGACACCAAAAATGTCCAGAAAGAAAACAGTAAGAATAAATACTGAAAAATTAAGAACAAAGGTTGACGATTGCGATAGTCTAAACTTTGATAAGCTTATCGAAATAATACAAAAAGCGAAACAAGAAGCAACTGATATCAAACTCGTTAGAACTCCAGAAAATAACTGGATCACATTAGAGATAATAAGCAAAATATAACAAAGGAATAAATTATATAAGAAAATGAAAGGGGGTTCAAATAATTCACAACTGATACAAAACTATAAAAGGATTAAGAACGACATCACCTGGAATATAAAAAGTTATTTTTGCAAAAAGCGTGATGCGACTCAAAAAAGATGTGGAAAGCAATCAACGAGACATTCAGAAATAGTAATTCAGATGACAGAAAAGGCAGTATAGAAGAATTAAAAATTGAGGATAACAACTTTAAAGGCAAAGAACAAATTGCCAACTATATGAACAAACACTTTGTGAATGTGGGCCCCTCACTAGTAAAAAAATTGGAGTACAAGTGCAGGTTTCCTTGTGAGCTAACTAAAAATGTACAAACTGTGTATTTATCAGACCTGTGAATGTTGCTGATGTTGAAGGGGTACTATCTCAGTTTAGAGAGAACACAGCACCAGGATTAGACGGAATAAGAGTAAAAGACGTAAAGAATATCAAAGATATAATTACTGAACCTTTACCAGGAATAATAAATAATTGTATTGAAAAGGCGGAGTATCCAGCCTGTTTGAAATCTACATGCATAGTACCAGTCTTCAAAGAAGGAGATAGAAGAGACCCAAACAACTACCGACCCATAGTGCTCCTCAATGTGTTCAGTAAAATATATGAGACACTACTTCATAATCAGCTTACAGCATTTATTCAAAGTAATGGTAGATTTGATAAAAAGCAATATGGATTCCAAAAGCAAAACAACACGTCGGCTATTATGTCTGATGTAATGGAGTTCATTAATAAAGAACTCGATGCAGGTAATTATGTTATTGGAATATTTGTCGACTTGAAGAAGGCATTTGATACTGTGGATCATACCGTATTAATAGAAATATTAGCCGAATTGAGAATTAGGGAAAAAGCAAACCAGTTACTAAGTAATTATATGCAAGCAAGACAATAAAAGTGGGAAACAGCTATAGTGGGAGTCACTGACATATATAACATGGACTGCCTGATTTGCTATTTCATATGGGTCAACTTTTTTTGGCAGGGGTGACAATTTTCTTAATTTCAAGTTTTACTTTTGCTTTAATATTCATATTAAAAGTTCAACAAATTATAGAAGCACTCGAAATTATTTCTCTTCTTGGAAGCTTATCTCCTACAACATCAAATATTTTTTAAACTTGATTTTTAAAGAAATAAAATTAAGCAATTTTTGTCTACCTGCCCCTAAAAGTAGCTATGGGGGACAGAGAAAGGATTACAAATATTGTATTGCCATCTATTTCTATCCTATATATTCATTTGGAAAACCACTGAACTGAAACTGGACTATGGTGTATTTTGTATAGAACTTATTATTTGTAGTTCAGCGGAATAAAGTAGTTAAACCAAAAAGGGACAACTATAGAAAAGTGATCCCATAATAATGTCAAATAATGTAAGGAATTTCAGTAGTATCAGCAGTCCATTTTATATATGTCAGTGGTGGGAATGAAGCGATGAGTACTGGAGTCCCGCAGGGATCAATTCCAGGTCCGCTCCTATACTCTGTACATCCAAATTTTAATGGAGGCTGAATTGGTCGCGGAATACTACATATATGCTGACGATACCCTGCTCCTGTACAGTGGTAAGCATGGCGATGACTTAGAGGGGGGTAATAAATGAGGAATTAATACGGTACACAAGATGGTTATATGGAAATAAACTTACAATAAATACATCGAAAACAAGCTTCATGGTTTTCCAACAGAGAGGCAAGCAAAAACTGGACATTAGACTGCAAGTGGAATGAGAACCCATTAAAGGAGTCGACTTAATAAAATATCTGGGAATGATAACGGACGGTAAACTGACTTGGAAATAACACACAACATATGTGATGAAACAAGTTGCACCACTTATAGGAATCATGAGGAGAGAGACTTTTTTAATCGTCAGATGAAAATCTTAGTCTACAATGCATTTATACTACCAATAATTACTTACAATATAATTAACTGGTCACAATGTAGCAATCACTTATTAACCTTCATGCATAGGGTATTAAACAAAGCAATAAAGTCCATATTTAATTTACATAGACTCACACCAACGCATGAGCTGTATGAATCGTCAGATTTTCTGAGCTTAAAACAACTAATTTATGTGGAAAAAGCTAAAATAGTATATAAGATAAGAATAAAGAAGATAAAGTCGAACATAAACCTAATAGAGCATGGTTCCGACTGCAGACACATTCGGCTATGATGGTATACGTTGTCGAAACATTCTGCAACAATGGTTTTTGGATTTGATATCGTTCCACATAAAAACCACAATAAACTGGTAAATAAAAATTTCTTCTTTCGCTTGGTTTTTAATCCACAATAGCAATTTTTCTTTACAAAAATTCACGATTACAGCAGTGCTGACAACTAAAAATTTTCATCTGCGGCTTAACTAACCCTCAGCTTACCGAGTACTGTGAAACCGAGTAGGCTTAAGTTCTTGGCTTAAGCTACACCCGTGGCTTAGCTAAGTTCTGGCTTAAGCCTGGACTGTGAAACCGGCCATAAGGAATTACACGTCGCTGCGCTGGGCGCTAAATTTAAATATTGCCCTCTAACTTCGGTGGCGGTTGCCACATACATATACTCTATTCCATGAAAAACATTAATGCAAAAACTGTCCGGGCTTCCAGCCTTAAAAGAACATGCTCGCTCTATTAGACCGAAAAAGCCAGTTTGGTTCCATAGTTAAATAATATTTCATGAGATCCAAAATCCATTTGATATAAAAATGCCGATGACACTGAGCCCATTTAGACCGTACCATTTAGAACTAGTTTTACGTAAGTCGACTACGTAGAACTAATTGAAGTGGTGTAAACATGACGCATTACGAAAAACTGGTCCTACTTTAATCCGATGTCTGATGTGGTATTGACCTAAAAAATTAGTATTAAACGTGGACATAAGCCAAAGATAAGGAATTGTTTACAAACTTGAATGAGTTATATTCATTCATAGAGAGAATTGTTATTTTGTTTTAATGAAAATGAGTGTAATTAAGAAGGAGAAAAGTGCGACTGGTCAGAGGGTGGGACAAATTCTTTTATAGACTTTTGACTTAGTGAAGAAAGTATTCAGTCCGCAATGGATGGAAAAAATTTAGAAATTTTGGAAGTAGGCAGATCTGACAAATTTAACAACTGTCAAAGCATTAACACGAGTGAACTAAACGGCAGCCAGATTAGTCCTAGTCTAGTAAGTCGACTTACGTAAAACTAGTTCTAAATAGCTGCGGTCTAAACATACTTACTGAAAGTCTCGGATATAATCCAGAAGGACAGTTGATAAGTCTTGCGTAAACTTAATACGGGTTAACCGAAAAGACAAACGTTGACAAAACAACGTTCTTACCGTCATGTTCCAGAGCAACGTATTTTTCTTTATTTTATGAATAAAGATTTTTCCAAGTTGAAAGACGAAAGTTTGGTGGGCCCCTGCCATAGCTCTCACCAGCTCCGTATAAAGTTTATTAACGAGGATAATAATTTCGTCATAGCGTGGAAAATTGAAACAAACGAAGAATGAAAGGTTTCGAATTTTATTTCATTTTCGTATTTGGTTGGCTGGTAGTTGGTGGCCAATTTTATCCTCTATGGCCTACACTACACTTATGGCCAGTTTCACAGTCGAGTTTAAACCAAGGATTAGTTTTTATCGCCGCCATTGCGATGCAATTTTTCTATCAATCAATCTGTCAATCGGAATAATTAAACAGGCCTGAAGGTAAAAAATAAAATATGTAGTTATATTGACTAATAGTTAAATGCCACCATCCAAAAGGGCTGCAAATTTTAGTATATATATATCGTATTATATATTATATATATATGAAGTATTTTTTAACAACAGTAGATGTATACAATTTGAAAAGCGGACTAAATTGGGTTCATGATTATTCCATACGTATAGGTACTGTGAAAACGATCAGTCCAAGAAGATTTTTTTTGTACTGAAAAGTTTATCAGAATATAAAATTCTACAGTTATAATTATATGTACTGTACGACGAACCGTTCTAGAAATAGATGTGAAAAACCGCTTTATCTTATTCCCCTGAACATCAGTTTAAAAAGTTTGTATGAAATACCCAATAGCTCAATGGTTATTTAAAAATAGATTTTATAGAATAGATATAGATGGCAATATTACACATATTTGAAATGCTTTTTCTGTCCCCCGCTAAATCGTCACAACTCTTTAGGTTGAGCGTAGTAAACACTGCAAATCTCTGGCGAAACTCTCCCTCTGAAATAATCTTGTTGCATTTTACAGGGTGTCCTAAAAGTATTCTGTAATACTGAAACAGGAGAAAGTAGGGGTGATTTCCAGTCCTGTACCTATACAATTTTTTGAATTTCGACTTAGTTTAAGAGAATCTTATATTTTTAATGGTTGCTTCTTAATAACGCGCACCGTTTTTCGGTTATTTCTTTTATAAGCTGTTAACCAATAATCATCTTTGTACTCTAAAGTACACTACATCTGCCTATAGAGCATTAGTGAGTACCCACTTTTAACTCAGTTACCATTTAGGATGATATTTTTCATAGAAACTTGATATCTCGTGTCTTTTAAGGTTCTACCTATCTAGTATTTTTTCTATAAACAAAACAAATGCCCTGCTGTTTAAATACTTGAAAAAATATCCTCATTAAGTATCCTTTTTAGGGTTCCGTACCCAAAGGGTAACAACGGGAACCCTATTACTAAGACTTCGCTGTCCGTCCGTCACCAGGTTGTATCTCATGAACCGTAAATAGTTGAAATTTTCACAGACTGTGTATTTCTATTGGCGATATAACAACAAATAATAAAAATAAAATAAAATTAAAAATTAAAGGGGGCCCCCAATACAAGAAACATGATTTTTTCGGCGTTTTACATTCTTATTATTATCTGTCTGTCACCTGGCTGTATCTCATTAACCTTAACAGGTAGACAGTTGGAATTTCATATAGTGTGTATTTCTTTTGCCGCTATAACAACAAATAATAAAAATAAAATGAAATAAAATTAAAGGTGGCGCCCATACAAGAAACGTGATTTTTTTGGCTGGCGTTTTTCATTCATTATAATTATCATAAGTAGGCATTTTTTTTCCAATGACAGCAATATTTTTTCACATGACGTAAACCTTCGTGCGCGAGTCCGACTCGCACTTGGCCGGTTATTAACAACATATCAGTTTACCAAGTATTTTTGCCAAATAAGGTCGCTTAGTTTTTGATTTATAAATATTCCGGTCTGTTTATAAAAGTTTCACTGTCTCAAACGACGACAATTACTTGGAAATTTTTCAAACTACGTTGGAAGATATAATCGAGGATGTGGGGGTTCAACATGACGATGGGGCAGCCCATTATATTATAAGAATGCGGCATAGGACATATTTCAAGTGTGATATCATCTCAAAGCATTAAAATGTTTATTATTAGGTTTGTCTGGATCTGTGGAAATCTCCACGAAGGCATATCGGATCAATGAGTGTGCACTTTGTGGGCAGAAGCTGGGAGATTGTACTACACCCCACGGCTATACATACCTAAAGTAATTGTCGTACGGTGTCGAAAGCATATTTTTTTAATTTATCTGAATCAATATTAAATCCCAATGAGAAAGGTTGTAAAATTGTAGAACAACGATTGATGAAATCGATCATTTTTAAGTTAGTAATTTAGCCGATATTGCAGAATTATTAAAAAAAATCGTTACCATCATTCGATGTCCCGCTGCCGCCACTTCGCGATTTGTCTACAGTTAAACCTAATCTAAGTCTGAACTGATTTTCTACGTACAATTTTCTCTTTGCTACTATTTTTTTTCGTCTATTTCTCAAGGGCAAAACGCAATCGACGCAACAAACATCATGCTGCTTAGCTCCCCCAAAGCGGAATGAAAGCATCAAATGCAGTTGAAATTTTCGATTTTCGTTAAAAAACTCTATCCGGAGGAAATATGGGAGCTATTTTGTTTGCTGTGTTGTGCATATACAGGTTGTTTCCTCCATGGTTGTCCATAGAGCGGGAGGTGATAGTACTTACCTAGCAGTAGTTGGAAAGCCCATGAACTTCTGCATACAATGAGCTCTTGACGGTGACCGTACACTACATATGTACTTTTGAAGGTCCAGGGTACTTTGTGAAAAACTAGCATATTTTATTAATCACCTTGTAACTCTTAAACAGTTGATATATTCCCCCCCCCTTGCCGTTCAAGTTTTGTTTATTTCGGTGAGTACTATTACCTCCCGCTCTATGGAACACCCTGTATGACTGACTAGAATTGTAATAGTGCTGATTTTTGAAATCGCGGTGCCTTAAAGTGAAAGTTGTTGGATAAAATTAATTATTTTTTCTTTGAAGCAAACAATCTCCTTTTCCTTAAATACTTCAGACTTCTCTATCAATAATTTGGAAGCGAATATTACTGCAGGTACCTAGTAAAAGAGCGGTGTGAATTTATTATATTGTCCGCATCTGAATCAACTACTAACTGGTGTGGGACATAAGATGTGAAAAATAAACTACTGTCGTCATCTATATTGCCTATATTCGCTTTGAATATTGCTACCGTTGAATTATCTGATGAAGCTTTATGCAATTCAATCTCAGCTTTAGATTCTGAGAAAGACAAATTCTTCGCATAGCATTTCTATTCGACATGAAAAATATTTTGATTATAAAATATGGCACGAAGTTTTACATTAACAAAGTTTTTAATTAATGAATATTGGTGCTTGGTTAAACTAGCCTCTATATAAAATGAGTAAAAAAACGAGTTTTCAAACAAAACTGAGGCCAAGCCGCATGAAAAAGTAGAAAATAAACTTTTCTTCACACACAGAGGTGGACTCAGATATTTTGATTGGGACATTTCTCTTGAATATTCTTTCTCTTCATAAATCAAATGACTTATTACCTCTGATTGATCTTACTGAAATATATCGGTGATTGTCAGCGAATAAAATCTGAGTCCACCTCTGTGTGTGAAGAAAAGTTTATTTTCTGCTTTTTCATGCGGCTTGGCCTCAGTTTTGTTTGAAAACTCGTTTTTTTACTTATTTTATTTTTTACCTTTTTCACGTTAACTAAATTGGAAAATTCTGCATTTTTCCTGAAACAGATTTATAACTAATCATATCGATGAAAATTTTTCCGATGATTTTCCCGATTTTCGGGGTTTTCATGGAGTTTTCCACAAAACTCTACAACTTTGACTTAGGTTGCAAAACGCTCAAACGCTCCCTTGGTCGGAAAAACACCGGAAAAGCGTTTTAGATGAATTTTCCTCGGTTTTTTCTGCAAGTTTTCAACATTGTCGGAGAGAAAGTAATGATGCCAGTGGATAGAGAACTTGATCCTGCATAATTTAGAAAACTTTTTTAACAGAAAATTTTCCGGAAAAGCTGGAAAATTCCGGAAAGTTTTCCGGAAAAGTCGGAAAATTCCGGAAAATTTTTCGGAAAAATCGGAAAACTCTGCATTTTTCCTGAAACGGATTTATCACTAATCAAATTTGTACCAAATTTTCAAATGATTTTTCCTGATTTTCCGGATTTTCCATGGAAATTTCCGGTTCAAATTTTGATAGATTCAATTGTCACGCGAGATGAACCTGTATGCCAAATTTCAGCTCGCTGTGATGACGAAAAGTGGGCCTACGAGAGTGTCGAAAATAGTAAAGAAATAGACAAATTCGTGTACGAGTTAAAGGTAATGGCTGGCCTCAAAAAATAGACTTCATCCGCATTAATGTGTTCTTAAGCTAGTATCAGACATGTCAGAGTTATTGAGCAATGTATTCACAGCTAAGTCATTTACTTGATGTAGTTCTGTCAATGGTTTACGTTTTGACTGTTTATTAAGCTCGAAATTTTTTTTTCTAAGACGAGATGGCCTCGGGTAATTCTCTGAATTTGCATACACCAATCAGAGTACTTAAGCAACAATTTACATTATCCCTACGTACATTTTCACAAAATTTAACGGGGATAATCCTATTTCCCGTTTAAAGATTATTATATAAAAATTATGTTTTTATTTATATATATACACTGTAGAAAAAGTATGACAATTCCGTAAATTTAAGACACGTTGTTTTCATAAAAATAATGTCATTTTCTCTGATATAAAGAGAAAATCAGTTCGATTTAACCCAAACCAATGGCACATTCAGTGGATGTAGGTATTTGGTACCAGAAAACCGTACGTCAAATTTCTGAAATGTTAAATTTTCTCGAATAAAAGTAAGAGAACAATCAATAAATGAAGTATTATTCTACATACATTTGGAAGTACCTACATTTTAGGGATAAAACCTATTCCACATTTTCCAAGCTGGAGCTTTCCTTAAGCTTATCAAAACATACCTAAGCTTAGTAGCAGAAATTGTTGTCACTCAATTTAGGGAAAATCTTTTTACTATGTACCTATGTCTCTATATTTATTACCGAAAGAGCTGAAAAATCTAGATATTCCTGTTGATATACGGTAAGACTGGCAACAGAAATTGTTGCAACTCTGTAATTGCCCTTATGGAATGTCAGAGGGGTGTAACCAAAATTTCCCCCATTTTGAGTTAAGAGCGGAATTGGCTTAGCTTTGAAGTCGTCTTTGCTTATACATATGTGTGGTGTATGTATAAACAAAATATATTAACATATACTGTTTTGTGTAACTATATGAGGAGTCTATGTTGTATATATAACTAATATAAGGAGGTAAAAGCTGAATCATTCTTGTGGTAATATTTTTGCATTTTTGTAAATACTTTGTTGACATTAAGTCATCGATATGCTACCTTCAGGCCTAAGCAGACGGTAGAGACATTTTAGAAGCCATGGGGCTCGAATGGGTAGATTAAAGCCTTATATTTTTAAAATATACCGTTACATGTTTGTTTTACAGTTATTACAAATAAATGTAATTTGTCGTATTTGCACACAAAGTCAACTTAATGTAAAAATATACTACAAGTTATGAGTGCCGTAGAAGGTAAATAGTATAAACCACAAGCACAAAAAAAATATATATATATAATATTATGAAATGTAACAAACATACCTTTTTCTGGAATCTCTATTTCACAAAACAATAGAATTCTGAGAATTCACCTAAGGCTAACACACCTTGGAGAAGAGTTATATTACGACAATTACTGTTTCCATGCGGAGTTCAATCAATTCAATTTATTTTAGTTCAAGTGTACACAAGAGTATTTTGATTCTTATAATTAGTACAAAAAAGTAGTGGCAGCCAACATATAAAATAATACAAATTTAATAACTAAAAGTAATCCTACATACAAAACAAAGAAAGGAACAAAGGAATAAAAAAGAAATTAATAAGAGAGTATAAAAATAAGATAAAAATAAAAGTAAAATATTACAAGAAATCAAACAACGAGCAAAAGTAATGAGCAAAATTTAAATGCTCAAGTGGAATGTAATGCAATGAGAAAAATGAAATTAATTTACAACCAAATTGTAAAATCGATTTACAGATTCACTCCTACTTGCAATTTACGCAGTTAATTGCTAAGGTGCTCTGGTTTGCCTGCATATATAATTTTATGGAGAGAGACTTATTATATTAATATATGAGTAGCCAACCACGGGTTACCACTCTGTAACCCATTGCATCTCGTAATAGTTAAAAAAATCATAAAAAAATTTCAGTAAACTCAGGAAAAAGAATTTTGAACATCGGTTGGAATTTGGCCGATAGATAAAGTTACAGTATATGCTGCTAAATTATTTTAAGTTGAAAGTAATTTAGCAAACCTTGCATTATTATTTTGGAAAATGCTCCTAAACTAATTGGGGTACTTACTTATGATTTTCTGTACATGAAAGATAACAGATTATAGATAATTGGAACGAAAAGAAAGTGGCTTTGATGTTGCGAATATACTCGCAAGGTGGTAGTTACCAAATTTTTCCGAAAAGTGTTAATTTTAACCCCGGATTCACCTACATTATGCATTACATTATGCATTACCTTGGTTTCGCTTGCCCATCTGGAGCTCTCACTTGCGTCAGTTTCATTTCTAGTCAAGCCCAAGAAATAGTGTGAATTTGAACGATGACGACTAAGAACCCTATCCTTGTTAGTCTAGTCAACATTAGAGGTTATCTTCTACTAAGTGAATTGTTGTATTTTGGTTGAACGACTGTTGGCCAGTATTGGTGGAAGAAGGTCTTTGTTTTGCCCACGAGGCTTTCTTAAATCTTTCCAGCTCCTTGCTTCCCAAAGGAATCAATGTTTTAGCTTCTGCCGGCGTCCTGATGTCTTCTTGGCTGTTTTTGGCTGCTAATTTTGCTTGCTGGTCAGCTTTTTCATTCCCTATAATACCAATGTGTCCGGGAACCCACATTGTGGTGGTGTTAATGAATTTCACGGTGCTTTCTACCACTTGAATGAGGGGTAAGTCGTTGTCCTTTTATTAAGAGCGTCGATCGTTGCCTTGGAGTCGGTGTATATAGTGATTCTTTCATTTCGAAGAACCTTTTCCTTTATACTTCGACAGGTTTCTCGTTTTTTCTGTCTCTGTACATGTCCAGTCTGAAAAGTCTGTGTAGGGGATAGTGATAAGGGATAAAGAGTGTGGTTTCTTTGTCCGCAGGGACAGGTTGGAGCTTTTTCGTTAAAGGCACGGAGGCGAGAGCTACCACGCGCGGAGGTCAAAGCGGCCCATTATGCTGCGCATCAAGTCTTGTCGAGGAAGGTTTTTCAACTCCTCTACGGATAGGAGGGCCGAACCTAGAGTATCCAGCTTGTTCCAGGTGAGGCCAGACAAGCGCACAGAAAGTGTTTGTTTGTCTCAGGCTCCCCTTTTAGGCAGCCCAAACACTCAGGACAGTCATCAACTCGCATCATTGTTAGATGAGCGTAAAGCGAGCTGTGGCCGGTGATGATGCGAACCACAGTGAGAAAATCAGAGATATTCCTATTGGGCTCATCAAGAAACAGTTTTGTGCACTTGTAAGTACTCAGGTCCGTTCATCCCTGCTGATGCTTTTTATGAACATCTGCCTTGATGAGAGATTCGATACTCTAGATTCCAACGCCTACGGCGGGTTCCGGTCCGAGGAACGGAGAATCAGAACCAGCCTTAGCTAGAAGGTCAGCTCTTTTATTCCCCATGATCCCCATGTGACCAAGAACCCACAGAAGGGACACCTTGTTGTGAATACACAAATTATCCACAGAATACCTGCAACTCCCCAGTAACTTAGATGTTCTCCGAGGGCCACTCAGAGCCATCAAAGCTGCTTGATTATCGGAGAGGGTAGCAAAGTCCTTCTCGTTGATTTTCATATCAGCCCAGCTCCCTCATTAGTGAGAGAGCCGTCGGTAAAATTGTTTAGATCGGACTGGAGAAGGCTCGATAGAGCTTTTTCCTCTGGCCACGATTCCCCTACAGGAAAACTCACAGAGAAGTGACGGCCGATACGAAGCTCTGGAACCATCGCATCAAATGGCATGCTGGCCAAAGGGTTTTGAAGATCCATCCTCCCAACATCCCCATGAGCGCAATTTGCATACCGCCCTTTTGGCATCTGCCTGAATGACAAGATCCAGGAGTGGCAGATTAAGTAGGACCTCGCAGTAGTCGTAGATCGCATGAAGCCTGTAATTCCCAAGTAGGGCCGCAAGTTTCCGGATCGCATTATCCACAAGCGTCCTCGACCACCATACATAGGAGACATTTGTGAGGATGTGTCTAATGATCGAGGTGTACATCCAGCGCACAACCCTCGGTCTCGTGCCCCATGTGCAGCCAAAGGTTCTCCTGCATTGAGTGAAAATCCCCGCAGCCGCATTAACCTTTTTCTCTACGTACAATCCCCATGTCAGCTTTGAGGGAAGGAAGTCTCCAAGGTGCTTGACATGAGGAGAGATTTGCAGAGTGTGTCCAAAATGTTTTGGAGAAACAAATTACCCAAGCTTACCTCTTCTTACCTCTTCTGGAGAAGAGCGTCAAGCTGGTCTCGCTTGGGTTCACTGTCAAATCGTAGCGTTAAGGCAGAGACAGTAGTATGGCTGTGACTGGAAGTGAGTAGCGTGATGTCATCCGTATACGCTTCACACGAGAATCCCACGTTTTCAGCACCATGATGAGTGAGTCAACCAACATAACACCAGAGTACTGGAGAAAGCACACCAACTTGCGCGCTACCTCTCTCCACAGCGCGCTGAGAGAGGTTTCGGCCGCCCACCTCCACAGTTAAGTATCGTTGCCTTCACATTTCGTCAATCCATCGAATTACAGTGCGGTCAACACCAGTCGACGAGCAGCCTCACATAGCGAGTTGGGGGGGGGGGGTCTTGTCAGAGTCCCCCTCGATGTCCACACAGGCTCCCAGGGTAAACATTGAATGGAGAGCAGTACAGTAGATCTGCCCCTCCGGAAGCGTGCTGCGAGGTGTTTATGGGATAGGCCTTTAGGGATACTCCCTTGACATATTCATCCACAAGCCTCTCGAGATTTATGGTTTCTTTTGGCCCTTTTATGAAGCCTTACCAGGCTGCGGAACGAAGGCAATCTTCAACTTCCTCAACACCTCAGGGATATATCCAAAAGCGATACATGACTTGAAAATGGAATCAATGTAAGGAGCCAGCACAACGCTTTCTGCCTTAATAAGAACAGGCCTCAGTCACTGCGGACTGCAGCCTTCCTACTGCTTTTTTCAAGGCGGAAAACTCTTGAATCTTGCATCCGGTGAGGCTAGCGTGGAAGTTTTTTCCTATGGTATCTCCCCTAATCAGTCCGCTTCGGATTCAATGACTTTTTGTCTTCTGCTCGGCATACTATTACCTAAAAAAAATGTTTTTACCATTTTCGCAGCCTCCCACACCCACCTCGAGTGCGTCACTTATTATATCATACCAGATCAACAATCGATCGGAATAAAAACACTACCCAAAATGCAACGCTACATCCCGGACTATCAGTTGAGTTAACCCGACCCATGAGGAGCATGAGCGATCTCCATAGTGGTCACATCGCCCTTATCATTCGATCTCATTTGCTGGAGATTTCCACAGATGTCGAGATCCTGGGAATAAAATCCTCCGATTCCTCAGATATCCGTGGATTAATAAGAGAAGGTTGTATGCATAAATCAGGCTATTAATGTTGGTTATTTGCTCAAGAATGGAGCAAGCGACCCGACGTAAATTTTAAAAATACTCGTAGGAACCTTGCGAAACTCCGTTATCCAAAGGGTGGAGTGGGGAAATAAATCCATTGACCTTGACCCTCATTTTTCTGTTGGTAAGGAATTTGGGGTTAGCCGGGTGAATTTGTAATCAACACCCATAGCTACAGTGTATCTGCCTACCCGGTCGTAAGCCGACAGCACCACTGAATGTTGTTTTCAGACTAGGCCCTCTGCTAGCTCGTCTTCCAGTTGTTGGAGTAGGGAAAAAGTCCCCCGTCCTGGTCTGAAAGCGTTCTGTATGTCCGAGATTGTGATCTCTAGGATCGAGTTGAGCCTTCTTATAAGTATCTTTTCCAGCACTTTTGATAGGCATGACATAGTTCTGAAATCGTTCGTGGTGTGAACTGAATTGGATCTCTTAGAGATGGAAACAATCGTGGCAATCTTCCAATCCGGAGGGAAGATTCGTTTGTCCAGGTTGTTTGTAGCGAACTACGACAACAAAATAAACTTAAAGTACAATTCAAACTAACCGCGCTTTCAATAATTCAATAGTGAAACCTAATCAACCACGCCACTGAACTCACCACTGAACTCGAGTATCTCAAGAACGTCACAACGTAAGAGGAACGAAGACCGTCATTCTAGTCGTGGTACTTGGTGCAGAAGTAAGGAAGATTTCGGGTTCGGCGTAAAAACTTAATATCTATTTAGAGTTAGTAAAACAGTATTTAGTAAGTTACTTTTACTTGATGGAATTAAAATATAATTGTTGGATATACGTGCGAGTGTTGTTATTTTGGTACCTCTTCCTCTCTGCATAAGTTAGCGTGGCCACAAGGCAATTCCGGAGTTAGCGCCAACGGTACATGTTGGTCATGAGAGAGATGTATTTTCGTTTGAAAGAGATAGGAGACTCCCTTTTCATGCGATATGAGACCCTGTCTAGACAGGGGGTTTTGCCTTTGAGAAGACTCAGGGTGTTATTCAGTTCTTCAAAGTTTATCGGGTAAATTAGGTTTCATGTTGGATTAGGAGCATAGGGTAGCTTAGATTGGGCGAAGTTTTGTTTCTCGAAATTAAATTCCTGAGAGAAATTAGTGTCATTCTGTCAGTCGAATAGCCCGCCCATGTTCAAACAAACTCACAGGCAATATCCATGGAGCGGTTGATTTTCCTGCTCGATGTCATCAAGTTGGCAATAAGGCTTGAGCGCTTGTTACCGGAGATGGATCTTCCTCCATGCGTCGGCGAGATCAACGGTGGGGTTAATGGTATATGCGAAAAGATCCCAGGATGTGTTTTTGCCTCTTCGATCTCTTTCTTGGTCGTTGCCGACTCCCTACGATAGGTCTACAGGTTTTCTGTAGTAGGATGCCTTTAAAATCTTTTCCATGCCCTTTTTTTGGCTTTTATTAGACAAAGGATGTCTTGATTCATCCAGCAGGGTTCGGTTTACGGTTTTGAAAGAAAGGAAGGGATGGAGTGTGCAGAGGTAATACGAAGGATTTTTTTAAATTCTGGCTGCTTTCTGGTTGACGTTTCGGCTTTGAGGGAATTTTGCAAGTTCCTTATTGGAAATTCTTTGGAAACTTTACCAGTTCGTTTTCTGTTCGTAGAATCTTGGGGTTGGTTTAAATTTTCCGGTATTTACCCTAGTGGTGATGGCTATGGGGAAGTGATTACTACTTTCCAGTTGTTTATGTGTACTACAGAAGAAAAAAGGAGCCAAGTTCAGGGTAGTGAGGGTTAGTTCCATTTGTGTGAGGGTATTTCAAGTACTCAGATGTGTGGGAGATTCGTCGTTAAGCACGACATATCTCATTTTCTGTATCAAATCACCAATCAAAATTCCTCTGCGATGGCGGGAAAACCTCAAGTTGAGCTATGGGCATTGAAATCGACTGCGACAATAGAGTATCTTGACCTTTGGGGTGATCAGATTACTTAGGGTTTCTGGTTGGAGGTAGTTATTGTTTTCAAAATATAGATTACTGATGGTAATCTGGGGAATTGAGTGGAGGGTTATGTAAAGGGAAAGGTTGTTAGGAGCAGTGGAATTTTCTGAAAAGGAAAGTGAATTGAGGACTAGAGTAGCTACTCCTCTTCTGGTCTCTCTGTATTGTCCTACTTTGTCTGTTTCTTCACCGTCAAGAACTTTTGTCTCCTGTAATAGCATGATGTGAGGTGAGGTCAAATTTTAAACCTCAAAGTAGCAACTGGTCCTGACGGGTTTCTCCTGCCTTTTCTAAGTCATGTTGCATCTCCCTGGCAGCCCTTGTGAGAATTATTTTCCAAAAATCGGTCGATAGTGGTTGTTTTCAGCAGTTGTGGAAGAATTCTTTTATCATACCGATCCACAAAAAAGATAATAAAAGTGAAATTTCTAACTATAGGCCTATTGCAAAATTATCTTGCATGCCGAAATTATTCGAATCTATCATTTACTGTCAACTATCAGCTTCCTGTAAGAATTTGCTCTCTTCAAACCTACATGGGTTTATTTCGGGCAGGTCTACAACCACTCACTTGTTGGAATTCGTCAATTCGTTGGCAAAGGCCATCAGACAGATTGTATTTATACAGACTTTAGTAAATCCTTCGACAAGTTATTTCACTCCGTGATACTCCTTAAAATGGAAAAGTATGGGTTCCCCCAATATTTCTAAAATGGAGAGCGTCTTATTTAGATAACAGATCATACCAAATCCTATTCCGCCATTCCATCTCTAGAGTCTTGAAGGCTTCGTCTGGCGTACCTCAAAGGAGTCACTTGGGCCCGTTGTTCTTTATTCTATCTATTGACGACATTCTCTCTGTTGTGAGGTACTGTATGGTCTTGATTTATGCTGACGATATTAAGCTTTTCGCTCAGATTAAATCCGTTAACGATTGTGAACAGGTACTGGGTAACCTTCAAAAATTTTACAATTGGTGCAGCAGCAATAATTGCGTTTGTACACTTGCTTCGTGAGACCACTTCTTGAATACGCTAGCCAGGTCTGATCTCCATTTTACGGTACACACATCTACCGTGTTAAATACCTAAAATAATTAAAATTTTCATATAAACCTGAAAAAGAGCAAGAAAAATTATATTCAATAAATTTTCCACATAAGCTACTCATGCTTAAAACATGATTAGCTTATCTACCATCTATCATTCCACACAACTTATAAAATTATTCCCGTAAAACGACTTGGGAAAAACAAAAGTGTCAGCTTTCAACCAAGCCGTTTTAACAGAACCAATTAAATTAGAAAAGAAATCAAAAGGCAAATCGTACCTTCAGTACCATTTGCCGCGAAAAATACAATATGTATGTAGACACGTACATACATATTACGTCAAAAGCTCCCACGATAAAAAATGCGTGCCGCATAAATGCATTGTATGTATATGCGCGCCGCGATTTCAAACGACGGGACGGTGGCTGATGTTTTTAAAAGTGTAAGATTACATTTTTTAAGCCACCGTCCAACGCGAATAATTCTGGACAAGATTGAACAAGTCCAGAATTGATCGTAAAATTTTCTCAATTAAGCAATTTCTACCCTAAACAATGGCTCATGATGAAGGTGATCAAGAGTTGAGTTGAGTTCGGTTTTTGGTTCTTGTCGGGTAAACCACGAGCGGCGCGAAAGAAAAAATCTAAAGTAACAACAGTTGATTTTTGTTTTCGAGGGCGGATTTTTTTTAAGATTTTAAAAGGAATAGAATAGAAAATCATATTCGTGATTTTCAGAAAGAGACTTCAAACTTAAAAAAGAGCGTTTGTCTTGAGCGAAAGCTGTACTCTCATTAGACAGCGAATTAGGTAGAGTTTAATAAAATGCAGAAACTCTTCGTAATTTTGTTCAAATAACTACAATTACTGTTTTTTTCCCTAATAGTATACATTTTGACCTATAAACAGGCGTTACAATTATCGTCACCAGAAGCGTTGTTTATTTTAAATAAATTTTTAATTATAAAACGTGTTTGTTTTTCTATAATGCGCAATGCTAAAAGCTTTCAAACAGCACGTTTCTCATACATATGCAAGTAAAGAAAAGTTTTAGCGCCACGGCCTGTAATAAAGAAGGCAATGTTTCACCACGTGTTTTCCATTTTAGGAATTAGGTAGAGTTTAATAAAATGCAGAAACTCTTCGTAATTTTGTTCAAATAACTACAATTACTGTTTTTTTCCCTAATAGTATACATTTTGACCTATAAACAGGCGTTACAATTATCGTCACCAGAAGCGTTGTTTATTTTAAATAAATTTTTAATTATAAAACGTGTTTGTTTTTCTATAATGCGCAATGCTAAAAGCTTTCAAACAGCACGTTTCTCATACATATGCAAGTAAAGAAAAGTTTTAGCGCCACGGCCTGTAATAAAGAAGGCAATGTTTCACCACGTGTTTTCCATGTGGGGCTGTCACACTAATGCTAATAGTCACTAACTATGAATATCATTTCACTCACTACTTTATTGTTAATTTGCAGCTTGTATTAATAGCCTGTGCACTTCTCGTGCCACTCACTCACTTTGTTAATAACTCCTTGCTTAGAAAAGCCGAGAAAAAAGGAAATTTTCCAGGGTTACCTTCAATTCAACTAGGGGCCAGACTAATACAAAATTGAAGAAGAATATTCTTCAACAATTATCGTTTTTAAAAAATATATAAAACTTTCTAAAACGTTATTTAGTGCTTAGACAAGCAAACTATTTTATTGATTACCGTTGTTTGATTGAGGGCTAAATCTGTAATAAAGATCGCCTATTTATTTGACTGTATTTAATTTCGATCGAATGCAAAATACATGCGATTTTTTTTTAAATCTACTTGCAAAGCTTTTACAGAAAGGAGAAAAGTTCTTGTAACGGAAATAAAACCGTAGATCTAATAGAAGCCAAATTTAATTAATATAAGCAGAAACACTTCTGGCCTTGAGAAAATTTCTTCATATGATGAGAGAATTATCGCTTATTCAAAGAAACTGACTTGCTACATGAACATTTAAAATATATCTTTTTCTAGAATAATGAGATGAAAAGTAGACTACATTTAAGCAATTCTATTCTTAGGATATATAACCTTCTTCATTTGCTGTATGAATATCTGTATCATAATCAGACATAATTTAGAAAATATATTTACTACTATCAATCTAATTTTTCTACATTCAGCTTGAATAGAACGAAGCAATATGTTTTCTTACATGCAGGAAATGTTCGTATAAACTCAAAATCGCACCTAACTTTCCTTGATACACATGGTAATTATTGAGCTTATTCTCTCAGTATAAATTTCTCTTAGTGCATTATCGTTTAATTGTAATTCGGCAGCATTCATCACTATCTTCTAAATTAATATAGTCATAATCATGCTGCTGGAACAGAAATCGCCAAAAACCTATTTTTTTCTGCATATTGGCTCAACAGTTCTTCAGCTGTAATTTTTTTTAAACAATTAGCATTAACATTCTCTATGTTGAGCAATGACATGTGAAAGAATCATTATTATATATAAATAAGGGCAGTACTTTTTAATATTATTTTTCAAATTTTCAGTATTCATCTCATCATTTTTAAATTGTGTACTTTCCGCTGTTTTGCTTGCCACCAGATAAATACGAAGCTTCTGGAATTTTGCGAATTTGATCATCTATATGAAGATTTATGGACTAATCCTGATAGATTCTTCCAATATATGAGAAAAAAGCAACTAGCAAAATGTCCATTCCAAAGGATATTAAAATAATTAGTTTCTGTTTGCCCATCCCTTTCTGCAGTTTGCTTGTGTATGGCATCACAATAACAACCGAGTAGAATTTGGGGAATTCAATCATCCACATATAGGAAGATTTACATACTGATCCTTCCAGTATATGAGAATGAGTGAAGAACATTTAAATTATATCAAAGAAAAACCCCCCCACAGAATAAGCTAGCTATCAAAAATAGTGCGCTGCAGCTCGCGAAAAATGAAAAATTTCATTCTCGAGCGAGATGCATACCTCGAGGTGTCTCGCCACATCGCGCGTTGCCACAGCGTTGTTATGAACACGTTCATAGTACAGCCTACAATTATTTTATTTCTTCAACTCTTGATATAGACTCGCCTCGCCTTGCCTGTTTAATGTTTATGCTCGTACCCTAAGGAGACTATGAATTCTGGTTTCGTAATAATCTTTAGCAATCCAAGTGCTTGTCACGGTTAGTAGTGATCTCTTTTTGCAAAGTTAATTTAGTTGCATCGCAATTTGCCAGGTCTGATTTGCAGTTTACGTAGCGACAAATTCATCTGGTATTCACTAACTCGGAGAGTTGTGGAGTTGTGGAGATGAGAGTTCTTTTGCCACTTAACTCCCCACTCGGAATGCTGTAACTCGTGGAATTTGTATTTATATTTACCAAACTCTCTATTCAACTCGGCAAAATTCTCGGCTGTGTTAGTTGTGGAGAAGTAAGAAAAATATTTCTCAACTGACAGTATTGTCTGCTTTTATTGTCCTTTGTGAAGGTACCAATGTACCTAGGATCTTCAAATTGAATTATGGATTCACTGCATATCCTGACTATATTCACAAGAACAAATTATGGAAATCCTTGCAATACTTACAGAGAAATTAGGATTTTGGTGTCTCAAGGTACCCGCTAAGAATTGTAATTCACGCGAAAATGGTCAATTTGGTCATCTTCCAGTACAGAACAGATGCTATAAAAATTTTATGTGTGATGAAATCGCATCTACATTTTGTCCCCTAATTAGATATGTAATTATTTTTTCAATCCAATAAATGGTTTTGGAGATAACTGCAAAAGAAGTGAATCGGTCCTTCTTAAGATGGAAAAATGGCCGTTTTCTGGTACAAAAATGGACATATTTTGAACTCATCATTATGAAGAACTGGCAAGTTGTGGAAATTCACTTTCCATGAGCGAAATGATCACAACAGAGTTCTTACGGATGTGAAATAAAGAATGGTAGAAACATATGCAAAATATAGGAACTGGGGTGTATATGACCCAAGTGCACAAAATCCGTCTTTCGGCGGTAAAAAGCCAGTTATGAAGTTAAAAAGATCAACAAAAAAACTGCACCACTCGATTACCCGTTTCTCCCTCTTTCATTTGATATCAAACATGACGTATTTTGGACTACCCCCAATTGGGGGGGGGGGGTGAAACTACCCCCCATCCCCAAAAGCCCCTCCCTCAGAAATTGTTCACCTATATTTTTGTACTCTAGACTCTTAATCCGTAGGAGAAAACCGCAATGCTCTACGACCCTCCCACACAGAGTTATCCGTCTTTCAAAATTTCGATACTGCTCACGTTTTCTTTAACTCCTCAAGTATGTTAGAAAATCTCGAATGGAGAGTTAGGGAGTTTTAACCGGGGAAAACGAAAATTCTCATCTCCCAAACTCCCAAGCTCTCCGAGTTAATGAATGCGGCCCCAGGCTGTGAATAGTGAATATACAAAGCTTCGAAGCCGTTAAAAAAATATTTTTTCTAGTGAAACATTGGCCCATGAGTAAACAACCACGATATTTTGTTTGTGCGCTAAACAATGGACGTGAATTGCATAAGGGTGAGTTTCTCGTAGGTCTCAATTTTTACCAGCCATAACGCTAACGCCATCGTAAGACGGTGCAAGAATTGAAACATGACCCAAATGGTGTTTATTCAATGCATCCAGATTTAATTTAGCAAGGGCTTGCGCATCTCTGAAGGGGAACAATTTATAAAACTTAGAAATCTTTCGCCTATATCGAGACCGTTCGCATATTTTATGATTATTGATAATTGTTATTTTTTAAAGCACCTGGCCTCGACCGCATTCAAAGATAAAAAGCCACATGCTTTAGTTTCTTCAAAAATTTCGAGGTTCGATATCACTTCAATGATTTTATTCTGGAAATCTGGACTGCAGTAGTTGTAGTGATTCTCAAAGTGGAGTGAAAATATTTACAAAATAAATTGAGAAGAAATTACAAGAAATTACCTCTATTTTTAGAAGATGGGTCTTCGCGGTGCCCTCTCAAGGGCAAAGCTTGGTAAACAAGTGTCAGTATTATATCTAAAAGCTTAGCCAAGTATTCTTTGCTTTGAACAATTTCTTCCTCATGTTGTTTTGTAAGTTATTAATGAACATCTCCAAATATAAGAGATTGACGATAGGATGGGATAACCTGTGTAAGGCTGGTGCCTATGGCAAGACAAGTTCGATTCAAACATTGATCCAAATGTATTGAATATGCACTTCTCTAATATATATTCCTCCTTTGCCTATCGCGAAAAATATACAAAGAAAAATAAAGATATCAACACGGTAGAGAAAAAGAACAATGAAAAGTCTTGTATTCAATGTAAAGTTCGGGAATTTAAAAATTGTAACTATTTATCTGGCTAAGTATAAAATTCCGGTGTAAAGAAAGATAGAATATTTGCGATTTGCAAGGCTATTCAAACATTTATCGCTTGCGAAACAAGAGAACAGGCTGATGATGAACCAGAAGCTATCTTAGACTCCGTAGATATGTATAAGCGATTAGATATAAATTTATGCATCGAATTTCTACCTGCCCGACAATTGTTAACGGCATAAAGTTTGCGAGTACCAAGTCAAATTTATTCGCCCGTCTATGGATATTTGAGTCACCCCACAGATTGTATGTCTAAAAGACTACTTTTCAACATTCGAAAGCAAAAAGGATAAGGCTTTCCCCACATATTGCAGATGCCGCAAAGATTATTGCATGTCGTTTAAAATAATGATAAGCAAGTAACAGCTCATCGACACGAAATTTCCAGGACGTTCTATGCTAAGGATAAATATTTAAAGCAATTAAATATACATAGATTGAACTAGGTCTTAGATAAAAGCCCTCAAACAAAATAATACAATTTTCTAATAAAATATCTCAGATAAAGTTTTTTTTTACTTTTATAAACGAATAATTAATTATAGATCGAACCCCAGGTATTAGATACAAATACTCCTGAAAGAAAAACTAATAATTCAATGATTGCAATTTAAGTTTATTCCAATATTTTTCATATTATATTTACGAAAAAGAAAAAAAACAAAAATAAATCGTCACCAGACTCCCCCTACTACCACATGAGAGCCCCAACTGAGTCCTAACATTCTTCTAAAAGTTTGATATTTGAATAGCATCTCCGCCCTAAGCTACTATCCATACAGAAAAATAGTGTGCCGATAATCTTAAGCTTGCTTTCTTATCTTCCGAAGCGAAATAAAACTTGAATACCTCTCCTAACAAAATTATTTTAAATAATTTATCTTAACCGAATGAGATTCTCCAAACCAAAATTCTCAGCTGAGTAATAATTGTAAATATGTGTCGCTGTGTCATACCGTGGTCTGATGAAATCGAATTAGTCTTTCAGTACATTTACATGAATACTTGAGTACTTGACTTGAAATCCACTTGAAGCTCAGATAGGGTGGTTGATTAAATTAATTCCAATTACTTGATTTGAATTTTTCTTGAATTTAATTTTCCAATTACTTAATTTGAAATTTATGCATTGAATGAGCCTTTTCATGATAATTTGATTACTTCAAGCATACTTCAAGTATACTTCAAGTATTCATGTAAACGTACTGTTTTTTATGGTAGCATATGAGTGAGTACAATTGAACGTGAAGTACAGTCTGTCAGGATGACTGTACAGCTCCTTCCGTGAACAGTGTTGAATGTAGGGCGACACGTTAGCACCTCGGCTATGGCGGAAGAGTTTTGGGGTGAGTAACCCAAATAGCTGCCGCTGCACGCATCATATACACAAAAAGATATCGTGCCTTACACAAACCAAAACGTCGCAGAACATCCAGTCCTGAAGGATCTTTTACCCCACTTACCTGGTGTTATGTACTCGTGCCACTGCCCCATCCTACCTGCGACACTGCCGGCACTAGTTTGGTAATGTCCCTAATGATGACCTGAAAAAGTGGAGTAGCGGACCTAATCGAACCTCATCCTATGAAGAGATCCAGGAGAGTGCAGGAGAAAAATAAAAGTTTTAACACTCCATGATGTCTTATGTGTCCAGTTTATTTATTCCGATGAGACCATTACACGCGAATTAAATGCCTTACGTTTAAATGTAATACATGTAATTTATACTTGTTTTTTTTTTATATTATTAAGCCAAGCTCAAGGAATACTCTATAATGCAAAGCACAGCATGGCATGAAGGAAATAGGGAAATGGCGGAGGTGCCGATGAATATTACTCTTGAACTTTCGCAGATCTTAAGGCTGAGGAAAAACAGAAGATGGTAGACTGTTCCACATTCGAACTGTTCGGTATAAGATAGCATCACGGAATTTTACTATATGACCGAAAGTATTTTGAAGGGTGAGAGTATGTGCGCGGCTTACAGCGCAAGTATTGCGTGCAAGAAATAATCTACAAGGGATCAGACTAGATATTTCATCAGAACATTGGCCATGCGTATAGCCATAAAGGAGTGAAAGACATCCAATATTGCGGCGGTGTTCGAGTGAGTTAAGTTATTGCCAATGAGCTCAAGGGTTCTCTTTTGGACGATATGCCATGAAGCTAAGGCTGCACTGCATGTTTAGCCCCAGCCCAGATGTGAGAATTTTATTCCACAGATTTCTTTTTCATGGCTTAGGAAGTATTTCTCAAGGGTTTTGTTTCTTTGCTCCAATACTAACATCAACTAAGTGATGAAAAACATGACGGTTTATTTATTAAATGGGTCACTGCACCGACATTAATTTGTACGATTTTTGCTTTGTTTGTTTTTGTGAACTTCGTTCAAAACTGCCACGATTGTACGAATTGGCAGAAATTTGGTTCTAAGTCCTTTTTCGCTCGTTCAAGTGTTATTTACAAGAATAATTTTAACAGCGAGTTATAATGTACAAAAAAAAAAACGTTAATTCACCCATCAACAACATCAGACCCATTATTACACTCCCGAACTATTTAAAAGTCGAAAGTAATGATCTTTAACCAAGATGGCGGTAGAAGAATGCCACAGCAACTAGACGGTTGTTTTTCTACAGCACAGTACTACGTACTTCATCACATAAATTCACGAGTCTGAAGTCTCCATTATACAGGGTGTTTCCTCCATGGTGGTCCTTAGAGCCGGAGGTGATAGTACACTTTCTAGGAAAAAAAAAATTGTTTGGCAGGGGGGCATATCAACCGTTTCGGAGTGATTACGAAATTATGCTAGGTTATAAAGTACAGGACGCATGGTCACCGTATAAAGCTAATTGTATTCAGAACTTCGTGGCATTTTTAACGACTGCTCAGCTAGCGCCGTACTCGTCTCGCCTTAGGAGTTATTGTGGTTTAAACTCAAAATGTCGGATTTTCTTACAATTTTTTTTTAATTTGACCTTTGTTTTTATGAAAAGGTCATTAACATAACTTTTTTTTACAATAACTGTAAACTGTTGGCTCTCCTCTTTAATTTGACTTGTTATAGTAAAAAAAGGTAAGGAAATCTGATTTTTTTTTGTTTAGACAACCATACTTCCGTTGGGGAGAGGATCACGGGGCTGGTTGAGCAGTTGTTGGAAAGGCCATGAAGTTCTGAATACAATCAGCTTTATACGGTGACCGCAAACCCTGTATTGTTTTTTTTAAATACAAGGTGTTTTATGAAAACCTAGAATAATTTCTTAATCACCCTGTAGCTCCGAAACGGTTGATATGGCCCCCTGCCATACAATTTTATATTTGGCTAGGTGAGTACTATCACCTCCGACTCTATGGACCACCATGGAGGAAATACCCTGTATAAAAATCTCTTCAAGAAAAAAAAATTTCACTGTAGTTTTTCACTCTTCCCAGCTGTAATTCACTTTTAATTACTTTTTCATTTATAAGATTAGTCACTACAAGAATACTGGACTTGTTTTCCTACAATTAGAAATGTTGAACTGACATAAAATAAGGCAAATCCGTCTTATCATTTCCCTCCATTACGACAAGTATAAATGTTTACGACACGTAGAGGAATTTTACACAATATAGCCTATCCTTCAACTCGACGTTAGCCACCGACAAGTTGTACATTTAGTATCTGACGGCGTGAACCACCAGTGACTCCATTTCTAGCTGAACGTTGCTTGGAAAAACTTCTTATCCAGGAAGGAAAGAGGTAACTTTTTCATGCAAGTGTATAAGGCCTTTACTGCGCAGCGTCGGTCATTGGTTGCTATATCAGAAGTGTAGAGCTACCAAAATAATGATCAACTCATATATTTTATAAAGAAAGTATTTTCTTTTTCCGATGCAAACCCATAATTACACGATTCGGTTTATATAACGTCTCCATACAAACTTTAAAAAGTCTTGATCACTGTCATATATAATATGGACTGCTTGATATGCTATTTCATGTGAGCACAATTTTGTGTGCCTAGAAAATAGAAGGAAGCGCGATAAGCCAAATTTAGCGTAGTCAAATTCTGGTTGTGATAGAATCTGTTGCCGCTGTAATGAAAGCTCAGTTCAGGCGTGTATTATGAATCAACATAGAGCGGGGCAACAAGATATATGTTTGAAAATATTGCGCTTGCTCCCACCGAAAAGACTTAGTCGCTACACTACGGCAAGCACCTCAGGAGTTTCTCAGCTATTTCAAAAGTAAACAAATCATGCAGCTGAATATACATTTGTCATAAGGTATCTCTTTCTTAAATATATTCTGTCCTACTTCAAGCATCTCTAAGAAAAGCCACGCTTAAGTACACGAACATAGACAAACTAATAACATACAGTATGTATGTTATTAGTTTGTCTATGACACGGATTTTATAGGTATCCTGTTTTCTCTATATTCTAAGGCCAAGAAGATTTCTTATACGTTGGTGCCAACCAAGGTATATAGAAGACAAGTATTCCCATTAAAATTTTGACACATTGCAGCTGATAGCCTGTGACGTGTCTTGTCCTATAACGTATATACATTTCTATTGAAAAGACACGAGACATGCGAGAGAATATTGTTTTCTGTACCGTACTTTCCTATACATTCGGACACAAATGGCGGAACGCGGTTTGTAATCAGAATACATTGTATCTCTGTACCGTGGGTACCAACATTGAAAGAAACCAGTGGCGGGAAGTTAAAAAAGTGAGCGCGTAGCTCGAAAAGTGATTTTAAAAAAAGTTTTACGAATTTCTGCTGCCAATGTAATGAATATTGCCTTTGGTAAAACACTTTTAATCAGTAATAACCATAAATAATTAATTTAAAAATATTTATTTCGACGAACCCACTTACATATTTACATTTATTTTTATGCTTTACTTACAGTGTGTTTTATGGGAGTATATCGCATAGCATAAAGTTTGATTTATTGCCTAATTTTGAGCCAGTTTTCGGAATTTTTCCCACTACGATTATTTTTTTAAAAATTAATTCTAGAAAATTTTTCAAGAATACAAATATGTTTCTTTCCTTATTCGCTTTTAGTAATCAGTTAGATAGAAATATTTAAAATAATGATGACAGCTTCTTTAATGCGTTGTCAAATAGTACAAAGTTTATATTTAATCCTTTTGTTTTTAGTTTTTACTATCTGTGTATTTTCTCCCGATGGTTGGCTAACTTCTTCAAGAAAACAAGCTCTATTCTGAGCTTGCGTGTGTGTCTGTATTTAATCGGAAATCACAAGCGATATGCTCTTATCAATGCACTGTTCCTTTTCAGAAGCTAATTATAATCACATCACATTTATTTATTAAATTTCCCATTGCAGGTTATAGCATTTAAAACGAATAATAAAATTTCATCACTGAAGACGGAAATTCACTAAAACAATGTTTCTAAGAGTGAATTTTCAAGTCAGAGAAAAAGTGATAGAATTATTATCCTTAAAAGCTATTGTCGAGCCAGGACACATGAACATCAGGCAAAAATAAGCAATATCACTAAGCATAAACAGCACAATAGAAGAAAACAAATTGTACAGTAAAGTTGTATGCCTCTGTTTTTACACCTATAAATTTATTAGTTTTTATACCATAGGCTTAGATGATTCATACGGTATATGTACAACGTTTCTCATTCTGGCAAAATATAGATGGGAACACCCACAAATTTTATTTAAAAGCATTTTTATTTTTGCATGTCCTTCCTTCTGCCAAAAACCTCGAGAAACACTTATGTGTGCATTCTAGTCCGTTCTGCCCAGCGGGAAAAATTTCAAGTGCTTTTGAAAAAAAGCAGATTCGAAGCGCTTATACCAGGCGCAAATAACGTTATAAAGTGTGCTATTGCAGATCGCATCTATTTTGACAAATTTAATTTTATATAATTGAAAGCAATAATTGTAAATATTTGTGGCCGACACTGTAGCTTCAACAATCGTGCGAAGCCTCAAAATCACTTACGTCTGCGGACACGATATGCAATTTTAAAATATATATGAAACTGAAGCACAATCAAAGCGCTTTGTGCTTCCGTAGATTCGCTTGAAAAGGACTTTTGAAGGTTTTTTTCCGGTGGGAAAAGTAACAATCATTGATTTTATATATATGTACTATAGAGTATAAACTACTATATTTTTCCAGTCGTTTTAAGCTTGGCGCCTTGTTTCTGCAGACTACACTACTATATACCTTGGGCTTGACTGAGACTTCATCCTGCCGCTTCTGTCAGGATGCTCACGAAACTTGGGAGTACTCCGAAGCGTTGAGCAGGCGCAGATTACTTCGCCTCGAACATACCTTTCTTCCACCAAACTACGTGTGGAACGTAAGTCCCAGAATGGTTCTAGACTTCATTAACAGTTTAAACCTAGAAAGGGAGTAAATTGAACGGGCACTCATAGTAGATCTTTCAGATCGTAGTGATTGCGAAGCCAACGCCTGCCCTCCCTTCCACAAATCTAAATCTAAATCTTAGAATATAGAGAGAACACGAGTGTTTTCATATCTATAAAATTCGCATGAACGTGGCTTTTCTTAGAGGTGCTTGATGTAGAACAGAATATTTTGAAAAAAGAGATACCTTATGACAAATGTATATTCAGCTGCTTAATTTGTTTACATTTGAAACAGCTGAGAAACTACTGAGGTGCTTGGCGTAGCGACATCGACTAAGAGCAATTTCGGTGGGAGCAAGCGCAATATTTTCAAACCTACATATATATCTTATTGTACCGCTCTCTATGTTGATTCGTACCACACTGAGTTTTTACTACAGGGGCAACAGATTCTAACACAACCAGAATTTGGAATCTGGCAGTGGAAATCAGTGGCGGATCCAGGATTCTTGTGGGGGGTGGAGGGGGCGCAACTATGGTATATGCTGAAAACTGTTCAAATGTCTGTCAAATGCACAAAATTTATCATTTAAAAGATACGAGTCGAACAAATTAGCAAGTAGCTACTACCACTCGCAACGAAGAAAGTTGCTCAACGCACTTTGTCACTCCCGAAAATCAAAGGAATCTTAGATTTTTCATTTTGTTTTGGCTTGTAAATAGTGGAAGTGTACAACTTCCCAATTATGCATTTTAGTTAGTAAAACTGGGGAAATGTATTTTATGCAAATTCATGTATCATCAAACATTGTATCTTTGTAAAATACAGAAATTAAAAATTTACATTTATTTAAGATAGTAGTCACGGAACAGACGCAATACATACCTTGTACGTATATAACTGCGTTAAGAAAGTGTGAGTTCTTTTGTTTTTTATATTATTAAGTCAAGCTCAGGAGATATCCTATGAGCTATGATGCAAAAGCACAGTATGGCATAAAGGTGATAAAGAAAGGAATTAGAGAATGTGAGGAGAGTGGCGAAGGAAAGACAAGATGGTAGACTGTTCCACGTTCACACAATTCGGAATAAAAAATCATCACGGAATTGTACTCTACGACCGGAAGTATTTTGAATGTGCGCGGCTTGCAGTGCGAGTATTATATAGAGGAATCAGGGATCAGACTAAACATTTCATCAGAACATTGACCATGCATGTAGCAATATAGGAGTGAAAGGCAACCAACATTCCGGTGGTGGTCGAGTGAGTCCATATGACAAGTTTTTTCCACATTGCCAATGAGCGGAAGGAACTCTTTTGGACAGTATCCAATAAAACTAAGGCTCTGCGACCAGCCGCGAGCTACACATGGAAATTCATTCTAGGTCTGATGTAGGACTTGTAGTGGAGCGGTAGAACCGATGGGCTGAAATATTTTTTACTCTTTTTCAGAAATCCAAGATATTTCGATGCTTATTTGCTTGTCGAATAAGTCAAGAAGTATGAGGAACATCTTCTATTCAAGGGGACTTGAAACTATGAGGACCTGCAGCTATGGAGAAGTTGATCTCCTTAAGGACTTTGACCATATCTCTCGCACGGATGTGAATTGGCTCTTGTACACATCCACAAGGAAAATGTGAAGTGGGTGGAAAAGGACAATTTGAAGTGAATCTAACAGTCAAAACATTAGTTTTAGTGTAAAGTAGTGAAGGAATAGAGGAACTGCTGAAGTTGCTCCTGATGGTTTTGACCAGGGACCAGAAAACTTTGCTGCCTTTGCGTATTGCCAAGATTCTAACATACTGGTTAAAAAGAAATTTTTCTCTTTGGATAGTGTTTCAGCGCTAGACATAGATGCAATTAATAGGTGCGAAATGCAGACTATTTCGCTTTTCTTGCTTGGTTGTACTTATCGTTAAACCAAGAGCGATTTTGCTATTGTTAAGATCTGCTGTACAAATACTGAATGTAATCACGCATTCCATGACTTAGAATTGTACTAAATTCAAATGTGCATTCATCAATATCCCTTGAAGCAAAACAGACCGACCAATCAAATTCTCTAGGATACTGATTGAGACTTTCCCAATCTGCAAATTTACTTTGTTTTTATTTAACGTTTGGGCTAAGTATTCTATAAAAATTATTGCATTTTACGATATATTAAAAAAAAATATTTAAAAATTAATCTCTTGCCTTAAATGTAATAACACTCACTACAACAATGCACAATGACTTGTTCGCTATTGTGTAGTTTCGCCGAATTTCTCCAATTACGAGATATAATTGTTTCTTTAAATGTTTATTTTGCCACACCGCGTTGATAATGTTCTAAGAAGCCGTCTACATCGAAGGCTTATCAAAGACCCTTTGGCAGCTGTTTTCAATTAAAACAAATCTTCCATCGCGTTTACATGAATAGGCTCTGTCCTGCTTCAAACACCCCGAGCAAGGCGACGCTCAGGTACAGGTATCCGCGCTTCCCGTTTTCTCTATAGGCTTCAACAACCACGACCTAAATTGGAGCGAAGGCCAAGGTGCTAGCTAGGGCCTGCGTTCCTAAATGTACTAAATTGAACGCTTCCAGAAAATTCAGGAGATCTACGGCAATTTTTTTCAGTGGTCTTCAGGGGGTGGGGGCGCCCACGCACCCTTTAGCTGGATCCGCCCCTGGTGGAAATGCTTTTCCTAGATGTCTTAGTCTCTTACGCCATAAGGACTCACAGTCACACAGAACATGTTCAGCGGTTTCCTCGAATTCTATATAGAAGTGACAGGTCTTATCATCGACTTTACCCATCTTTTTAAGATGATATCTAAGTCGGCAGTGCCCAGTAAATTATGAGCCTTAACTTCATTATGCTTAGTTTGAGAAATGCTTTTGTCCTCTGTTGGCAATACTTTACAAACTTCTTCGCTTGTCTCAGCCCCATGGTATTTTCCCAGTGGGGCCTTTATAATTCTGTCCTCCCAAGGCCTGATCTGAGCTGAGGGGTGACTTTTTGGATGTCCAAAGACGGGCTGAGGCCCAATATATAGAGATCTGGCTCCTTCCAGTGTGAGGCGGTCCGCAATCTCCTTGTCTTAACTGCCCTCATGTTCTGGCACCCAAATCAGTGTCACCATGTTTATTTAGGCCAGTTGCTTCAAGACAGTAAGGCAGTCTCAAACAAGCTTAGACTCAAAGGTAAACGAGTTTAACGTTTTAAGTGCTGCTTGGCTGTCTGATATTATGTATATTTTAGATCCACACATATTCTTGTGAAGCAAGCGCAGAGTTCAATGGCGTGTATTTCTGGGTGAGGTTGGTGAGTCCCCAGTGCCTTTGCGAGATTGCATTTCGGCCCGTATATGCACACGCCTGTTTTACCTTCTATTTTGGACCCATACGTGTACCATTTAAGAGATCCGTTTTCAAAGGAGAGGTCCCCAGTGTACCCCTGTTGACGATCCCCTAAGATCACCTTAAATTGTGTTTCAAATTTATGGCGTTGCGGCATAACGTCTGAAATTCGGGTCCTCTAGGAATTCTTGTACTATATCTAAGATCTAAATCTAAACTCAATAACTCTTAGCTGAGTAAAGGTGATAGCCCAATGTACGCGTTGCGTCCGACACGTTTTTCGTTTCTTTCGCGGCAGCCGCGTGTAGGTTTTGAGCAGGACCAAATGGACGCGTCGCGTATGTTTTCTTAAGATTTATTTGTATAAATAAAAACTGACAGGAAAGCTTGAGTTATTAATTAAAATTGAAATAATGGATATATCATAGTATTTAGATGTGGCAGTTCTTGCATTTTCAGTTTACCAAGCCTATAAACACTAAACAGTTTAAAATCAATCAAAAGAACTGTCAAAGCGTCTGCCGCGCGGAAAAAATAGAACATTGTTCTATTGTCAAAGGACACGACACGCCTGCCGCGTTCGTTCGATTTTCACCATAATAGTTTTTTTTATGATGTTTCAAAGCTTAGGAGATATATGTGAATCTCGGCATAATATGCACATATATTTTCGGAACGCATCAAACTCGTCATTTAATTCAAGCTTGCTTTGCTTATTCCTTGATATGAAAAAGGGCAGCAATTAGAGTTTAAAAAAAATTAATTTAATTTGACATTTAAATAAAATTTACCATAGAAATGCTGTCTTGTTTATCTCCGTTCAGGCTAGAAAGATTAATCTAATTCCTAGTTTATATTGCTTATAATACACCTCAGAAGAGCACTCCAACCAACTGAGCATATCCATGCTTATTGCACAGCTTAATCTAAAAAATCTAATGTATTTCAGTAGGAAACGAAGCAAGACCTTCCCTGAAGAGTGCCTGCTGATATGAGGGTCAGTATTTATATTGTGAGCCTTGGCAACACTAGTGTTTGTCGATGCAAACCATTGTCATATTCGTAAAGTTTGACAGTTTTTAGCATAGATGTTCTCAGAACTTTTTGATTAACAATTACTTTTTCTTTTCTTTACATTCTTCTTTAAATTCAACTTGGTAAAAAAATAGAATTAACACGTGAACATTTTCGTGCGATGATTTATTACGGTTTACTTTCACTTTTGGAGATGAAGCCCCATCCTTCGCGACTGTGAAACGCTGGTTTAACGAATTCAATCGTGGCCGCTGTTCGCTCACCGACGAATTTCGTAATGGTCGTCAAAAATCGGTTGTTGTGCCACAAAACATTAATGCTGTGCAAAAACTAAAAAATGCAAGACCATCTTGTGACATACTATGAGATTGGGGCAACCTTAGACATTAGTTCCACCAGCGTATATAAGACTTTGCATGAACACTTAGTAGCGAAAAAGATTTGTTCACGTTGGATCTCGCATAACTTGACAATCGGTCAAAAAAAGGCTCGTGTAGATTGGTGTAAAAAAATGCTCAAGAAATACAGTCGTGCTCGTGGTCATTCAAAAGACGTTTATAAAATCATGACAGGTGTCGTCACTTGTCATCGTATCGTGGATCTATGCGTATGAGTCCGAAACTAAAGAGCAATCGACTGTATGGGTCTTCCAAGATGAAACAAATCCAACGAAAGTTATTCGCGGTCGAAGCACTGCAAAGCGAATGTGTTTTTTTTTTACCGTTGGAGCAACAAAGAACACTCAATTCTGAATGGTGCACCGCCGTTTGTTTGCCAGAAGTGTTTGGTGAATTGAGGAAAACAAACAAACGTTGTCGAGTCATTCTTCACCATGACACATCTCATAAAATAATTGATTATTTGACGAGTGAAAAAATCGAATTAATGCATCATCCTCCGTACAGTCCTGATTTGGCACCTAACGATTTCTTTTTGTTACCGTACATCAAAAACAAATTACGTGGACAACAATTTTCGACGCTCGAAGAAGCTGTTGATGCGTGCGAAAACTATGTTT